>CM035406.1:257730068-258005068 GCA_020310875.1 Ceratopteris richardii | reverse complement strand
AGTTTCTATTTTTATATATATATATATATTTTAAATTCTAGATATCCTAGGGATAAAAATCCTCCCATAAATGCTCAAGTATCATAAAAAAGGCATGAAAACAAGACATCTTTATATTTATATAATGTACATATCAAATATATAGGTCATCAATTGGTCTTATCATGTACATACATACATACATGCATAGATTACATTACATTACATACATAGTAGTAAATATATACTACATGCATATGTAATACATAATTTTTACATACATATCTACATAGTATATACATATTACATATATACATAGCATATAGATGCATAGATATATACATACATGCATACATATTATGTATGTGTAAGATGACATATTGATTTCCTCCCCAAAAAAATAATATGTAGGTAATAATGAAATTTTATGTTTAGGTATTCTGATCATGTCTGTAAATTTTGGAGCAATAACTTTTTACATTCTCTCTAGAAAGTTGTCGCATGAAATGTGTGTGTTAAATTTGAGCATGAAGATGAAGGAATCTGAAAAAGTGTTGTATGAGAGAAAGGTAGAGTAATCTTAATAGAAAAACTTTACCTGATTGAATTTTTTGTAGTTTCTATGTTTTATGTCTCATTTGGTCGCATGAAGATAGGTTAATGAAGAGATTTTTCATGTTTTTTCATCTCTCTCTAGAATTTCTGATTTTGCAAGGCCCAAAAGTGATATCTGGAAGCAGATTTGGACCTAAAGCATCTCTAACACTATTGTACAGATTGAAGAAGTGAATATTTTTTGTCTCACAAGCTTAAGATAATTTCTCATCGTTTTTGAGTTACAGGGCTTGGAAAAGTGCCGTTTTCCAATACTAAAAAGAAAAGAAAAAGAGAAGTCTTGATTCATCTTATTCATATTCACGGATTTAGAAAACGTACATGGGTATATGGGTTATTTTGGGTGATTGACATCTGTGAGTGTATTGGAGGGATTGCCTCTATTTTTGTAGGTATAATTCTTGAGGTGGACATGAAAAGTAGACGCATGGGTGGTCTGGAAGTCTTGCAGTAGACATGCGAAAAGACGCTATCTTGGAGCATGCAGATTCTAAGAGTGCATGTCTAGGAAGGCGGGATTGGTCGTTCGCCGGTGATTAAGATTGAGATTGAGATTGGGATTGTGATTGGGATTGGGATTGAGACCAGCTCGGGGGTGGTCGGGTGGATGAGACTTCATTGAAGCTATTTTGATAGATTTTGTAACGCAGATCAGAACTACTTGTAAATCTGCACAGATAATAAAGTTTTCTCTCTTCTTGTTCTACGTATACTCTGTTTTTCTTCTTTATATCTTGTTGTGCTGAAGACTATTATTCTGTGCTGAAGTCTACTATTCTGTGTGGGATTGTGATTGAAGATAAGGAGAACGGAGTTGGATTCTCGGACAAGATGCAAGCTTTGAAGAAGAAGAAGATAGAAGAACAAGAGGAGCTTATCCATAGGATGACTGCAGAATTCCATAAAGAAAGATCCAACAAACAAAAAGAGGGTGCAAATGCTTTCATGGATCTCAATGATGAAGGTGGTAATGGTGCGAGCACATCGAACGCACATGGAGCTAGATGACAACGTGAACCTGAAGACGATGATGATGCAGATGAATCTGCATTTAAGCAAGTGTTTAAAAGAGCAAAACTAAATGACTTTGATGGTGAGAAGAAAACTAGAGAGGATCTTGAAGCATGGATTGAGGAACTCGAAGATTTCTTTGTTCTGCACATGTTTAGTGAGGAATCAAAAGCAAAGGTGGAAATTCTGCATTTGCGAGGAGTCTCCAAACTGTGGTGGAAATCATACATGTAGACAAGAAAACGTGAAGGTCCGATTGCACACATGTATCCACTATAGGTACTCCATGTGAGAGATAGTCTCATCTCAGTGGGATTTCAGCCTTATGTTCGATATGAGACTCATCATGTCTCATTTTGTCTATGTACGAATAGGTGTATTGACATTCATGATGCACATGTATGGCAAGATTTAGATGCAGATGCACATGTAGAGCACATTTTGGATGCTCGTGATGCTTATATAGAGCATGATTTTTTTATCATATAGATGCTCTTATGGAGCACACTTTGGATGATCACTTTGATGCTTTATAGCATCATTTGGATGCTCATGTAGAGCATTGTGATGATATTTACTTAGAGTTAGATCATCAGATGAATTGGTGTTGATGTTGTGTAGTTAGCTCATGTGGAGCATGCTGATACACTTGGTGTGGTAAAGCAGGATAGCTCTCATGATACACATGTATAGTAGAGCACATTATCTCTCAGGATGCACGACTAAAAACATTCGTGGGCGATAGGATCGCTGATTTGGATATTGAGGGGTTAGTAATCATGCAGTCATTCTTAGATTCACTCATGCCAGATGTTCACATGGATATGTCAGGACATACTAGTCTTGATGATGGTGCTTTGGATGCCTTGGATACATGCGGTTGACATCCTTAGGTTCCCCAGAATAGCACAAGTTTCGTTAGCATTTGGGAGTCTGATGTATGAGGTTTTATGATTGAGACCAGACATTCCATTTGCTATTGGAACATTTTCACTTAGAGTTGTCGGTCATTTGATGATTGACATAGGAATAGAGTAAGTGGAGCTTTATATGAACTTCATAAATTCTTGCATTAGTCAGATTTGAGCTCGACTCTTATTGATATGAGTCTAGAGCAATTTGAGGTACATGGATACACCTTGCTTGAGGCAGTTGGTGTAGGTTTGATTAGTATGGGTTGAGATCCGAACTCTTCCTATACATTACTGTATAGTCCTACATCATTCTTAATATATGTTTCCACTTATGGTCACATTGACCCTTAAGTGGGAGATTGATGGGGATGTAAGGGTCATGTGACCTTACCCCTATATATATATATATATATATATATATATATATATATATATATATATATATATATATGTGTGTGTATATATACATATATATATATATATATATATATATATATATATATATATATATATATATATATATATATATATATATATATATATATATATATATATATATATATATATATATATATATATATATATATATATATCATATATAGAGCAATGCCTCATAGAGATCATTCTATGGGTTTCAAGGCTCCCACACATGTGTGCATATCTCTCTTCTCCTCTCTCTCCCTCCATCTCATCCTTTCTCCCCTTGTTCAGCACACCAAAGCCCTTCATGCCCATCGTCTTGCTCTCCATAGATAGGGGGAATGTCCCATGGGAATTGATCATGGAGATTAACCACTGTCTTAATGGGAGGAGGATTCTCACTCTCCTTGTCCCACTTCTCCTCTTGAATCTCTCTCAAGAACTCTTGGGAATATTGATTTACCGAGGGGGAGACTCCATCATCCATGGATTGAGTATAAGCTTCCTTGGGAGGTAAGTTGTGCCTTTCACCACCACTACAATGAGACTTGGTGTATCTAGCTTCCCGGGGTTGGCTATCATCCTTTCCAATCTCTCTAGAAATGAGTCAAAGTGCAATTGTGTCTTGGTGGAGTTTGTTGATATATTTAGGTAGTGATGTGTGTGAACTTTCTAAGACCGTCGGGGCATTTTTTTCCCCCTTTAGGAGGTTTTTTTCCCCGGCTTGTATATACGCCTATTGCCCTAATGGGCTACTTGTCTTTGTACATTCTCTAGTAATACATTCAGTATTGTGTGTTGTGCTCCAAGCTTCTTCTTCTTCCTTGTGTTGTTCGCGTGCTTCCGTAGACGTCTAACTTCGACAATTGGTATCAGAGCAGGTCATCACTTCATCTAGGGTGCCGTCGACACTCCTCCGTTTGCAGTCTCAGAATCGCACGAATTTTGAGTGAGCATACCTAGCGTGTTTCCAAGATCAAAAATGCTTTGCTCTGTAGTGTCGAGATCGCGATCTGAGCTCGTTTCGACCTCCGAACGCACTATCACAGCACTTGTGCAGGCTATTTCGTCTTTTTGCGCCAAAGGTATATACCAGCTTCTATTCGCCAGTTTAAGCGTCTCAAAGTTTGCTACAAGTCTAGCAGAACTTATCTAGGCAGTTCTGTTCAACGTTTTGAGATATAGTCAATTTTCTGCATCAAGGTATTTTAGTCACCGGCCATGGCTGAAAGTAGTGATGTATTCCGTATGTTGGCTGTTGAGGATAAGTTGGATGGTACAAACTACCCATTATGGGCTTATATGATGCGATAGTATGAAAGGCGTCCTATTACACCTATAATAACAAGTATTGCAAATATAGGTGCTGGAGCTGATGAAGATGGTGTAGAAGATGATATTGTGCAAATTCATGTTCGTGTTGCTATTTCTGCTGCACCTACTGCAGAGCAGACTCGTTGGGATGGCAGAGATGCCCAGGCACATGCATTGATAGCTTTGTCTGTCAAATGTGCCATTATTCCTGACATTCGCTCTTGTAGAAGAGCTAAGGATGCTTGGGATACACTTACCACATTGTACCAAGCTAGGAATGAGGCTCGTGTTGCTTACCTCCGAAAAGAGTTGGAGAGTGAGCACATCAATGAAGGTGATTCTATGGACAGTTTCCTAACAAAGATCAAAGACTTGAAGGAACAATTGATTTCTGTTGATGAGGTTATACCAGATAGCTCACTTGTGCAGACCGTTCTGAATGGTCTTCTTAATTCATATCAGAGTTTTGCTTCTACTCTTCAATTGATGATGAAAGGCAATCCGAATGCCTTATCATTTGAGGAGTTAGTCTCTGTTCTGTTGCAAGAAGATCAGTCCAGGCAGAACAGGTCCATTATGCGAGTTGCAGATCAAGCTTTCCTAGCTAGTCAGAAGGGCAAAGGAAAATGGAGCTCTTCAACTAATAAGCAAAAATCTACTAATTCTGCATATTCGAAGAAGGAAGATAAAGATGAGAAGAAAACAGAAAAGCAGAAATTGTTTTGTAAGTATTGTAAAGGGAATGATCATATCATAAAGAACTGTCCAAAACTGGCTGCTAAAGAGGCAAAGAAGAAAGAGGCAAAGAAGAAAGAGGCTGGAATGGTTGTTGCAGAGGCCTCTACACCAAAAACAGAGTCTACAAATCTTATGCAGGAAGAAGAATGGGAGTTTAATACTGTCTGCAATTTTGAACCGTCTTCTGATGAGCAGTGCATGTCTGCAGTAGACTCAGATGTTTGGTATTTTGAGAGTGGGGCGACCAAACATATTACCTCGCAGCGCAGTTTCTTCTCTTCACTCGAGCCTGCCCCTACAGGGAATACTGTTACATGCGCCAACAACTCCTCTTATCCTGTCATGGGAGTTGGTAAGATCATTTTGACTACTGCTGATTGTAGTTCTTTCACTTTGTCAGATGCTTTATTTATGCTAGGGATCAAAAAGAACCTATTATGAGTTTCTGCATTAGCCAAGATTGGCTTGGTTGTGAAATTTGTTGTTGACAGGTGTACTGTTCATGATCTGTCAAATGGCGATGTGATTATTGCTTCTGGCATTTTATGTCGTGGGCTGTATAAGCTCATAGACTATGAAAGATCTGTTTGTGATTTGGCATGTGCAGTTCATGATTCTCAGGCTATGTCGGATGCAAAGCTTTGGCATGCATGCTTTGGTAATCTGAATTTTGCTAGTTTGCTACGCCTGTAGAAATCTGATAAGGTGTCTTCTTTGCCCAAGCTTGAGGCACCTGGAAAACATGTATGTGAAGGCTGTATTTTGGGCAAAATGCAGCGTTCCTCCTTTCCAAAAGATGGTTCAGTTCGGGCTACGCAGAAATTGCAGCTTGTACATAGTGATGTCTGTGGTCCTATGCAGACACCTTCTTTTGGAAATTATCTTTACTTGTGACTTTCATCGATGATTTTTCCAGGCATGCATGGGTATATCCACTCAAAGCAAAGTCCGAAGTGTTCATGTGCTTTAAACAGTTTTTGGTTTTGGCTGAAAATCTCTGAGCATGTAAAATGGGCACCCTCCGTTCTGATCGAGGGGGGGAATATATGTCTTCTGATTTTAAAGCATTTCTGGTTGAACGTGGGATAAAACACCAATGTACAGTGCCGTATACACCTCAACAAAATGGAGTTGCTGAACGAAAGAACATGTCACTCATGGAGATGGCGAGGTGCATTGTCAAAAGTCAGGCTTTACCACATAGTTTCTGGCTTGAGGCTGTCATGTGTGCAGCATATGTACTGAACAGGTGTCCCACTAAAGCGTTGCAGTCTATCACTCCATATGAGGCTTGGCATGACCGCAAGCCATCTGTTGCTCATCTGCATGTTTTTGGTTGTTTGGCATATGCACTAGTGCCTGAACAACATCATAGAAAATTAGATGATAAGGCAGTAAAATGTATTTTTGCTGGGTAATAGTTCTGAAAGTAAAGGCTATCGTCTGTATCATCCACAGACTAAACGCATTCTGGTTAGCCGTGATGTTGTCTTTGTGGAAGATGCTATTCAGCCATTGCTTTCATGTACTAAGGAGACATCTGTTAGCTCCAAAGACATGTATGATACTTTGATGCCTCTTTGTACAAGTGGACAGTCTAGTGCTGGTCCTAATGAGGCAACTTCTCAGCCTTTGCAGGTTTCATATGATGATGTAGATCATTCCATTTTTGGCAGATTTACATGATGCACTTGTTGATGAGAGAGCTAATATTGATCAGGCAAAAACTATGCCAAAATGGCTAGTGCAGACTTTGCGTGACAGCAAATTAGATGCACCTTTGTCATATCATACTCGTTCAGGCTCTCATAGTGCCTCCTTTGCATCAGATTGCTATGCTATGGCTGCATCTAGTCTCTATGATGAGAATGAGCCTGTTTCTTTTGATGAAGCACAGAATTCAAAAACTTGGATGGCTACTATGCAATCTGAATATGAGGCTATAATGAAGAATGGTACATGGTCTTTATGTGACTTGCCTCCTGGCAAGAAGGCCATTGGCACTAAGTGGCTATACAAGCTGAAGCATAAACCTGATGGTACAGTTGACAGGTATAAGGCTAGGCTTGTTGCAAAGGGTTATGCACAGGAAAGAGGCATTTATTTTGATGAGACCTTTGCACCTACATGGCGTATGACTACTGTTTGGAGCATTTGTGCACTTGCAGCCCATCATGGTTGGAATGTACATGAGTTGGACATTAAAACTGCATTTCTGAATGGTGACTTGCATGAAGAAGTGTATGTTTTTCAGCCCCATGGCTTTGTGCAGAAAGGGCATGAAAACCAGGTGTGCAAGTTAAAGAAGGCATTATATGGTTTAAAGCAAGCACCACGTGCTTGGTATGAGAAGATACATGCATATCTGATTGCACATGGTTTTGAAAACAGTCCAACTGAAAGCACCTTATATGTTATCTGATCGCTGATTTGGATATTGAGGGGTTAGCAATCATGCAGTCATTCTTATATTCACTCATGCCAGATGTTCACATGGATATGTCAGGACATACTAGTCTTGATGATGGTGCTTTGGATGCCTTGGATACATGCGGTTGACATCCTTAGGTTCCCCAGAATAGCACAAGTTTCGTTAGCATTTGGGAGTCTGATGTATGAGTTTTTATGATTGAGACCAGACATTGCATTTGCTATTGGAACATTTTCACTTAGAGTTGTCGGTCATTTGATGATTGACATAGGAATAGAGTAAGTGGAGCTTTATATGAACTTCATAAATTCTTGCATTAGTCAGATTTGAGCTCGACTCTTATTGATATGAGTCTAGAGCAATTTGAGGTACATGGATACACCTTGTTTGAGGCAGTTGGTGTAGGTTTGATTAGTATGGGTTGAGATCCGAACTCTTCCTATACATTATTGTATAGTCCTACATCATTCTTAATATATGTTTCCACTTATGGTCACATTAACCCTTAAGTGGGAGATTGATGGGGATGTAAGGGTCATGTGACCTTACCCCTATATATATATATATATATATATATATATATATATATATATATATATATATATATATATATATATATATATATATATATATATATATATATATATATATATATATATATATATATATATATCATATATAGAGCAATGCCTCATAGAGATCATTCTGTGGGCCGCACATGTGTGCATGTCTCTCTTCTCCTCTCTCTCCCTCCATCTCATCCTTTCTCCCCTTGTTCAGCACACCAAAGCCCTTCATGCCCATCGTCTTGCTCTCCATAGATAGGGGGAATGTCCCATGGGAATTGATCATGGAGATTAACCACTGTCTTAATGGGAGGAGGATTCTCACTCTCCTTGTCCCACTTCTCCTCTTGAATCTCTCTCAAGGACTCTTGGGAATATTGATTTACCGAGGGGGAGACTCCATCATCCATGGATTGAGTATAAGATTCCTTGGGAGGTAAGTTGAGCCTTTCACCACCACTTCAATGAGCCTTTGGTGTATCTAGCTTCCCAGGGTTGGCTATCATCCTTTCCAATCTCTCTAGAAATCAGTCAAAGTGCAATTGTGCCTTGGTGGAGTTTGTTGATATATTTAGGTAGTGATGTGTGTGAACACTCTAAGACCGTCGGGGCATTTTTTTCCCTCTTTAAGAGGTTTTTTTCCCCCGGCTTGTATATACGCCTATTGCCCTAATGGGCTACTTATCTTTGTACATTCTCTAGTAATACATTTAGTATTGTGTGTTGTGCTCCAAGCTTCTTCTTCTTCCTTGTGTTGTTCGCGTGCTTCCGAAGATGTCTAACTCCGCCAATTGGTATTTGAGCAGGTCATCGCTTCATCTAGGGCGCTGTCGACACTCCTCCGTTTGCAGTCTCAGAATCGCACGAATTTTGGTGAGCATACTCAGCGTGTTTCGGAGATCAAAACTGCTTTGTTCTATGGTGTCGAAATCGCAATCTGAGCTCGTTTCGACCTCCGAACGCACTATCACAACACTTGTGCAGGCTATTTCGTCTTTTTGCACCAAAGGTATATACCAGCTTCTGTTCGCCAGTTTAAGCGTCTCGAAGTTTGTTACAAGTCTAGCAGAACTTATCTAGGTAGTTCTGTTCAACGTTTTGAGATATAGTCAATTTTTTGTATCAAGGTATTTTAGACACCGGCCATGGCTGAAAGTAGTGATGTATTCCGTATGTTGGCTGTTGAGGATAAGTTGGATGGTACAAACTACCCATTATGGGCTTATATGATGCAACATGTATTGGTTGCAAAAGGATTGTGGAACATTGTGCAGGGTGTTGAAAGGCGTCCTATTACACCTGTAACAATAGGTATTGCAAATACAGGTGCTGGAGCTGATGAAGATGGTGTAGAAGATGATATTGTGCAAATTCCTGTTCGTGCTGCTATTTCTACTGCACCTACTACAGAGCAGACTCGTTGGGATGGCAGAGATGCCCAAGTACATGCATTGATAGCTTTGTCTGTCAAATGTGCCATTATTCCTAACATTCGCTCTTGTAGAACAGCTAAGGATGCTTGGGATACACTTACCACATTGTACCAAGCTAGGAATGAGGCTCATGTTGCTTACCTCCGAAAACAGTTGGAGAGTGAGCACATCAATGAAGGTGATTCTATGGACAGTTTCCTAACGAAGATCAAAGACTTGAAGGAACAATTGATTTTTGCTGATGAGGTTATACCAGATAGCTCACTTGTGCAGACCGTTCTGAATGGTCTTCCTAATTCATATCAGAGTTTTGCTTCTACTCTTCGATTGATGATGAAAGACAATCCGAATGCCTTATCATTTGAGGAGTTAGTCTCTGTTCTGTTGCAAGAAGATCAGTCCAGGCAGAACAGGTCCATTATGCGAGTTGCAGATCAAGCTTTCCTAGCTAGTCAGAAGGGCAAAGGAAAATGGAGCTCTTCAACTAATAAGCAAAAATCTTCTAATTCTGCATATTCGAAGAAGGAAGATAAAGATGAGAAGAAAACAGAAAAGCAGAAATTGTTTTGTAAGTACTGTAAAGGGAATGATCATATCATAAAGAAATGTCCAAAATTGGCTGCTAAAGAGGCAAAGAAGAAAGAAGCTGGAATGGTTGTTGCAGAGGCCTCTACACCAAAAACAGAGGCTGCAAATCTTGTGCAGGAAGAAGAATGGGAGTTTAATACTGTCTGCAGTTTTGATCCGTCTTCTGATGAGCAGTGCATGTCTGCAATAGACTCAGATGTTTGGTATTTTGAGAGTGGGGCGACCAAACATATTACCTCGCAGTGCAGTTTCTTCTCTTCACTCGAGCCTGCCCCTACAGGGAATACTCTTACATGCGCCAACAACTCCTCTTATCCTGTCATGGGAGTTGGTAAGATCATTTTACATGATGCTCACAAGTCCTATTGAGAAGCATATTGCTGATTTCAAGGCTGATTTGCATGCCTCATTTGAGATGTCTGATTTGGGGCATTTGCATCACTATTTGGGCATTCAGTTTATGCAAGTTGATGGTGGAATGGCTTTGTGTCAAACGAAATATATTAACACATTATTGTAGTGTTTTGGCCTTGAAGACTGTAAACCTATTGCCACTCCTATGGAGACAGGTTACGATTGAGTCTTCGTGATGCTGGAGATGCATTTGATGTTGTTCTCTATCAGTAGGCTGTTGGATGCTTGATTTACTCATGCATTACTTGGCCAGATATTCAGTTTGCTGTCTCACAGATGAGCAGGTTTATGCATTGCCCAGGAGTCACGCATTGGAAGGCGGTTAAGCGCATCTTTCGCTACTTGAGTGGTACTCGGCTACTTGGGTTGTTTTATCCCAAGGGGGGATCACTACCGCCAGATTTGCATGCTTTTTTTTACTCAGATTGGGCTGGTTGCTAAGACACTCGTGTGTCCACCAGTGGTTTTTGCTTCATGCTTGGTAGCTCATGTATATCTTGGTTGAGCAAGAAGCAGCCTACTGTGGCCTCTTCCAGTTGTGAGGCTGAGTATAGGGCAGCTTTCACAACGACTGTTGAGTGTGTGTGGCTCAGACGCCTTATGGTTGATTTGGGTGTTGGTCAGACTTCTGCCACCACTATCTTCACTGACAGTCAGAGCGCATTGGCAGACGGGAGGAACCTTGTGTTCCATGCTCGCACTAAGCACATTGAGGTGCATTATCACTATGTCAGGGAGAGGTTCTCTACTGGGGAGATCAGCTTGGCATATGTACCCACGCAAGAGAACATTGCAGACCTTTTCACGAAGGCTCTACCCAGGGAGAAGTTTGAAGCTTTCCACAAAGATTTGGGCTTACTTCCTTTTGTGGAGTGACTTCCACATAGCTTGGCACTTCCTTATACATGAGTGCCAGCTACTTGTTCACCGCATCACTCCCAGGGGGGATTTGTTGATATATTTAGGTAGTGATGTGTGTGAACACTCTAGGACCGCCGGGGCATTTTTTTTCCCTCTTTAGGAGGTTTTTTTCCCTCGGCTTGTATATACGCCTATTGCCCTAATGGGATACTTATCTTTGTACATTCTCTAGTAATACATTCAGTATTGTGTGTTGTGCTCCAAGCTTCTTCTTCTTCCTTGTGCTGTTCGCGTGCTTCCGCAGACGTCTAACTCCAACAGAGTTAGTGCAATTGAAAAGGAGGCTGACCTCAAACATAGTTTGAGCCAATTCTAAAATTTTTGCTTGGTCCTTTAAATTTCTAAGTTGGCTCGAGGGTAAGACTTATCTAAATCTGCCACATTTGGCCCTTCTAGAATTCTGGCATGATAAGCTTTGAACATAATGTGTAAATCTTCCAGAATAGGATTTGCTAGGACTGATCCTACTCTGGGTATGGAGAGATGATTTGGGTATGGCTAGACTTAGCTAAAATCTCTCTTGAGACTTGGAAATAAAGACTTGTCAATGATGTGTGTGCCACTCTCCTCCCATCCAATATATCCTCTTGCATCCAAAATAGTAATGCTCTGGAATGTTCTAGTGCCAAAATGTGGACATCATGCAACACTCATTCCCATTACCATTGAATAGCTTAGGATATCCCCCGAGCTTGGGACCTTGGCTATGGCTGGCCCTTGTCCCACACACACATGGAGTGGTCTCTGTCGACCAATGTCTGACACTCTCTCCCCCTTGTAAAGATCATTGTCCTCAATGGTCAATGAGGGAAAGTACTTGCAAACTAGAGCTTGATTTGCAAGTAGAGTCTGTAAGTGGTATTCCTCTAGAGGTTACTAGATACTGTTGGATGACACAATTTGTCAACCACTTCTGTCTCCAATCTAGTATCCTATGTGGAGAATGATGTGCTATCACTTTCTTGCAAAAAATCAATACCCTCTATTAGATTATCCTCCTTGGAAACATACTTTCTAAGTTTACTGACATGAAACACTGGATGGACTCTACAATTTGGAGGAAGCTCTAATAGGTATGCAACATCACTTTGCTTCTTAACTAGCTTCCAAGGTCCACAAAACCTCGGTGAACGCTTAGTACACTTCCGTGTGGATAGTGAAGTAGACCTAGCTAGCACTTGAAGAAAAACTCTATCTCCCACCTCAAAGATTCTAGGAGATCTCTTCCTGTCAGCATATTCCTTCTCCCTATCAGCTGCTTGCTGCATCTTGGCTTTAGCTATTTCTAGATTAGCTTGGACGTTCGCTAGGAACTCCAAAGCACTAGGAAATTTCTTTGGCATTCCTATGGAACTGGGTCCAATGGGATTCATGCAATACTTCATCTCAAAAAGAGACATTCGTATCACTTTATGAGGTCTATTATTATAAGCAAACTCTCTAGTGGCAATTAACTATCCTAATCTGTCTACCTCTCAGACACATTTGCTCTCAACATGTCCTCTAGAATCTAGCTGAACTTCTTGATTTGATCATTTGTTTATAGATGATTACCACTACTCATTTTCAATGACAGTTTCAATTTGTCAAATACAAACTTCTAGAAGTTTCATGTGAATCTAACATCCCTATTTGAAACTATTGTTCGAGTTAGACATCTATGAAAGCATCTGAACATCACAAGGAAGAAGAAGAAGCTTGGAGCACAACACACAATACTGAATGTATTACCACTAGAATGTAGAAAGATAAGTAACCCATTAGGGCAATAGGAGTATATACAAGCCGGGGGAAAAAAACCTCCTAAAGAGGGAAAAAAGTGCCCCGACAGTCCTAGTGTGTTCACACACATCACTACCTAAACATATCAACAAATCCCCCCTAGGAGTGATGTGTTGAACAAGGAGCTGGCACTCATGATAAGGAAGTTCCAAGCTATGTGGAATCAATCCACAAAAGGAAGTAAGCCCAAAGTTTTGCGGAAAGCTTCAAACTTCTCCCGAGGTAGAGCCTTTGTGAAAAGGTCTTCAATGTTCTCCTACGTGGGCACATATGCCAAGCTGATCTCTCCAACAGAGAACCTCTCCTTGACATAATGATAATGCACCTCAATGTGCTTAGTGCAAGCGTGGAGCATAGGGTTCCTCACAACTACCAATGCACTCTGACTGTCAGTGAACATGGTGGTGGCAAACAATTGACCAACACCCAAATCAACCATAAGGCATCTGAGCCACACACACTCCACAATCGCTGTGAAAGCTACCCTATACTCAACCTCACAACTGGAAGTGGCCATAGTAGGCTGTTTCTTGCTCAGCCAAGATATGCATGAGCTACCAAGCATGAAGCAAAAACCATTGGTGGACACACAAGTATCATAGCAACTAGCCCCATCAGAGTAAAAAAAGCATGCGAATCTGGCGATAGGGATTCCCTCTTGGGATAAAACAACCCAAGTAGCCGAGTATCAATCAAGTAGCAAAAGATGTGCTTAACCGCTTTCCAATGCTTGACACCTAGGCAATGCATAAACTTGCTCATCTATGAGATAACAAACTAAATATCCGACCGAGTAATACATAAGTAAATCAAGCATCCAACAGCCTACTGATAGAGAATAGCATCAAATGCATCTCCAGGATCATGAAGACTCAGTCGTAAACCTATCTCCATAGGAGTGGTAATAGGTTTACAGTTTTCAAGGCAACAACGCTGCAATAATGTGTCAATATATTTTATTTGACACAAAACCATTCCACCATCAATGTGCATAAACTGAATGCCCAAATAATTATACAAATGCCCCAAATCAGACATCTCAAATGAGGCATGCAAATCAGCATTAAAATCATCAATATGCTTCTCATGAGGACCAATGAGCAGCATGTCATCAACATACACCACAATGATCAGAGGTATATCATTAGCATGCTTAACATATAAGATGCTTTCAGTTGGGCTCTTCTCAAAACCATGTGCAATCAGATAGGCATGCATCTTTTCATACAAAGCACATGGTGCTTGTTTCAAACCATATAAAGCCTTTCTTAACCTACACACCTGGTTTCCATGCCCTTTCTACACAAAGCCATGGGGCTAAAAAACATACACTTCTTCATGCAAGTCGCCATTTAGAAATGCAGTTTTAATGTCCAACTGATGTACATTCCAACCATGATGAGCTGCAAGTGCACAGATGCTACAAACAATAGTCAGTCGACAAGTAAGTGCAAAGGTCACATCAAAATCAATGCCTCTTTCCTGCACATAACCCTTTGCAACAAGCCTATCCTTATACCTATCAATTGTTCCATCAGGCTTATGCTTCAGCTTGTATACCCACTTAGTGCCAATGGTCTTCTTGCTAGGAGGCAAGTCACATAGAGACCAAGTACCATTCTTTATTATAGGATCATATTCAGTTTGCATAGCAGCCATCCAATTTTCTGAATTTTGTGCTTCATCAAATGAAACAGGGTCATTCTCATCATAGAGACTAGATGCAGCCATAGCATAGTAATAATGTGATGCAAAAGAGGCACTACAAGAGCCTGATCGAGTAGGATATGACAGAGATGCATCTAATTTGCTATCACACAAAGTCTACACCAGCCATTTTGGCATAGTTTTTGCCTCGTCAATATAAGCTCTCTCATCAACAAGTGCATCATGTAAATTTGCATAAAAAATGGGATGATTTGCATCATCACATGAAACCTACAAAGGTTGAGAAATTGCCTCATTAGGACCAGCAGTAGACTGTCCACCTATAAAAAGAGGCAACAAAGTATCATACATTTCTTAGAGCTAATAGATGTCTCCTTAGTACATGAAAGCAATGGCTGAATAGCATCCTCCACAAAAACAACATCACGGCTAACCAAAATGCATTTAGTCTGTGGATGCATATGCCAGATAACCAAAAACACACAGATGAGCAACAGATGGCTTGCAACCATGCCAAGCCTCATAGGGAGTGATAGACTACAATGCTTTGGTGGGACACTTATTAAGTACATATGCTGCACACATAATAGCCTCAAGCTAGAAATTATGTGGTAAAGCCTAACTCTTGACGATACACCTCGCCATCTCCATAAGTGACCTATTCTTATGTTCATCAACTGCATTTTTTTTTTTTTTTTTTTTTTTTTTTTTTTTTTATAAAGGAAGTTCGGCAATAGCCTACTCTCCCGGACTTGAATTAAATAAAGAAACAAAGGTACAATAGAAGGGGACTAGTGCCCTCGGGACCCCCCATATCCCACAAAGCAGGGGAAGCTTGAAAGAGTTCTAGGTTGCATTACATAGAAGGTTAATCACCCTCTCATCGCCCTCGTGCGGGGCCCACTTGGGTTTGAGCTTGTTGTTGATCAAAGTGAGGACTTGATGGTGTCTGAAGGGGGGGGATTTCTTACTGTTAACAATCCTTTTGCCAAGGAGGAATAGTGTTTTCTCAATCGACCACTCCCTGGGGGTATCTCCGAAGTTGAGAGCACACCTCTCCCGCCAGATTTTCCACAGGACTTCCCCTCTGATGGCGTTCCAGAGAGATGCGGAGCAGCCGATCGCTTCTCCCAAAAGGACTTGTTTCCAGCTAGGTTGTTTTTGAAGTCTGATTTTCATTCCAACCGTCTGCCAGATTTTGTAGGAGTTGGGGCAAGTAAGGAAGATGTGTGGGACATCTTCGATAGCACGGTGGCAGCGTTTGCACCAAGGAGGGATTCCACAGATCTTGCTAGCCTTATGGTTGGTCCAGATTCCTCGATGAAGGATTTGCCATAAGAGGACCGATTTCTTAATCTCTATTAGGGGGTGCCAGATACCCATGAATTTCATGTCCCATCGGAGCCGCGTCCAGGACAGGCACCACTTCTTGTTGAGGCTGAACTGGAGGTCAGCCGTTTCTTTGATGTTCGGGATTTTGAGTAAGCTATTTCCATTGTGCCATTTGAGGCCAAGCGGGTTCGGTGTGTCGTGTCCCATGAGGACGCGAGTCTTGTGACGATCCCACGCGAGGCATCTGCTTTGCAAAGTGTTCCATTCTTCGTAGGAGATGTTTATGCGAGGGTCGATATCCTCGAAGTTGATCCAGTTGTTGGTGTCCTGTTTCCAGAGGTGTTTCCATTTTTTGAATCCTTTGTTCCATAACTTCTTGGCATTTTGAATGTTCCACGACTCCACGCTCCGGATGCCATGTATCGGGAACCAGATAGAGTCGTTTTGTCTGATTCCGGCCGCCCACTTCCAGTCCTCACTGACTCTTATGAATCTTTTGACTATATTCCAGCCCTTCCAAAGAGAGCACACGAGATTGGAGCCTTTCGGGAAGACAGGTATCGGGGAGAATAGCAGGGTCATGATGTCAAGATTCTTCCAGTTCGGGGACCCCGAGAGGGCCAACTCATTCTTGTTCCTGAAGATCAGCTTGGCCCACGAAGCCTCCCTATTGCACCAAGCCTTAATCATCCATTTGGCAGCTAGTTTGTTAGCCATACACCCAATGTCCAGGATACCAAGCCCCCCGCTATCTCTAGGGCTGGTGCAGATGGCCCATTTAATTTTAGGCACCCCCCTTCTGTTATGGTCACCCGTCCAAAGAAAGTTTCTGCAGATGCTATTCAGCTTGGACAGGGCATGCTCATTCGGTCTCCAGCAAGAAAGGAAATAGATGGTAGACGAGAGGAGGAACGTGTTGATAACCATCGCGCGTCCAGCGAGATTGATTTGCATGCCTCTCCAGTAATTAAGCTTGTTTTCAAGTTTGGCCAGCACCCAGTTCCATCTCTGCTCCATCGAGACGCCAAACCCCAAGGGGATTCCCAGCAGCCGAAAGATTTGGCCCTGCGGGATGATTTGACAGCCACGATCAATGAGGATGCCAGGTTGATGTCCGACAATAGCCCTAAAAGCGGTCTTACTGTGGTTGATTTTGGATCCAGAGGCCTCACAAAAGGTATCAAGACACCTCCAGAAAGTCTCCAGGCTGGTGTTATCATTGTGAACGAACGCGTTCATATCGTCGGCAAAAAGTCTCATGATGATTTGACTGTGGTCGTGAGGCAGCCGGAGGCCTTTGATATTACCAGCCTCCACCTGGTGAGCCACAAGTCTGCTCAGCCCCTCAGTGGCGATGGCGAAAAGAAGGGGGGCAAGCGGGCACCCTTGTCTAATAGATCTTTTAAGATGGATCGGCTTCGAAAGTTTGCCGTTAACGTTAATTTGGGTCGTTGCGTTGCCGAGAAGTGTCGCGATCATCTTGGTGAATTTCTGACTACATCCGAGATCTTGGAGCGACTGTAGAATATAGTCCCATTCTAGCCTATCGTAGGCTTTGTCAAAGTCGATCTTGAGGAAAATCACATCTTGATTAGACTCATTTGTAAAATGAATACCTTCCCAAATATCCATAATGGTTTCCAGTATGGACCTGCCTTTGATGAAACCTTTTTGGTCCTCACTAAGCCAGGCTCTCAGGTGGCACGAGAGTCTGTTGGCAATGACTTTGGCGACGATCTTGTATCCTGTTTGGAGCATCGTAATAGGCCGCCAGTTCTCGATTCTGTTTTTTTCCCCCTTCTTGTGAATCAGCTTGATAATTCCATTATTTAGACAAGAGGGAAGAGCACCAAACTTTAGCGCTTCTTGCCAAACCAGCCGGAGAGGGGTGGCAACCACCAGCTTGAAGGATTTAAAGAACTCGTTAGTGAGTCCGTCGGGTCCCGGGCTTTTACCGAGGGGGAGGGCATCAATGACTTCAATGATTTCTGATTCAGAGATAGGGGCATGAAGTAGGGAGAGGAGGTTGGGTGGTATTCTTCGGGGGGAAACCCTAGAAATGGCAGCCATGCAGTCCCTTCTATGGTGGGAGAGGGGGTTCGAGGTTCCCAGGAGTCCCGTGAAGTGCCCTTCGATGATGCCAAAATTATCTTCTTCCGAGTTGCATACATTTCCATGTGGGTCTAGCAGTAGAGGAATTACCTCTCTGTTGTGTTTCCTTTTAAGGATACTGCACATCTCTTTGGTGGGTTTGTCAGCTTTGCCAGCCCACCACTCCTTGAAGAAGATTTGCAAGTTTTTCCTTTGTATTTCTTCCTCGTATCTCAACATTGCTCTGATTTTTCGGAGACCTTTCTGGGCTTGGAGTTTTCCTTTGTTCACTTCCTCCTCGAGCCGCCAGAGTCTGCGGTAAAGAGCTTCCCTACGAGTCCGCCGTACAGTCTCGAGCATCTTCTTAGTTCTGATCATGATCTTGCGAGACTTATCGACCGCACTTCTCCAGCATTTGGCTGGGGCCAGGCCAGAGGCGAACTCCTCCTTCCACACCTCGGCAATCGCTTGATGGACGGAGGGGAGAGAGAAGGAGGAAGCGCTGGCATGGAACCACGGAGCCTTGTGAGTCCTGTTGGAAGGTTGAAAAGTGATAACGATCGGATAGTGATCAGAGATGGTGAGGTCAATGCGTTGCGTGATGGTAGGGTGGCCCCACTGACGAGTAAAGCTTTGAGAAATGTAGCATCTATCAAGTCTAGCTTTCCTCAGATCCTCGCCCGCTTGGAGATTCGACCAGGAAAAGCCATTCGAGTCTTTGAATTCGACCAGGTCCAAATGGAGTTTGGTCATGTCCCACGTTTCTTTCTCCCGATTGTCGATGACCCTGCCCTTGCCCATCCATCTGTCCATAGGGTCCTCCACCATGTTGAAGTCTCCACAAATAAGCACATTGTGGGGAAGCGAGTCTAATGAAGCCCAAGTGTTCAGCCTCTCCAAGTCCCCGTTAGGGGCGTACAAAGAAACCATAGTAACACAGAGGGGGGCACCAAAAGAAACCACAATCCAGCGGTGATTTACATCTTCAATGTAGTTCTCCAGCTTTTCAAGCCAGAGTTGTTTTACACCGATAGCCGTTCCTCCGGACCCCCGCTGGTGCTTCGTTGGGATCCACACATGGGCCGAGGAAACCTGTCTGAGTCGTTTCTGGAGGTCTTCTCCGTCAATTTTAATCTCTTGAATACATATAATGTCTGGGTTTAAGCTAATGTCGCGGAGCCATTGACCAATGATGGCCGCTCTTGAGGGGTCGGTTAGCCCTCTAGCATTTAGCGAGATGACAATCATTTTTGTATTGATCCCTCTTTGCGGGAGGGAGCCTTGTCCTTTCTTCTCTTGGCTTCATCTTTTTTTTTCGCTGGGATTTGATCCCGACTTAGAAGTCGGTTCTTGTGGGGGCTTTTCCAGGGTAACTCCATAGGCTGCTTTCCTTTGCGGGAAGTCCCTTGCTGGGGAGAATTAGGCCCCGTGTTCGACACTGTTTCCGGTATCGTCGATCCAATGATGGAACTTTCACTATCCATGTTGTCTTCATTACTAGTGGTGAAACCATCTTCTTTGCTTGTAGTGTATCCCTCCTGGGGGGTTTCTTTGTTGTCAGGGATCTCTAGGGCTTCGTCGTAGTTGTCTACCTCAGGTGGCATTCCACCTGGGTAGTCGAGCTCGTTGATCTCCTTTCCAAGATTGCAGTACAAATTGCTATGAGGGGTAATTGGCAGGTTGTTCCTCTCACCGTTGGCCCTCGGACTTCTTTTTCTTCTTCTTCTAACTTCAGTAAAGCCATCGGCATCAGCGTGCGGATTGAGGGGGCCCTTGCCGTCCCCTTCCTTGGTCGAGTGGGTCAAGTCGCCCAAGCTGTCTTGAGCAGTTTTGGAGGCTCCTTGAGATCGCTTGTTTATTTGCCTGAGAGGGCAGTCTTTAATCCTGTGACCTTGCTGACCACAGCGAAAGCACGCGTTGGGAAGGTTTTTGTAGGTGATATCCTGCTCCCAAACATCTCCTTCGCCCATGTCCACTTTGATCATTGATGGAAGCGGCGAACGGAGGTCGGCCTCGATGCATATTTGTGGGTGCCATCTGGCGTTGAACGAGTGTCTTGCACCCTCATAGATGAGACCACCAATGTCCTCACGTGAAGCCAACGGCTTGCCAATAGGAGAGACAATGTCCCACACGAAGTTGTACAAGAAGTATGGGAGGTTAGGGAGCTCAACCCAGAGAGGATATCGGAGTGATTTCGATTTGTCGGGATTAAAATCCGGGGACCATCTGAATAGGCACAGGGTCGCGCGACCGAGTTGCCAGGTGCCAACGCTTAGGGCTTGGAACGCCATCTCTTCATTTTCAAAAACTAACAACATGTGATTTGCTGGTAAGAGCTGACATTTGCTGACAATTAGTCCTCGAGGGAACCACTCTTTTCTAAGCCATTGTCGCACGATTTCTAGCGGGGGCCTAGGGCCAAACACTTGGCCGACAAGGCAGACTTTCTTGAGCTCCTCCTGAGCAGACAAAACTGCGGGTCTACTGAGGGACACGATGGGGGATTCAACGCTTTCGGAAGCCCCAAGGGCGGCACATGACCCCCCCTCCAGCAGAGCGGCCAGCGTGCCGGACTCCCCAGGGGGGGGGGCCCGATTACTTTTCACGAGGGAGGATGAAGCCACATCCATGACCGATGGAGCGAGCACCACTTTTACTTCAATGGCAAAACTCCCCCCACCGATCACACCGCTGCCAAGCCCTCCACTTTAAGGGAAGAACTAAAAGGCCAAAGATCCCATAAGAGAGCACACTTCTTCTTTTTCGAAACTTTCCTATTTTCCTTTTTTGTCCTCTTCT
This sequence comes from Ceratopteris richardii, assembly GCA_020310875.1. NCBI lineage: Eukaryota > Viridiplantae > Streptophyta > Polypodiopsida > Polypodiales > Pteridaceae > Ceratopteris > Ceratopteris richardii. The sequence goes on along the minus strand of CM035406.1, from coordinate 257,984,049 downwards.
TTTTTCTTCTTTTTTTTTTTCTTTTTTTTTCTTTTTGTTTTGTTTTTTTTGTTTGTTTTTTTTGTTTTTTTTTTTTTTTTTTCTTCTTTTTTCTCTCTTTCTTCTTTTTTTTCTTTTTTTATCTCTTTTTTTTTTTCTTCTCTTTTTTCTTTCTTCTCTATCTTAGGAACTCCCGGCGATCGTGGTCGGCCCCCCAGTCCTCACCCAGGCGATCGGGCACCCGGCCGAAGATTCCGCCCGGAGGTTGGCCCGGAAGAACCGCCGCAGGTCCTTGACTCCTTGATTCCCGCCGACGCCCTGGGAAGAGCGCCAGCAGTGGGCAGCGCAGCGCCCTGGCCTCGAGTCCCGCGTCTCAGGCGACCGCCCGGCGATACACTAAGAATCCGGCGATACACCGGGAAGACGCCGGCGATACACGAAAAAGGACCGGGAAAGTCCGGTGATACACCGCCAAACGCCCGGCGATACACGACGAGGCGCGGGGAAGGTCCGGCGATATTCCGGGAATGCTCCGGCGATACACCGGCGATACACCGGCGATACACCGGCGATACACCGGCGATATTCCGGGAATGCTCCGGCGATACACCGGCGAGCCGCCCGGCGATACACCGAGGAGACGCCCGCGCGATCGCCCGCGTTCAGCGCCAGTCTCCACCCAGGGAGGTATCGCGATACCGGTCACCCGGGGAGACTGTCGCGATCGCCGAGCAGATCCACAGTTTACTGTTGCAAGTGTCATCGCTGAAGAAAGAAAACCGGCCACCGACTTCAAGAAGCTTGCGGCTGTCGAAGGCTACGACGGCAAACCAATGGGTAATTTGACGCAGTAGGTATTTTCTCTCTCCGGCTCTCCATCAAAGTCCCTGTTTCTGCGATTTCTTGAAGTTCACCCTAGCTGCCCAACTGTATCGTCGCTGAAGCTCACCATCGCCCGCTCGAGAGTTGTTCAACTGTATCGTCGCTGAAGCTCACCATCGCCCACTCGACGTTCAACTGTATCGTCGCTGAAGCTCACCATCGCCCTCGTTTCTTTTGTTTGTTGAGAATCGCAACTGCATTTTGTTGACATGTATACGACATTGTACACTTAAATTTTATCCCACGTTCAGCCAGAAATGCATTAAAGTCAGACGACGTAATTCCCCCCCTCGATTAGAATGGAGGGTGCCCATTTTACATGCTGACACATTTTCAGCCAAAACCAAAAACTGTTTGAAGCACATAAACTCTTCCGACTTTGCTTTCAATGGATATACCGATGCATGCCTTGAAAAATCATCAATGAAAGTCACGAAGTAAAGATAATTTCCAAAAGAGGGAGTCTCCATAGGACCACATACATCATTATGGACTAGCTGCAATTTCTGTGTAGCTCGAACTGAACCATGTTTTGGAAATGAGGAACCCTACATTTTTCCCAAAATATAGCCTTCACATAAATGTTTACCAAGTGCCTCAAGTTTGGGCAAAGAGGACACCATTTCAGATTTCTGCAAGAATAGCAAACTAGTAAAATTTAGATGACCAAAGCATGCATGCCAAAGCTTTGCATCTGACATAACCTGAGAATCATTATTGCACATGCTAAATCATTCATATTTTTCATAATCTATGAGCTTATACATCCCATGATATAAAATTCGAGAAGCAATAATCATGTCATCATTTGATAGATCATGAACTATACATCTATCATCCCCAAATTTCAGAACCAAGCAAATCTTGGCTAAATCCGAAATTGATAACAGATTCTTCTTGATCCCTAGCACAAATAAAGCATCTGAAAAAGTGAAAGAACTACCATCATTGGTAGTCAAAATTATCTTACCAACTCCCATGTTAGGATAAGAGGAGTTGTTGGCACATGCGATAGTATTCCCTGTAGGGCCAGGACCCAGTGAAGAGAAGAAACTATGCTCTGAGGTAATATGTTTGGTCACCCCACTATCAAAGTACCAAACATCTGAGTCTACTACAAACATGCGCTATTCGTGAGAAGATGGGTCAAAATTGCAAACAATAGTAAACGCACATTCTTCATCCTGCACAAGATTAGCAAACTCTATTTTTGGTGTAGAGGCCTCTACAACAACCATTCCGGTCTCTTTCTTCTTTGCCTCTTTAGCAGCTAGTTTGGGACCGTTCTTAATGAAATGATCATTTGCTTTATAGTATTTGCAAAACAATTTCTGTTTTCTTGATCTCTTCTCATCTTTGTCTTCCTTCTTCAATTGTGTAGAATTAGCAGATTCGTGCTCACTATTTTTAGAGGTAAGCAACAGGAGCCTCATTCCTAGCCTGGTACAATGTGGTAAGTGTATCCCAAGCATCCTTAGCTATTCTACAAGAGCAAATGTGAGGAAAAATGGCATGTTTGACAAACAAAGCTATCAATGCATGTGTTTGGGCATCTCTTCCATCCCAACAAATTTTCTCTACAATAGGTGCAGCAGAAACCGAAGCACAAACATGAATCTACAAAATATCACCATCTTTGACACCTTCTGCATCAGCTTCAGTACCTGTAGTTGTATCAGTTGCAGGTGTGATAGGACGTTTTTCAACACCCTACACAATGTTCCACAATCCTTTTGCAAGCAATACATGTCGCATAATATAAGCCCATAATGGGTAGTTGGTACCATCCAACTTATCCTCAACAACCAACATACCAAATACATCACTGCTTTTAGCCATGGTCAATGACTAAAATACCTTGATGCAAAAAATTGATTATATCTCAAAACGTTGAAGAGAACTGTCCAGACAAATTTTGCTAAACCTGTAGTAGATTTTGAGATGCTTATATTGGCGAACCAAAATTGGTATATACCTTTGGTACAAAAAGATGAAATAGCCTGCACAAGCACTATGATATTGCGTCTGGAGGCTGAAATGAGCTTAGATCGCGTTTGATCTATGAAACATCCTGAGTATGCTCACCAAAAGTCATGCGATTTTGAGACTCCAACCGAAGAGGTGTCGACGACACCCTAGATGAAGCGACGACGACTTGCTCTGATACCAATTGTTGGAGTTAGAAGTCTATGGAAGCATGTGAACCGCACAAGGAAGAAGAAGAAGCTTGGAGCACAACACACAATAATGAATGTATTACCACTAGAATGTACAAAGATAAGTAACCTATTAGGGCAATAAGTGTATGTACAAGCCGGGGAAAAAAAAACCTCCTAAAGAGGGAAAAAAGTGCCCCGAAAGTCCTAATGTGTTCACACATATCACTTCCTAAATATATCAACAACTATGTTAATGACCCATGCAAGATGAAGACATGTTGGATAAATAGCTCCACTACTTATGGAGCTTCTATCGTCTCCTAAGTGGGTATGAAATAAGCCATCTTGTTCAATCTATCTACCACAACTAGGATAGTATCCTGCTTCCTTTGAGCCTACGGTAACCCGACTATGGAGTCCAATGGATACATTATCCTAGTTATGCTCTGGAATCTATAAAGGATGTGAAAGACCTAGTGTCTTAACCCTTTTCTCCTTGTTGACGTTGTCGAGGAGTTCATAGAAAGGAGGGAAATTTATATACAGGATATTGTCAGCACATTTCTTAAAATTGAATATCAAGCTATGATGTGGAAACATCATTTGGCTCAATGTCAACCTGAAAATCTAAGATTATGAGTCTCTAACTTGAAATAATTTTCTCACTATTTCTTTCTTCCAATCTCAATCACAAGTCTCTTTGGCTTCACGTGCACGTTGCGCACTTTCCTATCAGAAATATTTGTGATATAACTAGGAACAAGTAGAATATGATGATAAAGTGCACTTTGCTCTTTCTATACTACACTCGAAATTATGGAAGGTTTCAAGACCCAGCCTTAGAGCACAGTGCAGCCATTCCCTCCCTTGCATTGCTATAAGCGCTCGAGATAGGAACCTTTTCATATTAAAGATATTCCATACATCAGCATGACAATCCCGTCATATGCTTTATATCCAAACATTCATAGAGATTGATTACATTACTCAAGGTGATGTTAGGAGAAATGCTGTCAATATAGATAAGCTACGTGTGCAGTTTACGAACAGCATATTTAGTAGAGTGTATTTCGTAGAAAGGTAAACTATGTCATGCATGTTGAACAGTGTCCAGACAATTATACATCGCATCGATCTTTTGTTTAAGCACGAACAGTAATTAAGTTCACAAACTTCCTTTTTCCTATCCTCGAACATTAATTAGCTTACGTCTATGAAATTTTCTCATGTGAAAAGTAGGAAATAGTCTTGTTACAAGCAATCAAAGTCAGAAGATGAAATGCGTAAAAGATTGCCAATAAGAGAGTTGAAACTTTGAAGGAACAAAAAAAAAAACATTTATCAATACGAGAGCTTCCCATGGATTGTAAACATCACACTAATAAATTGCATATTCTAGCATGTTTTACCACAACTATGGGTACCCATTTACAGGAGTTCTCCTCTGCCCTTTCGGCAGGTACCATACATAAAGTAAAATTGACAGAAGTGCATGTGTTGAAATAGGCAGAGATTTCATGCAGGAGAAAAATTACTTAATTTGGGATGAAAATATTTGCTAAATAAGGAATGTTGTCAAGCGAGAACCACCTACATGAAGACGATGAATATATGCACAACAAACTTCATTGTTAAACATGCTTACAGTCCATTACCGATGAGCAAGCATGTCAACATGTTGTCCTTGGTCTTCCAGATGGGAACAACATCACCTGGCCACAACAAGCGTCCAAGCCCTCTATTTACACCCGCCATCACTTGGGTTTCTCTCATTATTCTCATAGCCTCGTCCTTTGCATCTGCATGCCATTCCCTAAATAATCAACCTCCTTTGCATCCATGATCTCCACATGTTCACCGTTTCCTCTCGTTGACCATGTTCTCCTTTTTCTTTTTGTCGTTCTGCTTTCTGTCCCATTCGGTCTGATTTGTCTCCTAGCAACTCCTCTGATAGTTCCACTTTCTTCTTGAGAAAATCTGCACATTTATGGTAAACTTCCTCTTCCTCTGCAGTAATTTCTTGTCTTACTAACTTCCTGTTGAAGCACTGTGATTGAAATCGGCTTAGATTGAGGTTAACTAAAACTCATAGCCTAAAATGCTTCCACATCTCTTCGAGTATCTTTGCCATTTTTCATACTCTTCATCACAAAATCTGATAATTGGTTGTCACCTGGCTTAATCTTTCAGACTAGCATCCCCCCTGATAGATGGAGCTCACTCTTCCCTCCATTCACCATACCCTTTGGAATGTTTTCACCGTTAACTTGCTTGATTTGCACATTTAAGTCTGTCAAATATTGAACTTCATTATGTGAATAAGAGCACATCAATCATTGTTATATGCTATGATCTTCCATCTCACGATAATCCCCATCTTTTACATGTGAGTCCCACTATGAATGGATCTCTGCGGGCCTGACGAAATAAATCGCTAAAGATTCAAATTCTCCAAATTTATGAGATAGCATGCATCAAAGATTTATGAGGTAACGTGCATCAAGGCCATAGGTAACTCCACATCAAGCAGCTTTTCACATCAATTCTCCGAAGCAAATAACAAACATTGAATTATACGTTAAATTGGACTCAACTGTATCTCCGAAGTGATTGAAAATCTCTTTCTGATGATGGTAAAACTTCGTAGTTTCAGCGGCCATCATCTGTTGCACAAATTCACATCCCTCCTTTTGGCTTCTTGCCCTTCTTTCGTGTACGAGTCAGCAAAGGGTGCATATATATGTACTGTCCTTCCTTACTCTACCATGATTTCTGTAGGTGCAAGAGCGCACAAACCATAGGCTCCCGAGTTTTTCTTTTTTCTTGTTTTTCAACAAGCTGTCCCCCCTAGTAGAGTGTGCTGTCCTTTCAGCCTCCGATGACCGACTCCCTCCTTTCACCTCGTCCCCCAAAAGAAACCGAAGCTATCCCTCGCCACGGCTCTGAATGCCGAGAGAAAAGGTAGCCAAAACATCTTGGAACTTGGAAGCATCAAAGTTGGAGGCCCCGAAACCTTTTCCCCAAATTGGTTCTCTTCCCTTCTCGAAGGGTTTCCTTCTTTTCCCTCCATCATCCAGACCATGGCTCTTCCTTATCGTTCTTGCCCACCTTTATTTCCAGGCTCATTTTTGCCTTCATATCATCTAGAAACCATTTCATCCTTAGTTAACAAATGGCGTGTTACTGAGAGGTGTGCTTTGGAGGAAGCTCCCGATGAGTTAGAGAAAAACCAATGCTGAGGGTAACACTTCAAATATCATGAAATATGAAAATTGGAGATAGGCTGATTCAAAACGTCCAAATCCATCTATTCATCAAAAGCCGAGAAAGCAACCACAATAATTCTAACCATGAAGCATATAAAACAAATCAAAGATATTATCCCTCTCTCTAGGAGTTTACTCTTCTGCCCTCTCGATTCTGGAGGGAAGCTTCTTATAAGACAAAATAATCTTATGTCATACGAAGCAAATCCAAAAGCAGCTAAGCACGATACAATTTGACCGTGGTTGTTCCAAAGATTTTCAAGCTTCAACTTTCGATCGTGACCACATCCACCCCCTCTAAACCTGTGCATCCTCCGGATGTGCCACCATCGATCTCGGTATCTGCAAATCATTGTGAAAATTTAAGTGCATGGGTTAAAACAAATGTGCCTATGCATGGCCATGTAATGGGTCCTATTTATGCATACTTTACATGCATCAACAAATATAATGGTGCAAAGAGGAGATATCAAGCTTTCGATGGCGAGGTTTTCCCACTCGAACTCAAACTGAATTTTGATCATGCACCTTCGATTTAGCTCATGTGCAATTAAATGTGCATCTATGGGCTTGAAAATTTTATGCACATATATATTTATGCATGCATACTTTAGGTGCAAGAATTCACAATTATGGTGCGAGTATGGAAATGCTTCTCATGGCTTCTACTTAAAGAACCTCTCCACTCATGACTTCCACTCTCAAATGCAATCATTTTTGCCCTCTCACAACTCCTCTTACTTTCACCCAAAGTTTAACATGCTTTTAATTATGATATTTACATATATATCTCATGTGCAATTGATTGTGCATCTACAAGAATTAAAGAAAATGTGCTCTTTTCAACTTAAAATATGCATACTTTATGTGCAATGCAACTCAAAAATGGTGCAAGAGATCAAGGTTAAAGCACGATAGCTAATGAAAAAGATTTTCACGACTTTGTTCTTCAGTCACCATTTCCATTGGCTTCACTTGATCATTCCTTGCACTCATAGAAACTAAACAGATCATGAGAAACATCACATCAAAATGACATTATATACATATGCAGTCCATGAAAGAACTTCAAAAAACCATTTACAATAAAACATAAGCATGCAGCTTGAAAGTGGTTGCCTCCTATACAATATGTCAAAACTCTAGATCTTTGATCAACTCCTTATCAATACCTGTTCTCAAAACCTCATAAGAGAAATTAGTAGCATCACATTCAATAATCACATATTGAAAACTTCATTTATTTGAATATTAAAAATATCTATTTGAATTATTTTGACTTCAAACCACTCATCCAACATGCATTTATTACCATAGGCGTTCTCACTTTAATTCCTTGCCTTTTGATTTTTATTTGGTTCCTTGTATCTATCTTAAGATTAAAGCGAAGAGAATGAGATATATATACTTTTTTATTTAAAAATTCCCTTTTGATATTGTCAATTCTCATTTATTAGTGTTTTTCCTTCGAACCCATCCTCCTTGATACATGTTTTCCAAAGAAATTGTGCTTGAATAGAAGCCACCTTTGGATCGCATCAATCAGTGAATCACTTTTAAACAGATTAGATATGTGGACAAGCCATTTCATTTGCTTGTCCATCCCTTGGTGATTGGATTGTTAAGTATAACTCTTGGCAAATTTGAAAATCCATGATGCAATCATATGGACATAGTTACCTTTGTTCATAATCCTCTCACATGCATCATATGAGGTTACTCTTGATGAATCAAAAGCACATAAGTATAGAGTTTTGATTTTTGATGAGCTTAAACCATCTTCAAAAAGCCTCTTCAAACATGCATTTTTATATATTTCATGCATGGAATCATTTGAGGAAATATCTTCATCTGCATCATTTTGAATATGATTTTCATCTTCATTAGAGCATAAGTTTTGACTATAGATTCATTTGATTTCTTCACCAAGTAGATGTGATCATCACTCTCAGATGATAATACACAATCACTTTTGTCTTCCAATCTATCATGATTCCTTTCTACTTGACCCCCAACAATTATGATATCTGCTTCGTCCTCTAGTCTTTCCAAGAAATCTTCATCATTGTTATGATCCCAAATCATCTCTCCTCCAACATGAAGAGAATCCATATCCTCATAATCAAGAAAATCTTGATCTTCAATTTCTTTATCCAAAATGCCATCATAGGATTCTACATCCATCTCCATCGATTCTTGCTCGTTCTCTTCAGAGGATGTACTTAGACCACATTCTTCATACATTTCTTCAGTCATTGATTCTTGCTCGAATATCTCATCATGTGTGAGAATCTCCACATATATATCCAAATCAGATCGAACTTCATCAATGCAATCGTTCGACTCAATAGTTTCACATTGAATATCCTTCGATGCTATACACACATCAGATTTATCATACATCACAATAAATGTTTCATCTGCCACTTTATGCTCAATTTCTTCAACGTGTGCACTCAACTCAACGTAATTATTTTTGACATACATATCAGTGTTTAGAGGAATGATCAATGGTATTTTCTCATCCTCCTCATGTTCATTCATATCTCTCTCTTCATGGATTGTGGCATCATTTACACACATATCATTATTTTGAACTCCATCCAAGTTATCCTGTTTTTTATGTGTGGGATCTTTGTCCAATGTGGCATCACTCAAAAACATATCAATATCTTGATCTTGATCTAGACTATCAGTAGGATTAGGATCATGCTTATCACCATCGACATACATATCACTATCTAGAGGACTTATCATTTGTATATCCTCTAAATTAGCATCATGCTCATCTCCGTCATCACACATTTCAATCTCTAGAGGACTCATTATTTGCATGTCCTCCTTCATATAAGTAGGTTCATTTTCTTGCATCTTTGTATGCATGTATAATATGGGTTCCTGCATATCCATTTTCTTACCCATCAAATCTTTTGTTGACAGGTCCTTAGATTCAACATCATGCTCCATTGAAGTTTCTTCATGTAATTCACTCATTAGATCAGAAGCTGTATCCGAATCATGTGTCAGAAGGGATTCATCACCATCAAGTGACATCCAGTCATACTCCACATCTTGCCCGATGTCATCACATAAGGATGCATCTCGAGCTCGATCTTCAGACATATTTATTGGGTTCTCTATTTGTATCTCATCTTTTATCTCCATTCGATCACCTATGAGCCTTCTAGATATCTCTATCTCTTTGTTTGCATCTTGAGATGTTTCCTGATTTGTTTGATTATCCTTTATCTGATGTGAGAAGTTTATTGGAGTAGGGAAAGCTTCATTTTGATTTCTTGTTGGGTTTTGCTGATTTTTGTTTTGTTTTATGTTTGTTGTTTGTTTGGTTTGATGTTGGTTTAGTTTGATTTGATTTTGATTAGCTTCCACTTGCTCCTTTGATCCTCCCATCATCAGAGTTTGTGCATATACGACAATTGAAGATGTGATCATTGTAGAAAAGTCTATAGGCTCTTGGCACCTTGTAACCATAGAGGTCATATCAATCACACTTTTAGAAGTTTCTTCATATTTCCCATCTTCATTATGTATGTCAAGCCCATGCATGTCTACTTCATGCCCAAGTGGGGTCTCTACAACATCATGGACTTTGATGTTATTCACAATTGGTAAAATGCTTGGCAGGTGGTTATAATTTTCATCTGCTTGAAGATCAGTTCTCCAATCATTTAGAAATTTCTCAATTGTTTGTTGTTTCTTCACGTATCTACTCACGACTTCATGGACGAGCATCCAATCCTCTGTGAGCCCCGAGTCAGAGTCTATATCTTGTAGAAGCGGAATTAGTTCTTCTCGGGCTTTAACATCGATTGTTCGAAGAAACAACGACACCCTTTCATAACTTATGCACCTCTTATCATGCTCAGAAAGATCATCATATTGTCGCTCAAACTCTCCCTTAATCTCGAGAATCGACTGGTCTTTGGGCATATGAACCCACCTCAAGAAGGACTTACGAGTCACTTTGTCTATGTCATCCAGCATGAATTGCTCGAGGAGCATCGATTTATATTGCAACCATGTCGTATGGTTTATTCGCATGAGTTGATTGCAAACATTGTATTCACACACACAGGCAAAGTTCTCACATAATTCCATATCCATCATCAGACTTAATCCGACACCTAGGTATTTGGCCTCGAGTTCATATTCTTTGCAGAACCTGGATATATTTTTGCCATCGAAAAACCCACATCGCTTGATTAAATGGTGATGAAGCGACTGAATGGCTTTTTGACGCCGATCCTCTTCATGAAAGCGTATGAATTGAGCTAGGAGATCTTCCATGTCTAAAGTGCTAGGTCGCTCAATTTTTTAATACTAACTCTATTCTTCAGTAAACTAGTTCGACATTTTATTCACCCCCTCCTTTCACATCGGGTTCACCAGGTATGTCGAGGAGTTCATAGAAAGGAGGGAAAACTTATATACAGGATATTGTCAGCACATTTCTTAAAATTGAATATCAAGCTATGATGTGGAAACATCATTTGGCTCAATGTCAACCTCAAAATCTAAGATTATGAGTCTCTAACTTGAAATAAATTTCTCACTTTTTCTTTCTTCCAATCTCAATCACAAGTTTCTTTGGCTTCACTTGCACGTTGCGCACTTTCCTGTCAGAAATATTTGTGATATAACTAGGAACAAGTAGAATATGATGATAAAGTGCACTTTGCTCTTTCTATACTACACTCGAAATTATGGAAGGTTTCAAGACTGAAACTTAGAGCAAAGTGCAGCCATTCCCTCCCTTGCATTGCTATAAGCGCTCGCGATAGGAACCTTTTCATATTAAATATATTCCATACATCAGCATGACAATCCCGTCATATGCTTTATATCCAAACATTCATAGAGATTGATTACATTACTCAAGGTGATGTTAGGAGAAATGCTGTCAATATAGATAAGCTACGTGTGCAGTTTACGAATAGCATATTTAGTAGAGTGTATTTCGTAGAAAGGTAAACTCTGTCATGTGTGCTGAACAGTGTTCAAACAATTATACATTGCATCGATCTTTTGTTTTTAAGCACGAACAGTAATTAAGTTCACAAACTTCCATTTTCCTATCCTCGAACATTAATTATCTTACGTCTATGAAAGTTTCTCATGTGAAAAGCAAGAAATAGTCTTGTTACAAACAATCAAAGTCAGAAGATGAAATGCGTAAAAGATTGCCAATAAGAGAGTTGAACCTTTGAAGGAACAAAAAAAAACATTGATCAATACGAGAGCTTCCCATGGATTGCAAACATCACACTAATAAATTGCATGTTCTAGCATGTTTTACCACAACTATGGGTACCCATTTACAGGAGTTCTCCTTTGCACTTTCGGCAGGTACCATACATAAAGTAAAGTTGACAGAAGTGCATGTGCTGAAATATGTAGAGATTTCATGCAGGAGAAAAATTACTTAACTTGGGATGAAAATATTTGCTAAATAAGGAATGCTGTCAAGCGAGAACCACCTACATGAAGACGATGAATATATGCACAACAAACTTCATTGTTAAACATGCTTACAGTCAATTACCGATGAGCAAGCATGTCAACATGTTGTCCTTGGTCTTCCAGATGGGAACAACTTCACCTAGCCACAACAAGCGTCCAAGCCCTCTATTTACACCCGCCATCACTTAGTTTTCTCTGATTATTCTCATAGCCTCGTCCTTTGCATCTGCATGCCATTCCCTAAATAATCAACCTCTTTTGCATCCATGATCTCCACACGTTCACCCTTTCCTCTCGTTGACCATGTTCTCGTTTTTCTTTTTGTTGTTTTGCTTTCTATCCCATTCGGTCTGATTTGTCTCCTAGCAACTCCTCTGATAGTTCCACTTTCTTCTTGAGAAAATCTGCACATTTATGGTGAACTTCCTCTTCGTCTGTAGTAATTTCTTGTCTTACTAACTTCCTGTTGAAGCACTGTGATTGAAATCGGCTTAGATTGAGGTTAACTAAAACTCATAGCCTAAAATGCTTCCACATCTCTTCCAGTATCGTTGCCATTTTTCATACTCTTCATCACAAAATCTGATAATTGGCTGTCACCTGGCTTAATCTTTCAGACGAGCATCCCCCCTGATAGATGGAGCCCACTCTTCCCTCCGTTCACCATGCTCTTTGGAATGTTTTCACCGTTAACTTGCTTGATTTGCACATTTAAATCTGTCAAATATTGAACTTCATTATTGTGTACTCGAGCCACAATGACTCAAGGACTTGTACCAATGAGACTATACCTCAATTGCCATACAAGTGTATATAGTGGAGTTCTTTTCACACATTTAATTATCAATCCTAAGGAGTGACTTACCAAGTGTATGAAGACATGTGCACACGTGATAGAAAATGAAGTGAGTTAGCTATTCAAGCATGAGAAAAGACTAATACTACCCACACCTACTGAAATACTGGAAGTGTTGCCGCAAGCCTCTTTTCAGCAGTTTTGGTTTTTTGAGGTTTTCTCCCAGCCCAGAACTCCGAACATAGGCAATAGGGTACTCGTTTCGAAGCTCTCGACGAGACGAATCCAACGGTGGTGGTTTCACTCAATTCTGACCACCCTACTGCAAGTTATGGCAGAAACAGTGAATTACGGGAGTCACCAACACCCGCGTTTTTGCTTCTCCTAGCTTACGCACGCACTACAGCAACTCAAATCAAGGGGGAAGGGGTAGACAACAGTCCTACACTTGCATTTCAAGCATCACACACACATACATGAGCAAAATGAAGATCAAAATCAGCAAGAAAGAGGCAAACTCGAAAATTCAGAAGTGCTCCTTCTTCACAATGACAAGAAGTTTTTTACAATGAGTCACTTTTGACTTATATACTAGTGCCCTAAGTTTGGTCCTTTCACACAAGAGACCGGCACTTTATTCCCTAAAAGACTAATTTCCTACTATTGTACATGGGTAAATCACTAATCTTCTGTGGGGATGCATCTAGAGGACTCCTCTAGTGCATTTACAACGGAAATTATATACAAGGGTGGTTATGCTACAAAAGTTGTGTGTCCAAATCGGAAAAATTTTGGGGCCCGTCTTTTTTCTCTGCTTTCTGTGCGCTTTAGCTCTGCAACACTCTCCCCCTCTTCGTCTCTGTCGTCCCTTGATAGACTTTGCTTCGCAAACGCGTCCCTTGGGCTGTGTTGCCTGATTCTTGATCTTGCTTTTCTCCGCATGCTCCCCTTGGTCAGTATTGTCTGCAGTTAAACAGACATGCAGATTCGATGGCCTTCTTGATTCAAGCTCTACAACTCGAGAGCCTGATGTAGTTGTCTTGCCTGTTGACTTGAGTTGCCACGCACGCCACCAGTGACTAGGAATGTGCTGTTCTTAGTCACCCTCTTCAACTTTTCAGCCTCTACCCCTTTCTTACTTTTGGTCCTACTCTGATGTTTGAAAAGTCCATGACTCGGGACCCCGGGGTTTAGCGTTGTAGCCTGGTGCGTGCCCCTGCGGGGCTCTGTGCAGAGATGGGTGTTGCACCCCTGCGGGGCTTCCTGCAGAGATATATTCTTTTTCTCTTCTTAATGAATTGTTTTGGACTTTGATTTTCTTCTTCTTTTCTTCTTGCTTGATTGTCCCTCTACACGTCCCTCCTCCTGAACTCTGTCGTCCTCGACAGGCTTTCTGAGGCGACGCGTGTATGTTTGAATTGCGGTTTGCTCTCGTTGGTTCAGCAGATTTGCATGACATATCATGAATTCCTTCCATTGCTTTGACTTCACTCCGTCTTCTGGCGCCTGTCTGTGATCAGCAAAGAAGCTAGTTTCATAGGCCACTAGCCTTGCATTTAAATTTGAAGTCATTTTCACAAAAATCTCCGAATCTATTTCAAAGAAGCCTGTAAAGAATGCTTCTTCGAAAGTCTGCATATATGTTGATGGCAAAAACATAAGGCGGGAATAGTATGCCATAATGGTGAGTCGGCTCGGAATGGTTGATAGATCAAAAATGAGGGCTTCCGACCCTTGTGTAATGCCAATGAAATTCAAAAATGTGTACTTCGCATGCTGGAAGACCTTTAACACTGTAATGAGCATGCTAAATATTTTATTTGTCATCTTGACTGCTAAGTCCGGCACTGTAGCATATTTGGCAATCCAGAATTCCATTGTCTTTACCATATATTCTTCGGTAGGTAGGTAATTATGTGGCGGACTAGGTAGTAATGGGTAATTTAGCCACTGATTATTGATAGAGCCTTGACGCTGTGCTTCCCAAAATTGCGTCCAAGAGCGTCTGCGGGGTACAGGACAAAATGATGGGTTTACCTGAAGCGCATATGGTGATGCTTCCCACTGTACCCGCAAAGTCGGATTCTTCTCCAAAATTTTTCTTCGCCATATGGGATCCGCCTTCTCAAATTCCTCTTGAGTATACTGGAAAGTGTCATGCTGGAATTGAAGGTTGTGGTCCGGATCTTTATTCGTGGTAGTCTTTATATACATGCGCGTCTGTTCTTTAAGTAGACCATATGGTACATTGAAGGGCTTCAAAATTTGATCTAGCTGTTTATTGTCTATTCGAGCTTCTTTCATTATTTGTATTATTTGATCTTCAAAATCAGCAGTGAGCTGGGACACCAGTAGTGCCCTTTCTGGTCTGCTCAGTTCTGCAATGTCTCGTGTGTTAGGTTCTAGTGGAACCTCCTTTTCCGCCCTTAGTGGTGAATGATACAAGGGGGGAGAGAGAGGACGTACCTCTTCCTCCACAGTAGCCGTTGTTTCCGGAGGAACTACTGGTGTCCCCTGTTTTGCTGTTAGCTCGATCTGCTCCTGCAGCCGTTTAATGATATCATCTTTATTCTTGAGCTCCGCTTCAGCCTTTGTAAGTTTTTCTTGATGTTTGATTAATTCCTGTGCCACGATATGCATGTGATCTGTGTCTTCTTTGCACTGTCGGAAATAATCTTTCTCGGCTTTTTTCCATTTCTTTCGTAGAGCTGCAGTGTCATTCATATATTTTTGTTCCCATTATGCAATGGTCTCTTGCTCCTGTTTGAGCTGATCTGCCATCCTTGTCAACTTATCTTCCATGTCTTTGATGTCCTCATTTGTTTTGTCAAGATCTGTCGATGGTTGATCACTGAGGAGAGCTGTCATTAGCTCCTTGTTCCTGTCCCTTAGTTGGTCTGCTTCTTCCATGCTCACCTTTAGCTGTGATTCGAGCACCTTGCTACGAGTCTGTATTCTTGTTTTCTCTTTTTCAGTCACCTCTAGTTTCTTTGTGAGCTCCAAAACTTGCTCTTTTAGTTGGGCATTCTCCATTTCTAATGTTTTGCATTGTGTTTTGGTTGTTTTTATCTCTTCCTGTTTCTTCAACACTTGAGCTTCTACTTTAGATAATTTCTTTGCCAGATTCCTACCTTCTTTCTGAAGCTCCTGTTTGTCGAGCATGGCCTGGTCGTAATCTTCATCAGCGTCAAGCATCAGCTGTTGAGTGTCTAGTGCCGTGCGGATCATATCCTGCACCACAGGCTTGAGCTGAGCTATGTCCACGTTGAGCCATGTTTTTGGTATGTTTGGGGTTTCTCCTGTTTGTACGTCTTGTCCCTGTGCTACGTGGATCAGTTCTTTATGTGGTTGTCTGACTTGTAAGTGTACGTGCAATTCCGCTTCATCTTCGACCACTTTACGAACCTTCGTGGCACTCCCTTGAAATGCTACATCCAGAGGGGACGGTTCTGCCACAACCCTTAGTGGGGTGAAGGGTTCTTCGTCTTCTTTTTCTTCTTCCTGAGGCTTATCCTCTGATATCATTGCATGCACCTCATTATCAGTTTTGTCTTCCTTTATGTGGGTGATGGAGGCATCTTTTTGTTGAATGGGTTGTTGCCCTTCTTCTTCTGCCTTCTTTGTGGCTGTATTCTGGTCTACCAGCGATGATTGACCTTTTTCTTTGTTGTCAGCTTGGGCTTCATCATAATTGACTTCATTTAATTCGGCCCACTGGCCATCATCCTTAGATTCACTTGGAATATCTACATCCAATAACGATGTAGTGTGCTTTTCTTGGTCGTCGGATCCTGAACTTGAATTGTCTAACCCAATCTCCCGATATCTGTGTACCTTAGTGAGTTTGCGCTTTGGTTTGTGAGCTTTTGCTGACTGCTGATAGTGATGACCCTGCACTGGTAGATTGATTTGTCCTTCTGTATACTTGTGAGTCTCTTCTAGTGCTTGAGTTAATTCTGCTTCCGTAATCTTTCTGGGTCCTTGAGTGGTGGTGGTAGGCAGCACATGTACTCTCTTTGGTTGTGGTGCTTCTTCATCTTTTTGTGGAATTTCTCTAGGCCGTTTTGTACCTCTCATCGTGCCTCTCATCCGAGGTTGCGAACTTGTTTCTGTTTCATCTACCTGCTTGCTCCCTTTCTTTTGTTTTGGTACAGTAGCATTCTTGACATATTGAGCCAACTCCATTGAAGATGGCATCTCCTTCAAATACTCGCGCATGCCCAATGCATGGTAAATCATGATCGTGAGGGCAGTGGTTCCATTGAGGAATTTCTTATTTTCCCATTTCTTCTTTGCCTCGAACAATCTTTCTTGTACATAGGGGGTAAGATTTACCTGATTTCCAATTTGTTTTATGGCATGAGACAATAATTGAACAATAATTTTTTGAGGTGCCGTGTATCTATTCATACTCGGGAAGCAGAAGTGTTGATGAATCAACCTGACTTCTTCTTCGATATCCACTCTATTAATGTCGACAAAAGTTCTAGTGTTTGCTCCACGACTTTCTTCTTTGACCGTGTTGACACCATCTTTTTCCCATTCAAATGCTTCTTTGATTAAGTCGTGGGAGAACTGAATGACTACCCATTCTCCATTTTTATCCATCACATTGGCTTCTGGCACCAATGGATCATGTAGTGCTGGTCTCAGAGTATTCATGACTTGCGTACATCGTTGGAAATCCGGCTTGTAGATAGGTAGCTCAAAATACTTGTGAATTCCTGCTTTCTTCATGACATCGATGGTAGATGGCATTCCATGTAAAATCTTGAAGTCCTGGGACATGATCGGAAAGTGGTGATCCGTGTCCATGATCTTTATGTTGGCCAAGAAAAGATACTCTTCCACTGGCTGCTCATCTCTGAACCAGTGGCCTTCTGCTTTCGAAAGACACTGGGGAGGAAATTCTTGGACTTCCTCTTGGATTGTAGCTTCAGAATCTTCAGAAGCCATCTGCACTTAATATAGAGTATGAATTAGTATCCATATTTTTTCAGAAATCCTCCGCCATGTGTTGATTAATAATTTGATATTGCTCCAAGTGCATGGTGCCGTCCCTTTCCCGTGGGTGTGAGAAGGGTAATACCTGAATTTTTCATGTATTTTTATATTTTTTGCTGAAAAGAAAACATAAAAGTCAGTCCATAGCCGAAGCGTAGTTTATGTACATAGTATGTCCATTCCTATCGGTTTAAAGCTAAGATCTAGTCTCACTTGGAGATCGTGCACCACTAGTTTGATAATGTACGTCATGTGCCGAATGCTTGGCCTTGTAATATGGCCCTATCATGCATACTTTAGGTGCATCAGACACAACATGAGTGCAATTGGGTGCTTTTTCTCCTCGATCATTTGCTCCTTGTGGTGGCTTTGGTTTCCACGCCCATTTTGAGTACACTGAGAGAGGTTGCTGGGTTTTCTCGATTCGTGCAGCTGCTCGTGTTCCATTTGCTTTATCCACAGCCCGATTGAATTTGACCTTTCTTTGCGATCTTCTCTGATGATTCATTTGTGTTGTTGACTTTCGTCGTGTCTGCTGTGGTGTTTCCTCTTTTGTCCTTACATTCAGTGTAGCTGCTTGTATGACCTTTTTGGGAATCCATATCTGATGTCGAGATCTTTGAGCTTCAAGCAGGGGCTTGGCAATCCATACTTGTACTGGTTCTGTTTGTTTGTAATTCTTTGTAGCAGGTTTGGTGATGTCCGTTTCCTTCTTCAAAGCGCTTGTGGACATTTCTTGACTCTGTAATCGATCCTTTCGTACCCACATATATTTGGATGGTTGTCTGTTCGAGTATCTGCTTGTTGGTTTCCAATAGTGCGATCTTTGGATGCTTTGAGCCTGTTTAGGAGAGAGCGTCTCCTCGATGGTTGGTTGATTCTCATTCACATCGGGTAGCTTCGACGCTATAGGTGATGTCGCAATGATTAAAGTTTCAGCTTCTATGCCTTTGCCTTCTGGGTGTTGAGCACAGTCGCTATTATCTTCCGTCGCTTCTTGAACTTCTTCTGATCTTGGTATTGATATGATTTGATTACATGGTTTTTCTTCAAGCACGCTGAAAATCTCCTTATGTCCTATCGTGGCTGAAATATATCCTTGAGCCAGATGGATACATGCTTCTGTTTCAATGATCCAGTCTTGTCCTAGAATGAAGTCTTCTATTAGATCGTCATCCTCACATACTAGGACTCTTTGTTCCATGGAGGAATTTCCTAGGTGGAGGGACACATTCGTTGTACCAATGCAGTCTAGGGTGTGACCTCCAATGCCTATTAGTATGGCTTTTGTGGGATTCAATTCTAATTGCAGCTCGTCTGCTATTCTCCTTCGCATGCAGCTAAGGCCTGCTCCTGAGTCTATCAATGCGTCTATCAATTTATACTCTGTCTTACCAATCCCTAGGTTTAGGTAAGGTTGTGTTCTTTGTTGTCCGGAGTTCTCAGTGGCTCTAAAATTAGCCATTGGGATGAGTTCTTCTCCTACTCGATATCTCTCGTCTCGTTCTCTCATCCACTCTTTCCGTTTTCTGATGCGTTCTAGGGCTTCCTGTCTCGCTTCTTCTCGTATTCGTTCTTCTTCCTTTTTCCTACTTTGAGCACCTAACAGTCTTGCTAACATTTCATCGGTCAGAGGCTCCATGAATCGTTTCACTCGGCATCCACTGATGTAATTGGGAAGAATGTCTCCGTCTAGAGTGGCGAGATTGACTCCACCACTGGTGGAGATTCGATTTATAATCAGGGGTCCATATCCGCGTTTCTGTAGTTTCTTTGCATGCTGTTTTAGAGTGTATACCAGGACTAAGTCGCCTTCTTTTAGTCCTTTGTCTTTTATGTGCGAATCGTAATATGCCTTTTGTCTCCGCTTAGCAGCATAAATGCCTGCTACCGCTTGCAATCTAGTCTCGTGCAGCTTTTCGATTTGATCTAATTGCTGAGACAATTCATGACCGTTCCACTCATATTGCTGGGCCACTTTTAATGTAGGTACTAAGAAGTCAATTGGCAAAATTGCATTCTGCCCATACACTAGATTGAAAGGTGTCGTTCCAATGGCCGTTTTATATGCCACCCGGAAGGCCCAAATTGTGTGATGCAATTGTTTGTCCCAATCTGACCTTCCATTATTGACAATCTTTGTCAATACCGTACATAGTACTTTGTTGGAACTTTCAGCTTGTCCGTTAGCTTGAGGATGGTATGGGGCTGATTTTTTATGAATCACCAAAAAGTCATTCATTAGCGATTCAATGACTTCGTTTAAGAAATGTGTTCCGCGATCACTCACTATCTCGATTGGTAGTCCAAAGCGTGTGAAAATGTGCTCAAAAAGAAATTTTGCTGTAGTTTGAGCATCATTTTTTCGAGTGGCTTTTGCTTCTACCCACTTTGTTAAGTAGTCGGTGGCTACTATGATGTACTCCGCATGTGATCCTTTTGCAGGTGGGTTGATAGGTCCTATGAAATCAATTCCCCATTTGGTAAATGCTCTTGCACAAACCATTGGTCTTAAAGGCATGTCGTCTCTCCGAATGGGATATTTCGCTCTCTGGCATGTTTCGCAGCTTCTCACATATGTCTCCGCATCCAGGTGTAGAGTTGGCCACCACAAGCCTGCAAAGAGAATCATCTTGACCGTTCTGTCTGCTGAAAAATGTCCTCCCGCAGCTCCTGCGTGTGCCATTTCTAATATAGGGAGATACTCTCCTTCATGCACGCACAATCTGAGTTGATTGTCTTTTCCTCTTCTAAACAATTGTCTTCCCATTATCACATAATCCTTGCTCATTTCTTCTAAGGATCGCTTTCTTGCTAGACTAGCTCCTATTTCGTGCTCTTTCGTTTTGAGGAATTGTACTAATGTTTTACTCCAATTAGGCACTATGGTTGAAAAAGGTAAAGACACGTGATCCTCTGGGCTAGTTTCTTTGCACTCCACACAATTACTTACATAATCGTGAACGTCTTTGGACATGTCGGGCCAATATACGCCTAATCTTTTTAATTCTCGAATTGTTCCGTGCATCCCTTGATGGGTTTTCCACTTGTTTACATGTGCCTGCTGAATTAGTTGCTTCTGTTCGTCCTCCTCGACACATCTCGATAAGACTCCGTTAGGTTCCTTATAATACATGCTTCCAGCAACAATGTGTAAATTTCTCGTTTGGAGAATCTCTTTTTTGCTATTCTTATTTATTGAGTGTTGAGGGCCATGGGTGAGTATAGGAATTAGTCGTTCCGCCCACTTTGGACATACTTCAAGATTGAACAAATATGTATCTGGTAAATCATCTGGTACTCCGCTAGGTGGTTCTCCATGAGTTAGCCTTGAAAGGTGATCCGCTCTTACATGTGTGTTTCCTTTTTTGACTATTACCTCAAAGTCGAACTCCATTAATAACAAGAACCATCGTACCAATCTTCCCGTGTTGCAAGGCTTATTGACTAAATACAACAAAGCTTGATGGTCTATGAAGAATTTGAATTTGTTGGCTAAGAGGTAATGTCTAAACTTCTTCACTGCATAAACCATTCCTAGGCCTTCTCTTTCAGTAGTCGTATAATTTCTTTCTGCCTGGTTTAATTGTCTACTCGCATAAGCGATTGGATGGTCAAGCTTTCCTTCATCAGCCGGTTGAGCTAGGATACATCCAATGGCATAGTTCGAAGCATCAACATGAATATGAAAAGGCTTGCTCCAGTTGGGTGATTTTAGAATTGGGGCTGTACTCAGCCTCTTTTTAAGCTCGTTGAAAGCCTTCTCACACTCGTCTGTCCAAGTGAACTGAGTCAATAGACCATATAAGGGCTTAGCTATTATGGCATACATGTGAATAAACCTACGGTAATATCCACAGTGTCCCATAAAGGCTTGCACTTCCTTCGCATTCTTGGGTCTGGGTAGCTCTAGGATAACTTTAATCTTTTCTTCGTCCGTGGATATTCCATTCTTTGAAACAATGTGTCCTAGGATTTTTCCTTGTCGCACCATGAAGACACATTTCTCAGGGTTCAAACAAACTCTATACTGCCTACATTTATTGAATATTTTTCTCAGTTCCGGTATATGGTCTGGTCGTTGATTTGAGTATGTACACAGATCATCTACGTATACTTCCATACTTTTTCTCAGAAATTCTTTGAATACATGACACATCAGTCGTTGGAAGGTGGCTGGCGCATTAGTGAGCCCAAAAGGCATCACCCTAAATGCATAGATTCCCCATTCAGTCGCGAATGCGGTTTTATGCTGGTCCTCAGTTGCAATAGCTACTTGGTTGTAACCCGAGAATCCATCCAAGAAGCTATAGACCTCCTTGCCGGCAACTCTTTCCAAAAGATGGTCTGTGATGGGTAAAGGGAAACTATCTCGTATAGTTGCTGCATTTACTTTTTTCAAATTGATACACACCCTTAGTTTTCCGTTTTTCTTAGGCACTACTACTAGTGGCGATACCCATTCCGTGTGTTCAATCTCATAAATGAATCCTGCCGCTAGTAATTTGTCAATTTCTTCCTTTATTTTTGCAGCGTAAACCTCATTATACGTATAAGGGCGTTGTTTAGAAGGTTTTGCATCAGATGTCATAGGAATTCGATGAGCGCATATGCTGGGTTCTACACCCTTGAGGTCTTTGTACGTCCAAGCAAACACGTCTCGATACTCTCGGATGAGTCGTATGAGATCCTCTTCTTCTTCTTCCGATACATCTTTTCCAATATACGTGCACCTCTCTTCTCCGTCTTCTATCGTTACAACAACTTTCTTGGTTTGTTCCTTGTTGTCATAGGCTTCTCCATCCCGTGCTTCTCGTTTAGGCATTTGAGTAGCTATCTTTCTTTCTTCCACTTCGTATCTTTTAAAATGTTCTGGAACTTCGAAATGGTCTGGTTCCGGTTCCACTTTACTCGTGTCCTCTCTAGGGATGGTTTCGATTGCTAAGACTTTTGTTGGTCTTTCGTTTGATTCCTTTTGCATGATTTCTAAATATTGTTCCTCAGAGTCAAACTCTGGTTCCATTTCTATGCTTTCGTATTCTTCTTTCCACTCTTCCTCTACAATTTCTCCTGCTTCTACCTCTTGGAGGACAACCATGTAGAGGTTCACGTCATATCCTTCTTCGTCTATACAGTCGTTCATCGTCAATACTTCCTCATTCACACACACGTCTAATGTGGCTAGGATTTCCATCCAGCCCTGTGGTTCGAAGAGTTCATCTGAAAAAATTTGAGGCATATAATCGGGGTCTTTTATCGATCGATAGTTAGGGTGCCCTATTGGCCACAATTGTTTTTTACACTCCTCCTTCTTTGCTTCTTTGCACATCCACAACTGGGCATCCTCATGCATCCACGATTGATCACTCGATCCGGCACTATGAATGGATAGGTCATCGTCATCTTTGTGGACTGGATTCCATTGTAATGGAGGGACATCCCGATAAGCGAATGTGTGCAAGTTTATCTTGGTGGTATTTCCTTGATGTTGTAGATATAACGAATCTCTGCCCCAATCTTGTACTACTCGCATCTGTCGCATGAATGGTCGTCCTAATATCATTTCATAATTGTTTGCTTTTTCGAACTTACATATGGCCAGTGTGTGTTCAAATTCCACTCCACACGTGGTTAACTTAATTCCTTCCAATATTCCTAGGGGTCTCTCCACATGACCGTCTGCTAACTGGAGTTTCATGCGAGTGGGTCGTAAGGCTGGTTTTCCCCACTTTTCCCAAAGTTCCTTCGTTGCAATTCCTACTCCCGCTCCTGTGTCTAGGATGGCCTTGGTCATGTACCCATTGTAGGTGACAGGTAAGCACGTATTACCTTCATCCCCTTCACTGAACTCTCCTACTTTGTCGACTGGAACCTGTATTGTGGACTTATTTTCCAGTTCCTTTTCTTTTGATCCTTCATTCTTTGGCAGTGATTTCAATTGATCTGCCATTTGCTTCCACACCTGGGGTTTAAGCCTAAGCAAATCTTCCACTGTTAATTGGCATTGAACTTTTGTTTTCTTTAACTCTGTTAAGTTATGAGAACTCTCCTTTCCTTCTCCTGTTCCTTTTCCATGCACCGTGGGTGCTCGTATTACCACTGACTCTCCTTCGTACTCCCCCATATAGTTAGGCAATGTTGAAATGCTTATGGTCTCCTCTCTACCTCTATCAAGTCTTGAAATCTCCTCATAGGCCTCCTCGAGGTTAGGATGGGGTTGACAGTCTTCCACATCTATTTCATCAAATGGTGGTGGATCGACACCATTCTTCTTCCATTGTTCTTCTCTGATTCTATCCCACAAGTCCTGGGGCCATTCTGCTTCTAAGTCTGGTATGGCTGATGCAGGGCCATCTTGTGTTGCCTCTGGTTCACCTTGGGGATCTTCTTCCCTAAGTTCTTTCTCCTTTGGATTGATGCATTCGTCATAAGGTTCCTGTGCAATCCTTGTTTCAGGCAAACTTGGGATAGTCTTTTCTAGGGTTGTTTGTGCTACTTCTATGAGTTTTCTGCATAGGGCTAGTCTTTCCTTTTCTAATTCCGCTCTAGGGTAGATTTTTTCATGTTGCTCTATGTTCGGTCCCATTTTGATTCTAGCTTGGTACGCTTTTAGCCACATATCCAAGTCCTCTGGTTTTGGGTCTGCTAGAATTGATCCGGGCTTCTCTTCCTCAGAGCTAATTGGTGGTGTTTCAGGGATCTCCTTATGCGTTTTTTGTTCATTATGCTTTCTAGAACCCTTCGCTTGTTTTTTACCGTCTTGGCTCTTATTTCTTGCCCATTTTTCTTTGAGCTTTTCTCGTCTTTCTTTCCATTTTACTTTTGTGTTTTGGGATTTCTCACATGAGTTCTCCGAATCCTCGACTACCTGAATGTTAGATTCTACTGTTTTATTGTTCTCTGGTTTTTCTTCCGGTTGATTTCCCTGTTGTTGTTTTGCTTGAGCTCTAGTAATAGCTTTCAGTGGTACAATGTACTCCTTATCACTTCCAGATTCTTCTATGACCTCTATTACATTGATTGGTGCAGAACCTTGGTTTTTTACAGGGTTCTTAGGGCAGTCCCTAAAAAGATGTTCTTTCCCGCAATCACTGCAATATCCTTCCCAGATTCTAGGTGGTGGAGGGTTGTAAGGTCGAGGGCACTCCCGAATGAAGTGGTCCCCTCCGCATCTATAGCAAGGTCCTCTCTGCACTGGTGGTCTAATGGGAGGTCTTAATGGTTGTTGTGCTTTGGGCGCTGTATACATTAAAGTTGCAGTTTTCGCTCCATAAGTCTGATCAAATCCTTCATATCCATAATAGGCCGCGTCATATGTTGGTTCATATTCCATCATGTTGGCTTCATATGGATAGTACTCTCCTGGTGGAGGTTCATACCCTTGGTTGGTTGATTCTACATTGGTCACTATTGAAGCTGGTATTATGGCTCTTTCCAAGTTTTCTTCCGGTTGAGTATACTTCACAAGTACAACTTGTTGAGGTTGTGACAATTGCGGTCCCAATACTGGTTGTGGTGGTGGATACGATGCTTGCTCATATTGTCTTGGTGCTCCTACCGGATACGGGTTGTATCTAGGCATCTCCCTACCCAACTCTCTAGGTGGGTATCCATAAGGTCGGTATTGGGGTGGGTGGACAGGTCGTGGTTGTCTATTAAAGGGGCAGTTCTCAGTTGTGTGATTGGTATACTTTTGCTCAATGTGGCAGTATGAAGAAGTCCCTGGTTGTTGTTGTCTGTTGTATGGATACGTAGGTTGTACACCAGCTCCTCCTCTGGCACACAAGTGTGTGGGATGTTCTCCTCCACATAAGTTACACCTTCTTAACATAGGCACTCTTTGAGCTGGATGTTGGTAAGCTCTCTGCCCTTGGACTCCTAGTTTCTTTGCTAATAGTTCCGCTAGTTCTTCCACATTACTAGAATTGGTCGTAACAGTGCTTCTTGAGTCTTCTGATTTAGTGAGGTCGGTAGTACCTTTGAGGTCCTCAGCAAGATTATCTTCCAGATCGATGCACTCTTGAAGACACTCACTCAAGGTTTGTAGCCTTTTCACATACACTAGGGTTCTTAGGGTCCCGTTAGAGAGTCCATCTAAAAATAATGAAATCATCTTTTGTTGAGTCGGTCTCTCAGCCACTGGGCATCTATCCACATATTGATTGAATCTTCGGGCAGCAGTCTTCACAGTTTCATTAGGGTTTTGCTTAAAGCTATGGATTAAAGATGCAGAATTGTGTTTAATCCCTCTCTTTGTGAATTCTCCGATGAATTCTTGAACGAATTGCTCCATGTTTCCAAATTGATTGGGATCTAAAGGTTGGAACCAAGTTAGAGCTGTTCCTGTGAGGGTGAGTCCAAAAGACTCATACTGCACAAAGAAGTCCTCTACTTGCTCCGCTCTTAGAACTTGTTTAAATTCGGCAATATGATCATATGGCTCTCCTAATCCATCATAATGGTTTCTCACGCACTTAGCTACTTGGATTGGTCTCAATCTCCTCATTGGTTCAGGCGGTCTGGGCATTACAGGGAAGACCGGGGCAACTGGTCGTAATGGAGGCATTCCTGGCTGTCCTCCCACAGGTGGTCGTGGTCTGACCGGTGGTCGGAAATGGTTCCCCATCCCTGTGTGAGTCTGATTGTGTGTGTGCACTCCTGGAGTTGCAAACTGTACATGAGTACGGTTGGGCACACTTCTTTGACTGGTCTGTCCTGATGTGGTATGTTCCGTCTCTTGTTGATTTCCAAAAGGATTCTGCGAGGTAGTTGCCTGCTCCCTCTGAGGAAATACAGGCGCACCCATATATCTCAGCCGAGCCCTGTCTAGGACACCTACAGGCCAATATCTTCTTTGGTTCTTATCTAGGTAAGTGAGTCTAGTTTCGTCATCTGGGTCTTTCAACTCATAGAATGTCATGGGGCTCTCTCCTATTCCTTGAACAGGTACGTCAGTCTGAAGCAATAAGTCTGCTCCGTGAATCATGTAGACTTCCAACAGGTAGTCGTCTTGAGGTATCAAGTCTCCTCTCAAGACCCGTGATACTTGTGACCTGCCTTTGGGGGTGGTCACTAACTCTTCAGGGTGTGTTCCTTCAGAGTTATAGGGATCCGTAAACTCTCCTCTTTCATTGATCCTCTCAGGAAATTCGGTTACTATGTAGATGTGACCCATTTTGTCAATGTAAGTACCTCCCTCGTATTTGACAGCAGGTCGTGGTACGATGGTGACATTTTGGGCAGTTGCCATCCTGGCGACGGACCTGTTTAAGCCATCCAGGTAGATTGGAATCTCCCGGGCATTAGTGGACACATATTGTAAGGAGGTACGGTAGTCTCCTTCAACAGTAGTCATGAAGTTTCCTGTTGACGTAGGTCCTTGCATGTCTTCTGAAGCCATAAGTAATTCCTCCTCCGAGTCACTGGAAGTTTCTAAGTAGACTGAGTGATGACTAGCCTGTGCTGTACTTCCTACTGAGGATATGACACTCCTTCTACTACCTAGAACTCTTCCTGACCTCAAGTTCATTCACTCTCTGAGGCCTCTCTTTATGCTTCTTAGACCCCCTTGGGGCAGCTATACCAATGATTCAGATTGTTTGCCAAAAGAAGGGTTCACTTCTGGGCGATACCACACTTGGCGATACTGCTCTAGGCGATACGATACCAGAGCTCCAAACGATACGATACCAGACACCCAGACGATACGATATCAATCTGGTGTCGCGATACTGGGTTTTAGTGCCAGACGATACGATACCAGATGTAGTGTCGCGATACTCCACGGGGAAATACCACGATACGATACCGGCAAAGTAAACGTTACGATACTCGAGATTCGAGGCGATACGATCTCAATGTGGTGTCGCGATACTCCTTGGCCGGAAACGATACGATACCACAGCAGCAAGTGCGATCGCGATACCAACCTTGGCGATACGATACCGCTATGGTGTCGCGATACCAAGATAAGCAACCGACGATACGACACTTGGGAGGGCACGATCGCGATACTGAAGTAGTGTCGCGATACCAAAATAGTGTCGCGATACCACTGTGTCAGGCGATACGATACTACTCGGTAAAGTGAGGTCGCGATACTAGAAACTTAGGCGATACGACACCACAACGGTGTCGCGATACCAAGTATTAGTATCGGACGATACGATACCAGAGTTCGAGTGCGATCGCGATACCGACTCAGTGTCGCGATACCAAAGTGGTGTCGCGATACCAAAGTAGGTATCCAGCGATACGACACTTCAGGCGAGTGTCGCGATACAAGGGAATTTTGGTATCGCGATACCAAAACTCAACCGATCGCGATACTCAAGCCTAAAAGCAAGATTTTTCAGAAATTTTTTTACCCCCTTGCTCTCCTCACTCTCCTCTTCCCTCCTATACCTCTGTATCACACAAAAGGATAACTATGATATCAGTTTTTCCCCCCCGCGATACTGCGCAGATTTTTAATCACTTGTTTGATCATTTTTAAAATGTTTTTGACAGATAAGTTGAGAGAATGTTTACCTTGGTACTGTCTTGATTGCAATGTGAGCTCAAAACCTAGCTTTAACAGCCTGAATGCCACGATACCAAACCCACGATACTGGTCGCTGCTCGCAAACGATACCAGAACACTGTGAAGTGTCAAATGAGCCAAATTTTTTTGGTTTTTATACTTTTTTTGACTGAACTTAAAATTTTTGGGATTTTTGGTGATTTTCTGGGAATTTTTGCCTACTCCTACTCCTCTTCTCTTCACTTTTCCTCTCCTTCTAACCTAACCCTAACTCTTTCTTCTCTTCCCTCCTCCTACACTTAAACCTAAAACTTATCACACACACCTCAAGGATGAGAAGTGACAAGTGCTGAAATGGAATACTACTCGTCAAAGGACAAATTCACCTCTACAAGTACGATTCGATCACACTTGCTCTCTAACTATCACGAAGGCACCTTGGTGGAGTGACTCCCCGGCAACGGCGCCAAAAACGTGTGTACTCGAGCCACAATGACTCAAGGACTTGTACCAATGAGACTATACCTCAATTGCCATACAAGTGCATATAGTGGAGTTCTTTTCACACATTTAATTATCAATCCTAAGGAGTGACTTACCAAGTGTATGAAGACATGTGCACACGTGATAGAAAATGAAGTGAGTTAGCTATTCAAGCATGAGAAAAGACTAATACTACCCACACCTACTGAAATACTGGAAGTGTTGCCGCAAGCCTCTTTTCAGCAGTTTTGGTTTTTTGAGGTTTTCTCCCAGCCCAGAACTCCGAACATAGGCAATAGGGTACTCGTTTCGAAGCTCTCGACGAGACGAATCCAACGGTGGTGGTTTCACTCAATTCTGACCACCCTAATGCAAGTTATGGCAGAAACAGTGAATTACGGGAGTCACCAACACCCGCGTTTTTGCTTCTCCTAGCTTACGCACGCACTACAGCAGCTCAAATCAAGGGGGAAGGGGTAGACAACAGTCCTACACTTGCATTTCAAGCATCACACACACATACATGAGCAAAATGAAGATCAAAATCAGCAAGAAAGAGGCAAACTCGAAAATTCAGAAGTGCTCCTTCTTCACAATGACAAGAAGTTTTTTACAATGAGTCACTTTTGACTTATATACTAGTGCCCTAAGTTTGGTCCTTTCACACAAGAGACCGGCACTTTATTCCCTAAAAGACTAATTTCCTACTATTGTACATGGGTAAATCACTAATCTTCTGTGGGGATGCATCTAGAGGACTCCTCTAGTGCATTTACAACGGAAATTATATACAAGGGTGGTTATGCTACAAAAGTTGTGTGTCCAAATCGAAAAAATTTTGGGGCCCGTCTTTTTTCTCTGCTTTCTGTGCGCTTTAGCTCTGCAACAATTATCTGAATAAAAGCACATCATTTGTCATATGCTATAATCTTCCATCTCACGATAATCCCCATCTTTTACATGTGAGTCCCACTATGAATGATCTCTGTGGGCCTGACGAAATAAATCGCTAAAGATTCAAATTCTCCAAATTTATGAGATAGCGTGTATCAAAGATTTATGAGGTAACGTGCATCAAGGACATAGGTAACTCCACATCAAGCAGCTTTACACATCAATTCTCCGAAGCAAATAACAAACATTGAATTATACGTTAAATTGGACTCAACTATATCTCCGAAGTGATTGAAAATCTCTTTCTGATGATGGTAAAACTTCGTAGTTAATGGCCATCATCTGTTGCACAAATTCACATCCCTCTTTTTGGCTTCTTGCCCTTCTTTCGTGTATGAGTCAGCAAAGGGTGCATATATATGTACTGTCCTTCCTTACTCTACCATGATTTTTGTAGGTGCAAGAGCGCACAAACCATAGGCTCTCGAGTTTTTCTTTTTTCTTGTTTTTCAACAAGTTGTCCTCCCTAGTAGAGCGTGCTGTCCTTTCAGCCTCCGATGACCAACTCCCTCCTTTCACCTCGTCCCCCAAAAGAAACCGAAGCTATCCCTCGCCACGGCTCTGAATGCGGAGAGAAAAGGTAGCCAGAACATCCTGGAACTTGGAAGCCTCAAAGTTGGAGGCCCCGAAACCTTTTCCCCTAATTGGCTCTCTTCCCTTCTCGAAGGGTTTCCTTCTTTTCCCTGTATCATCCAGACCACGGCTCTTCCTTATCGTTCTTGCCCACCTTTATTTCCAGGCTCATCTTTGCCTTCATATCATCTAGAAACCATTTCATCCTTAGTTAATAAATGGCGTGTTACTGAGAGGTGTGCTTTGGAGGAAGCTCCCGATGAATTAGAAAAAAACCAATGCTGAGGGTAACACTTCAAATATCATGAAATATGAAAATTGGAGATAGGTCCAAATTGGAGAAAAAAACCAATGCTGAGGGTAACACTTCAAATATCATGAAATATGAAAATTGGAGATATGAATCATGAAATATGATTCAAAACGTCCAAATCCATCTATTCATCAAAAGCCAAGAAAACAACCACAATAATTCTAACCATGAAGCATATAAAACAAATCAAAGATATTATCCCTCTCTCTAGGAGTTTACTCTTCTGCCCTCTCGATTCTGGAGGGAAGCTTCTTATAAGACAAAATAATCTTCTGTCATACGAAGCAAATCCAAAAGCAGCTAAGCACGATACAATTCGACTGTGGTTGTTCCAAAGATTTGCAAGCTTCAACTTTCGATCGTGACCACAACGTGACACATAAAGCATTGTTGAACATAGTGTGGACATCTCTGGCTAATCTAGGCCACCAAAATGTTCTTCTAACAAGCAGTATGGTCTTGTCAATACTAGGATGCCTTGCACAAGTTACATCATGGTTATCATGTGTTGGAACTCAAGGTCAAGCATAAAACATGGAAGCACATCAAAGAAGTGGACATAGAAGAAGAGAGAGAAAGTAGGGATCTCCAAGAAGTGTATGTCAAATTTTCAGAAGAATCCCCTACAAAAATAGTGATTTTCATCACTAAAAACCATTGTAAATACCATTTTCTATTTTTTTAACTCCATTTTGTTCAAGCCGAGGAGTCCTTGAGCTTGAGGAGTATTAGAACTATCATTGTACCAGTTTTCATAATTTTTAGACTTTGTTTGAGCCCTCAAATAAGCCCTGAAACCTAATTTTTAACTAGGCCGGACACTAGGTCTGGATTAAAACTAGTCCAAAAACTATAAAAAGAGCTAGAGAGCTCATTTTTTGGGTTAGCTTGTTAGAGAATAGAGCTTTGTAAGAGAACTCTTTGGCAATCGAAGCTTTCCATTGTTCCTCTCTTTGATCTTACCTTGTGCGCGTGTGTGTGTGTATGTGTGTGCATGTTTGTGTGCTTTCACTCACGCACTTGTGCTTTCACTTGCTCGTGGTCTTCATACCAGTCCTCACATCTCCGTGGATTGACAAGTAAAGGAGGTGTTGCTTACACTTGAGCTACACAAAATTTTGGCGCCGTTGCCGGGGAGAGAGCTTCGAGGATTGCGATGTTGGAAGGTAAAAAAATTGTCATTTTTGTTTATTTTCTGATTTTTCTTCTTCATCATCATCACCATCTCCATCTTCGTCCATCTTCTTATTCATAGAAATTTCTTGTTTTTTAGTGCATTTTCACTATTTTCATACCATTTCTCATGCATTATTGTGTGAGAAGGAGTTAAGAGGTGGAAGGCTGAGCAAGCGCTGTGTTTTTTCATGATTTTTTGCACATACGAAGCTTGCCATTGCTCGGCGCTCAGAAATTCGAATTTCCCGCCAAAAAACACGATTCTGTGATGAAAATCGCGATTCTGTGAAAAATTCAATTTTTTTTTGAAAATCGTGATTTTCTATTTCCTGCCTAAAAGCTTTCTGAAAGAAACACGATTCTGTGGTCATTCTCAGAATCGCGATTCTCTGGTTGCACTCAAAATCATGATTTTCTGAAATCTCAAAAAGACGATTCTGTGGTCATTCTCAGAATCGTGATTCTTTGGTTTCACTCAAAATCACGATTCTCTAAAATTCTTAAAAACACGATTTTGTGGTCATTCTCAAAATCACGATTCTCTGGTTGTGCTCAGAATCGCGATTCTCTAAGTTTTTCAAAAACTCGATTCTTTGGATGTGCTCAAAATCGTGATTCTCAAAAACACGATTCTGTGCTGGCAATCGCGATTCTCAAAAACACGATTCTCATCCAAGGTACAAAATCGCGATTTTCATAAACACGATTCTGAGAAAACACGATTTTCTGTGGGCTCAAAATTACGATTCTCTTGAGATTCACAGCATCATGATTCTCTTGAGATTCACAGCATCACGATTCTCTTGAGATTCACAGCATCACGATTCTCTTGAGATTCACATCATCGCGATTCTCTTGAGATTCATAACATCGTGATTCTCTTGAGATTCACAACATCGCGATTCTCTTGAGCATTCAACAAGAAAGCAGTTTCGGGCATGAAGCAGATCTGGGTACGCAAAGGAGAGCAACCACC
Organism: Ceratopteris richardii; assembly: GCA_020310875.1. Lineage (NCBI taxonomy): Eukaryota > Viridiplantae > Streptophyta > Polypodiopsida > Polypodiales > Pteridaceae > Ceratopteris > Ceratopteris richardii. The sequence continues at coordinate 257,951,485 of CM035406.1, read as the reverse complement.
AACGTTGCCCCCACAAAACCCATCCAAGCAAGCCCACCAGGCCAGCAGACGAACGAAGAAGCTAGGCGAAGCTCAATCACAAGGTATCCGACAAGTTTGGGTGCCTACAAAATTTGTGGCACCTCAACAAGGGCTATCACACATGTGGGTACCTAAGAAACTCTTACATGCACAACGCCTTATGCTCTGCTCCATGCAGAAGGTCCCAACAAAGAAGCCAAGGAGGGAAAAGGGTCAGAACCAAGCACAGAGATCGGAAGAAGATCAAATCACCTCTTCAACAATGGTAAGAAGACAATTATCAAGGATATGGGTTTGGAAGGCAAAAGCACCCAAGGCCCCCACAGAACCAAAGAGCCAACCACGACGGATCACACTCTCAAAAAACCATCCAAACATGAGGCAGTCAAAGGAGATCACTAAACAGTCGAAGACCATTCTCACATGGATCCCTGTAAGGAGGAAGGATCCAATGGATACCTCCATGATAGATGGCATCAACATCCGCCAATAAAATCGAAAACCTCGACAAGCGACAACCATGTGCTCCTTGCACAACCCTATCTTTTGCACCATTCAGACCATGCATTTCCAAAGTATGCATTGACATAGGGCCACATTACATGGCCGTGCATAGACACAATTGAGAGTCCCATGCACGAGAGCACATTGACACATGTAAACCATTTTTTGATACTACACTTTGTTTTCTTGTTTTGTGACATTGTTCCTCCAAAAAAAAAAAGGAACTTGTTCTCAGGTTTCGCTCATGGAACATGAATGAGTCATGCTTAGTTGAAGATTGAACCACCGATTACTGGGCAACTATCAGTTTGGATAGAAGTGTGTCTCGGCTAGCAGATGATGTAATTGCTGCCTTATCTGGTAGATGTCAAGAACTTGGCATGAACATGGCATCCACAACTATGGTTCCCCCTTACCATGGTACGAGTGAAGAGCTTGAAGTTCCGCAGCTTGAGAGATGCTTAACTACCATATGTACAAGACCATCCAAGGAGATATCTGCAAGGGATAGTTTTGGTACCATGCAAATCCTTGTATGTATACTGGATGAGAAGATTCCTACTTATGGTGAGCTAACGAGAAGATATGAAACTAAGCTTGGTGTAGTTACCCAAGGTCGTTTGTCAAGGAATATAAAGAAATTCAATTCTCTGTATTTGGCAAATGTTGCTTTGAAGAGAGCAGACACGACCAAACACTCAAAGAATTTCATCAGTGGATCCTCAACACGGACATTCATCAACAATGGCCATCACAAATGTCGGGAGTACAACAAGACGAGATAAACATCGATCGATGCCTCACCATGGTAAGTATCCTCTACTTTGGAAACATCATAACCACAATAGCTTAGGAAACCTCTTCGTCGGCATACCCTTGACCACTTAGCTCAAGAACCCCAATTTTTGCACCATACTTCTTCCGATGCATTTTCCAAGTAAGCATGCATAGGGCCACATTACAAGGCCGTGCACAAGGCACATATTTTCCTCAACCCATGCACGAACACACTTACCCATCATCCATTATGGGTTATTAGAACTTGGCGTGATTGTTGTAAACATCATATTAAGAAAATCAAGAGGCCATCAATGGCGACTCACAACGACACAATCATGTTGGAATCCAAGGAAGGAGCGCATACCAAGGGACAAAAACTTTCAAAGGCTTTTAGTGACAAATGAAGAACCGGAAAACCAACCCTACCACATTTGGAAGGTAGACGGCTCTTGTTCCTACCGAACAGACAAGACCTCTCAAAGCACTACAAGGAACAACCATTACAACAAGGGTCTGTCAGGGACGATAGACTCGAGGGGGGGGAGTGTTGGAACTCAAGGTCAAGCATAAAACATGGAAGCACATCAAAGAAGTGGACATAGAAGAAGAGAGAGCAAGTAAGGAGCTCCAAGAAGTGTATGTCAAATTTTCAAAAGAATCCCCTACAAAAATAGTGATTTTCATCACTAAAAACCATTGTAAATACCATTTTCTATTTTTGTAACTCCATTTTGTTCAATTGGAGGAGTCCTTGAGCTTGAGGAGTATTAGAACTATCATCCTACCAATTTTCATAATTTTTAGACTTTGTTTGAGCCCTCAAATAAGCCCTGGAACCTAATTTTAAACTAGGCCGGACATTAGGTCTGGATAGGATCAAAACTAGTCCAAAAACTATAAAAAGAGCTAGAGAGCTCATTTTCGGGGTTAGCTTGTTAGAGAATAGAGCTTTGTAAGAGAACTCTTTGGCAATCGAAGCTTTCCATTGTTCCTCTCTTTGATCTTACCTTGTGCGTGTGTGTGTATGTGTGTGCATGTTTGTGTGCTTTCACTCACGTACTTGTGCTTTCACTTGCTCGTGGTCTTCATACCGGTCCTCACGTCTCCATGGATTGACAAGTAAAGGAGGTGGTGCTTACACTTGAGCTACATCATGCCTAAGTTTTCTTCTCAAATCCTAGGAATTTGGCACGCAAACATTTCCTTTCCATTTAACTATTCCATTCTCCATTGAGAAATTGGAATACAAAATTGACTTGTTTGATTTACTAGGGGAAGAAACAACTAGAACTGTTCCATCTCCTATGATAGAGTCATCATTGATGGCTCTAATGATCTTTAACGAATGTGGATCTTCCACTTGTGCTTCCTTCATATCTTGAAGCAATGACCTTTCTAGAACCATAAAGCTCATTTGATACACCATCCATGATAATGCATCAGCTACAACATTCTCTTTGCCTCTTCTATACAGGATTTCCATGTGAAATTCCTGTATGAGCTCAATCCAACAACCTCGAAGATGTGGCTAACTACAAAAGTACTTGAGTGTATGATGATTTGTGTATATCTTAAAGTCTGCACCATAAAGATAGTGTCTCTAGACTTTAAGAACATGCATCAGTGCATACAACTCTTGTTCGTGCATTGGCCAATTATGTTGTGCACTACTAAAATTTTTGCTTTTAAAAGCTATTGGCCTAACATCTTGGCTTGGCTATGCCACTAGCATCTGTCTCCAACTCAAATGGTTTTTGAGGATCTACCACTTTGATTATAGGAGCCTTTAAAACAACTTGTTTCAAAGTATCAAAACTTTCTTGTTGCTCTTTCTTCCATGCAAATGATACTTTGCCTTGAAGCAAGTTTGTCATAGGCATTGCTATCAACAAGTAAGAAGAAATGAATTTTAAATAGAAGCTAGGAAGTCCTAGAAATGATTGTAACTGCCCCTCATCACGAGGAGTAGGCCAAGCTAAAATAATCGAGACCTTCTTCGGATCCATCTAAACCCCATCCATGGATACCACATGCCCTAGATACTGTATCTCTAGAAGGAACAAATAAGGCTTATCTGAATTTACAAATAACTGAATTTCTTTTAACTTATTTAACACTAATCTTAAATGACTTTCATGCTCATGTACATACTAGTATACACCAATAAATCATCATCAAAAGCCATGATAAACTTTCCAATGAATGGTTCTAAAATATCATTCATCAAAGAAAGTACAAGGTGCATTAGTGAAACCAAATGGCACAACTAAATACTCATAATGCTTAAAACGGGTCCTAAAATCTATTTTATATATGTCTTGTTCCTTTACTCTAATCTCATGGTAGCCACTTTTCAAATCTATCTTACTATATACAACCGCTCCACCTAGAACATCTAAAACATCATCTATGCATATTAGAGAAACAAAAATATTGATGCACCAGATGCACTTCCTCCTCAATATTTGTTCAATTAATATCCACAAATTTATGCTTTTTTGTTTCATGACTCTTCTCCTTGAGATCCATAATGCCATCTTTAGTCCATCCAAATGCTTCTTTGATCAATTCATGAGTGAACAAATGGTTTTTCATTCTCCTTGTAAGTCCATCGCTTTGTCTTCTAGTATGGATGGCTTATTGGTTGCCGGATGAAATGTATTCATAACTCGAGTGCATCTTTCAAAGTCACGCTTATAGATGGGAAACTTCAAATAATCTTCAATCCTAGCGTTGGTTCATGTGTCCATTATTCTAGGTAACTCATGAAGAAATTTTAAATCTTTACTCATCACTAGGAATTCTCGATGCATGATTTTGATTGTAATGAAAAAAAGATGTTCACCATCTAGTCGCTCATCCAAGAACTAGTGGCCTATTGCCTTGAGTGCACACTCTAAAGGGAACTCATTGACCTCCATTTTTGGGTTTCTTTTGAATCCTTGAAATCCATCTACATTTCAAATCCAATACTTGATTAACATGAGAAATGATGAGACCTTCCTTTTTCCATAGTGTTCAAGCATTTGTCATTCATCTTTTAATTAGGTCCCCTCTCTTAGGTGAGCGAATCATGATACCTAAAGATATATTTTTTTCATATCTTTTGAGTTTTCATTTACCAAAATTAAACATAAAATGTTTAGTCATAGCCCAAGAAATTGTTAGTAATACTTGGTAGAAGTCCTATACTATTATAGTACACGTGAAGTCCTATTTTCTTTGAAGGAAATCTGCACCACTAAATAGTTTAAAGAAGTCATGCGCTAGATGTGAGGCCTTGTATTCTAGCCCTATTGTGCATACTCTTAGTGCATTCAACTCAGCATGAGTGCAATTCTGACACTACTTCTCCAATAGTTATTTTGCTTGATTGTCTTTTAGTCTCCATACTTGATGTGTCTTTGTAGCTTGATGTTGAACCTTCTTTAATGTTGTTTTCCTCAATCCGAGTACTACCTCCTTTGTTTTGATTTGTCATATATATTTGCCTTGTTGTTGTGTCTTCCTTGGTTTATTTGGTCTTGGTCGACTGTGATTGGCTTGTAGAGGTTTAATGGTTTTTTCTTGGGTACTAATCATCCTAGCCACTACCTTGATTTCCTCCTTTGCTTTCTCCAATGTCTTCTTTGGGATCCATACTTGATTTTGCTATCTTTGAGATTCTATGAGTTGTTTGGTAGTCATACTTGAATCATCTTTGGGTTGAATTGTTGTGTTCTTCCTGCTTTGAAGGACTTCCTTCATCTCAGGCATGTCGATGGTATTTGTTGTTCTTTATGTTTGTACTCTTGAATTTGATACTTGCAAATCCATATTTGTTTGAATTTCTTATAGGGTTGTTGTGGAGCTCCTTTTCATGTTAGGCATGTAGAGAATTCCCCATGTTCCTCTCTATAATAGATAACCTCACTAGAGTTCTCTTGAATGATCTCTTGAGAAGAAGAGGTGGGTTGATCATGTGTAATAGCAAAAGGTTCTTCATTGATATGTATGATAGGTAGAAAGGTAGATTCCTCATACAAGGGTTTTGGTTGGGATTTAGTATCATGCACACTTTGATTTTGTACATTAGGGTTTTCCATGTCCATTGCCTTTAGTGGTTTCTTGTCTAGGAGACTAAAGACTTCCATATGTCCTACTTTGGTTGAGATGTTCCCTTGGGCTAGATGTATTGTAACATCAAATTTATATCTCCAATCTTGTCCTAGGACCAACACTTCTAAAAGATCAAGGTCTTTACAGACAAATAGTCTTGGTTGCAAGGTGTTGTTCCCTAAGTGTAATGGCAGGGTTACTTCTCCTAGGCACTCAATGCGATTACCTCCAATACCTATCATATAAGCCTTTGTTGGAGTGAGTGGCATTTTTAACTTTTCAATTAAAGAAGCATGTGCATTTCTGAGGGTTGTTCTTGTATCAATCAAAGAATCTAACGATTGGGATTCTTCCTTACCAATCCCTAGGTTTAAGTATGGTTGTTGTATCTGACTTCCTATGGTTTTGATATTCCTAATTTGTTCTAGGGCTTCTATACTTGATTATTCTCTTATCCACTCTTCTTCCCTCTTTTGATTTTGTGCACCTAAGAGTTGAGTAAACATTTGTTCCATTAGGGGCTCCATGTATTTTTTTATTCTGCATCCACTTATAAAGTTAGGTAGTATATCTCCATCAAGATTAGCTAAATTTATGGCTCTTATGATCGATGGAACATATCCTCTTCGTTGTAGTTTTTTCGCATGTTATTTCAAAGTGTAAATCAACACAAGATCTCCCACTCTAATACCTTTATCTTTAATGTGAGCATCATAGTAAGCATTTTGTCTTCTCTTAGTAGCATAAATGCATGCTACCTCTTGTAGTCTAGTTTCATGCAACTTCTCTATTTTATCGAATTGTTTGGACAACTCATGTCCTCTCCATTCATATTTTGCGGTTACTCAAAGAGTAGAAATCAAGAAATCAATTGGCAAGATTGTGTTTTGACCATAAACTAGATTAAAGGGTATCATTCCTTTAACACTCTTATAAGCTAATTAGAATGCCTAAAATGCATGATGCAATTGTTTATCCTAGTCAGGGTGTTTAATTTTTATGAATCACTTGAAATTCATTCATGAGTGACTCAATGACTTCATTGATGGTGCATACCCCTATCACTAACTATCTCGATTGGCCTTCCAAATCTAGTGAACATATTTTCAAATAAGAACTTTCCAATGGTTTGGGAATCATTTTTCCTACCATTTAATTAAGTAGTATGAGGCTACAATGATGTACTTAGCATGAGATCATTTTGTTGGGGGATTAATAGGTCCAATGAAATATATTTCCCATTTAGAGAAAGCTCTTGGATTGATAATTGGTCTCAATGGCATGTCATCTCATCTTATTGGTTACTTAGTTCATTGGCATACATCACAACTTTGTGCATAGGTTTTTGCATCCATATGTAGTGTTGCCCACCATAAACTGGCAAAGACAATCATTTTTATAGTCTTTTCAACTAAAAAATGACCTCCCCTTTCTCTTGCATGTGCCATTTCTAAGATGGGAAGATATCATCCTTCATGCACACATAGCCATAGTTGATTATCTTTTCCCCATTTAAACAATTGTTTTCCCATAATTACATAATCTTTGCTTTGTTCTTCTAAGGCTCTTTTCCTTGGTAGCTCTGGAAATTTTAGCACAAGTTTCTTTAGCATGTTAAGAAGGGTTTTATTTGTACTTTCAGCTAGTCCATTTGCATGAGGATAGTAAAGGGAGCTAAATTTATGGACAATCTTCAGGGTGCGGGTAAGCACTTGCATAAAGGTATTAGAAAAATGTGTACCTTGATCAAAAACAATCTCCAAGGGAAGATCGTAGCGAGGAAAAACATCACTCATCAAACATTTGATGACCACCAATGCAGTCGAGGACCGTAAAGTGCAAGCTTCAGACCACCGAGTCGCATAGTCAGTACAGGTAAGGATATACCGATGATTGGTAACTGTAGCAGGAGGCCTAATGGGGCCAATGAAATCCATGCCCCATTTTGAGGAAAGCCTCACACTTGGTATCAGAGCGAGAAGATCCTCTTGTTTTTTCGGCAGCTCCCTCCACCTCCATGCTTCGACCAGTGCATGTACCTACTTTTATGCATGCAACCAGATTTTTGTTAAAAAACAAGTGGGATAGGCTACGCAGTTGTCTGCATGTATCGAATGAAAACCATCAGTGTCATAGATATTCCTTATCAAACTCAGAGATCATTTTCGTCATTGGATGTGTGCCACTTCGTCACGCAAAGTCCATCACTTCGTCTCTAACAATCTCACGCAAATTTTTGACAAACTTAGAGATCACTTCGTCAGAGATCACTTCGTCATAGGATGTGTGTCAGCCAACAAGCGATATTTTGCACAATTTGAACATCTAGTGAGGACAACATTTTGATCTGAGCGGTTTAAATCGAATCTCTATAATTTCAAAGTTCTGACAAATCTCACATAAGCGCGTGCATATACATATACAATCGGAATTCAACTTGTGTCGACCGGGAGAAACAAATGATTGCGTATACCAATGACTCACAAATCATACAAAGTGTATCATCGCTCACATCTGAATCTCTATCAACAATGTGGATGGCTTGAATATTTGGTAATTATTGTTCGTTAGTTCACGAAAAAGGAGGAGGAAGTGCGTACAACAAAAAGGAGAAGGTAGCTGCCGTCCTAGAGGAAAAGAAAGAGGTGAACGCTTGTCTGAAGGGATCGACAAGGATTCTGAAGGCCTTGGTCACGCTCTGAAAGAAGGAAGGGGACGAAATTCTGTGCTGCTCAGCAGAACAGACAGTGTTCTCCATATCAAAGATTATTCTCGAGCTCACGATGCATGGCACTAGTGGATTTATGGGTCAGATGATCTGAAGAACAGGGAAGAACTCTCAATAGCTAGTTATAGGATTGTTCTTCATTGAGCATCATCAACGGAGCACTTATGCAATCCATGAAACAAAGGGAGTGAAGAAATCTGAGATAAGTATTTAGTCAATATTTGGTTGATTAATTTGTTGATTGTACATATTAGAAGTATTCTTGCATACATGTAGAATGACATAAGTAGAGATGTATGGTCGATGCTTGAGCTTTTCTTACAGGTGGTAAGTATCGGCAGGTATCGACAAGAGAAATATATATTGATTGAGGGCCTATAGAGCCTAACAACATACTTGGAAAAGTCTTCAATTGCACGTGTTCATTGAGAAGACAAAACAGATCGTGCCTGCCAGCACTGATGATTTGATTTTGTTGAATGCTTGACGCTTTCAAAATTATTTCGGATTTTAAAGTGACACCGTTAGGCTGCCAAAATTTCTAAAATATTAGCATGCATATGCATTGAAGTTTAGGAAACATATTAAAGTTTCTTTCTTTTGTTTTTTTCTATTAAGCAAAGGCTTTGATTGGTTCTTGTTCTGCTTGCCACTAGTATTTACAATTGATTAGTGTATTCTTTTTTAAAAAAAGAGAAAAGAGAGAAAACCAAAAGAAAAGTTACTTGCCTTTAGTCCTAGCATGGAACCCGAACCATCATCACCTACTAAGACAGATGCCCTTATGGCAGAACCTCTAGTTGATCCAATTCAAGCCATGAATAATAGAATTTCATTCTTAGAGAGTTCTCTTCAGGATATCTTGGAACATGTGCGTGGTTCCAAGAAAGAAGAAGAGCCTCTCGATTCTGATTTGCCAGAGATGAGGTAGATGCTCCAGATGATCATCAAACTTCAGAAGTCCCTAGAGATAGCGTCTTAGTTAGAGAAGCCAGATGGCAGCTTAAGGATCTTAAGCCGCCAAGATATCATGGCTCAACTAGCGCTAGGACTGTTGACGCGGTTGAGTAGTGGCTCATCAAGTGGGAAAAGTGCTTTCGCTTGTGTCACATCACTGATGATAGGCACAAGATTCAACATGCCACTTATAATCTTATGGATGTCGCACATAGGTGGTGGGGTAAGATAGAACAGAGTAAGAAGGAGCCCACGACATGGGATCAATTTAAAATCCTACTTTATAACAATTTTGTACCACCTGATGAAAGTTCTAGAGCACTAGACACTTGGTTCTTCATCAGTCAGAAGAATCAATCTGTTCAGGAATACGCAGATAGGTATAGAGAGGTACTTCTTAAAGTACCTGATACCATTCTAGAATTTCTTCAAGTCCACAAGTTTTTTTTGGGACTGAGAGAAACTATCCGACCTTTAGTGAGGAAGGAGCAGTGTCAGTCTTCGGCACAGGCCACAGAGATGGCCTTGGTTTATGAGGACGGCCACAGGAGCACAGGTTCCGAGGGCCAGAGATCCCCCTGGACTAGAGTTAGCCGACCTTTCCATACTTTGACTCCTAGTTCGATCAGTGCACAACCTTCTAGGGAGGCTAAGCAATGCACATGATCCAGACTGTCTCAGGAGGAAAGAGAAAAGTGTCTACTCTGGCTGAGAGGGCATATAATCGATCTATTCTTACCCCTCAGCAGAAAAAGAAGGCAATGAAAGAGGGTTTGTGCTATGGTTGCTTAGGGTAGCACTTGCATAAGGACTGTCCTAAAAAGAACAAGATAGGAGCCACCATAGTCACAAATCCGACTCAGGCAGGGGGTGGGAGTGAGGATGAGTTTGGGGATTCCCCATCTCCATTATCATCTCCCATAGTGGCCATGATGGTCACTAAAAAGGTTATTACTGTGCCAGATGCTGTGCTTTCACTAGTGGCACAGAAAGGATACCAGTTCCCAGATACTGAGCTTATTGTCATGAGAGGAGTCGTGATAGGACAGCCTGTCAAGGTACTTTTTGACATAGGTTCAACTCATAATGCTATTAGTTCCCGATTATTCAAGAGATTATGCTTAGATACGGTACAGTCAGATTATACTTATACCGTAGAGCTAGTCGACGGGATAGACGAGTGGTCCTATTCAAATCCAGTCCTATGAGGACATATTGGATTTTAAAATAGCGAGATTAGCTCGATTCGATATAGTTCTTAGTAAAAAGTGGCATGCAAGGAAGAAACCCGTCATTGATTTTGCTTCGCATGTGTATCAGTTTGAGCATGAGGGAAGGAGATTACTGATCCGTGTTGAACCAGATCTCCAAGAGACGCGATTGGTGATTGCTACCAAGTTGCTCAAAATTGATTGTAAGTATATCTATTTTCTTTATTTCATGTATTTGTCGTATGTTGAGATGGATTCATGCAATCATGGAGACTCAAGTTGGAATGCTCCAGCACTTTCAGCCAAAATGAGAGCAGAATTCCAAGAGTTGTTTTTAAAGGAATTACCATCAGGTTTGCCTCCTTGCAGGAATATAGAGCATAGAATCGAATTGGTACCAGGAGCAAGTCCGACCGCTCGGCCACCATTTCGAATGAGTTTGCAGGAGGAAAACGAAGTCTGCAAGGTCTTGGACGAGTATCTTCAAAAGGGCTGATTAGACCCAGCTATTCACCCTTTACCGCACAAGTTCTTCTTGTGAAGAAGAAGGAAGGATCTTATAGGATGTGTTTCGATTATCGAGCACTCAATAAGATCACTATTAAACATAGATATCCCATGCCCTGGATTGATGATATTTTAGATGCTCTAGGTGGAGCCATTGTATTTAGTAAAATAGATTTAAAGAGTGGCTATCATCAGATTAGAGTAAAAGATCATGATGTACATAAGACAGCTTTAAGGACCTGTTTTGGTCATTATGAGTATTTGGTCATGCCCTTTGGTTTGACAAATGCTCCAGCTATATTTATGATATAAATGAATGATATCTTACGACCTTTCATAGGAAAGTGTGTTGTTGATTTTGTGGATGATTTGCTAGTGTATAGTGGGACTGTGCATGAACATGAAAATCATTTAAGATTTGTGTTGAATATTTTAAAAGAAAATCAGTTTTATGTAAATCCGGAGAAGACACAGTTGTTTCTTCCGAAGATAGAGTATCTAGGGCATGTGATTTCAGTCGATGGGGTTCAGATGGATCCCAAGAAGGTATCAATTATTTTAGCATGGCCTACTTCTCAGGATGAGAGGCAGTTACGATCATTTTTAGGACTTTCCGATTTCTATCAGAAATTCATCTCTTCATATTCGTCGATAGCAGCACCTATGACGAACTTCCTTCAGGGCAAAATTCCATTTTCATGGAAGCAAGAGTAGCAAGAGAGTTTTGATACTCTGAAACAAGCTGTTTTAGAGGCTCCTATACTCAAAGTGGTGGATCCACAGAAACCATTTGAGTTAGAAACGAATGCTAGTGGCATAGCCATAGGAGCAGTCTTGAGTCAAGATGGCAGGCCAATAGCTTTTGAAAGTAAGAAGTTAAGTAGTGCACAATGTAATTGGCCAGTGCATGAACAAGAGTTGTATGCGGTGGTGCATGCACTTAAAGTTTGGAGACACTATCTTTATGGTGTGAACTTTAAGGTATTCACAGATCATCATACACTCAAGTATTTTTGTAGTCAGCCAGATCTTCGAGGCCGACAGGCTCGTTGGGCTGAGCTCATGCAGGAATTTCGCATGGAAATCTTGTATAGAAGAGGCAAAGAAAATATAGTAGTTGATGCATTATCTCGTATAATGTATCAAATGAGCTTTACAGTTTTAGAAAGCTCATTGCTTCAAGAAATTAAGGAAGCATAGGTGGAAGATCCACATTTGTTACAGATAGTTAGAGCCATTGGCGATGACTCTATTTTAGGAGACGGGAGTTCCATTTGTTTCTTCTTCTACTAAAGCAAACAAGTCCAATCCGTATTCTAATTTCTCACAAGAGAATGGAATGCGGAAAGGAAAGGTTTGTGTGCCAGATTCCTAGGATTTGCGAAAGAAAGTAATGCATGATAACCATGATGTTCCCTGCGCAGGACATCCTGGTGTTGACAAGACAATACAGCTTTGTTAGAAGAAAATTTTGGTGGCCATGATTAGCCAGAGATATCCATACTTATGTTCAACAATGTTTTAAGTGCCAAGTCAACAAAGCAGAAAGGGTAAAGACACCAGGTCTTTTACATCCTTTACAAGTTCCAGATCATAATTGGGATAGTATATCCATGGACTTCATAGTGGGGCTACCGCGGACCCAAAGGAAGCGAGATACAATCCTACTTGTTGTAGATAGACTGAGCAAGATGGCTCATTTTATACCTACGCAGGAGATGATAGAAGCTCCACAGGTAGCGGAGTTGTTTATCCAGCATGTCTTCAAATTGCATGGGTTACCGACATCCATAGTCTCAGCTAGGGATGTCAGATTTACAGGACATTTCTGGAAGTTGGTATTTGACAAACTGAAAGTGTCACTAAAAATGATTAGTGGTGATCATCCATAGATAGATGGTCAGACCGAGAGGGTCAACCAAATTCTAGAGGATATGTTGCGGGCATATGTATCTGAGAGATAGACAGATTGGGATAGTTATTTGCCACTAGTAGAGTTTGCTTATAACAATAGACCTCACAAGGTGACTGGGATGTCTCCTTTTGAGATGAACTATGGCATGAATCCCATTGCTCCCAGTACCATAGGAATGTCTAAGAAATGTCCTAGTGCTTCCGAGTTCTTAGCGAATCTCCAAGCAAACATTGAAATAGCTAAAGCCAAGATGCAGCAAGCAGCTGATAGAGCAAAAGAGTATGATGATAGAAAAAAGGAAGGAGACGAAGTCTTTCTTCAGGTACCAGCTAGATCTACTTCATTGTCCACAGGGAAGTGTAGTAAGCTATCACCCAGGTATTGTGGACCTTGGAAGATAGTAAAGAAGTTGAGTGATGTTGCATACCGATTAGAGCTTCCTCCAGATTGCAGAGTCCATCCAATGTTTCATGTCAGTAAACTAAGAAAGTATATATCTAGGGAGGATAATCTAATAGAGGGTATTGTTTCTTTGTAGGAAACTGATAGAGCATATCATTCTCCAGACAGAATACTAGATAGGAGATAGAAACGGTTAAGGAATCGTGTCATCCAAGAGTATCTGGTAGCCTAGAGAGGATTACCACTTACTAACTCTACTTGGGAATCAGCAGCTCTGGTTTGCAAGTACTTTCCCTCATTGATCATTGAGGGCAATGATCTTTAGAAGGGGGAGAGAGTGTTAGACATTGGTCTATAGAGACCATTCCTTGTGTGTGTGGGACGAGGGCTAGTTAGCCAAGGTCCTAAGCTTGGCGGTATATCCTGAGGTATTTGATGGTTAGTGGGGATGAGTGTTGCATCTTGGCCACATGGCGAAGCTAGACCATTCCAGATCACTGCTATTTTAGATACAAGAGGATTAAAGAGACCATTCCTTGTGTGTGTGGGACGAGGGCTAGTTAGCCAAGGTCCTAAGCTCGGGGGTATATCCTAAGGTATTTGATGGTTAGTGGGGATGAGTGTTGCATGCTAGCCACATGGCGACGTTAGATCATTCCAGATCACTGCTATTTTAGATACAAGAGGATATAAATGGATGGGAGGAGAGTGGCACACACATCATTCGCATGTCTTTTAAGGAAAGCCTCATAATTTATTGTTGGAATTGTTGTCGTATGCCTGGGACCAAGGGTAATGATTGCCCCAACGACATCGTAATAGATGCTTTCGATAAAATATTCAACACAGAATCAAGATTTGACGTGCTCGGTACCGAATCCGGTAGACTCTCTGGCAACAATTTGACCAGATTCATATCTTTCGGTGATGTATTCGGTATTGTTTACTAGACCACCGGTACTGGATCGGGGAAAACAATTGGTTCTTGACTGGCCCATGTATTAGCTTTAGTAAAAATTATGTGTTGTTGTCGAATGCTTGGCTCAAAAATCTCAGTAGCTAATTGTAACTTCTTGTCGGACCGTGTTTGAACTGTTGCTGCTTGGGTATCCACTACTAAAATATATACCATATTTACCATTGGAGGTTGTCGTTCTTTTCTTCGCTTATCATACTCCGCCGCTTCTTTGCAATATCCATGGATATGTCCAATTTTTCCATAAAAATGGCATCTTTGTGGTGGAAGAGATGCACCTTCACCCGATTGGCCCAAATTCCATCGAGTCTATCTGAAATTGTTTGGTCGTAATCCCCTGTAGGTTTTGTAACTTTGGTAAGAGGTATTTCTCAAATGTGGTGGTACATAGTGGGTAGCCTGTTGTCCCTGATCCTGGATTATGGCATTTACGATCGGTCTGGTTTGCACTTTGGAGTTATATGGACACGTTTTGGTGGAATGACTCGCCGTATTACAAATAACATAGTACGTCTGATTTAATGCACATGCTGAAGTAGTGTGTCCTAGGTTCTTACATTTTGTGCAATACACCTGTTTTAGTGGATCCCCGCTCGTGCTCTTGGATGCCTTTAACCAATCCAAGTCTTTAGTAAAACCACCAACTTTATGCTCCAACTACAATGCCATGACTATGACTGCATCCAAGGTCATACAGTCCACACATTCTATAACCATAACTTGTTTGAGTTGAGGGTTTAATCCATTAATGAACCACTGGGTAATCACATCATCTGGTAGGATAGCATGCACCCATGACAACTGCCGTAGATGAGTGCGGAATAAAGTTGCATACTCTTGCACATTTTGATGTGGTTTCTGTCTATTGTTTTGTAAATAATCAAAGATCTGAGCCACATTTTTCTTTAACCAAAAATGTTGTAAGAAGGCATCCTTAACATCATCATATTGACCAAAATGATTAATATCATATTCGATTAACCACCGAACATCTTCATTAACCAGAGTAGATTGAAACACTATAGCCTTAAATGCTGGATCCACGGGATAGTTGAGTACATCATAATTAATTTCAAAAGTATGCACATGAGTATCAGGATCATCACTTGGGAATCCACCAAATTTTGTATATGTAACTCCAGCAAGTATAAGCCGTGGGGTATGATCTACTGCTTCTGTTGATGTTGTTGTTGTTGATATTGTTGTTGTTGTTGTTGTTGTTGATGATGTTGTTGTTGTTGATGTTGTTGTTGCGTAACACTCATGTTGTTAAAATCACGAGGAAGTATCACTTTTGAATAGTTTGACAAGTTGATCCTAATTGTTGTTGTGTCGTCTTGCCACCTTGCAGATTCTCTAGTAATATGATATCATTGAGTTGATCACACACACCTAAACTCAACTACCATTCCTCGCATTTAGCTTCTGAGGTAAACTTTTCACCAGAACTTTCATCCACCAATACACTAGTTTCTCCAAAATCGAAACCCGAAGTGGAGCTGTCATCGAAATTCAGTCAGCCGCCACTAGAATTCTCCAAGCTATCACCGGAATTCAACAAACTATCACCAGAATTCTCCAAACTGTCACCAGAATCAACGATTACTTCACCAACCATACTTTTTGCGGATGGGGTTGGTTGCACTTCTAGTATACCCTATAGTCCTTGAACACGAAAATACTGAGGTGGCACTCTACTAGCCCATAACTCCCACTTTCCTTTCGATGATTATCCTTCACCGCTACGGCTAGGAGGTGTTCGCAACGCGCTAGGAACTTTCTAGGGATGCTGGTCACTTCTGTACTTCAGGTAAGATTTTTCGGAATGCGTTACATGCATATATCATATGATTCTTTCTCAAACCTTAATTTGCTCTTAGACTGGCTATTCCATGCCCCATGGCCAGCGCTAGTGTTTAATGTGTTAACTTGTCGGATTAATTATAATGGGAACCAAACTGCTCATGGTTTCTTGGGATGGTTAGGGATCTATAATACAGAGGCCCTATATATAGTTTCCAATCACTTCGTTACTTTAATGACTTCTTCATTAACTTAATCTGACAATTCTGACAACTTAGCTACTAATCTCCACAACCAGTATGCAACAAAACATAATACTCATCGCAATTGAAATACGCAAGTTCTTAATGCCGACTAACACGCTATCACTATTAACCTTAAACTTCACCAATGACTCACAGAATATCAACACAACACCATAGATATTCAATACCGAACAAAAACAGAACATAACAGTACAACAATGTAGATGAACTCTGGTGGAATCAATCCACAAGTACACCGCCCAAATGTACAGTCCAGCGATGCTTCTGTCTCTCTCTTCCACACACCTCTTCTATTATCAAAAGTTTACAACGATTGTGCTACATCCTTTCGATGTGCTTCTTTTCCAATTACATTTTTTCTACTAAATATAATTTCATTCCTTTTTGGCGGCCTAACACCAAGCATAAAAACTTGTCCTTAGTATCATTCAGATATCTCAAAATCATCTTGACCACTTCCCAATGATTCTTTCCAAGATTCGACATATATCTGCTCACAATTCCCACTACAAATGCAATTTCTGGTCTCATGGCTACCATAGCATACATGAGACTACTAACAACAAACTAATAAGGAATTTTGGTCATGAATTCCTTTTCCTCATCTAATTTGGGGCAATCATCCCTGCTAAATTTCACATATGTGGGTAAAGGTGTACTCAATGCCTTTGACCTTGCATATGGAACCTATGAATTACTTTGGATATGTAATCACTTTGAGACAAGTATATGCATCTTTTACTCCTATCACGAGTAATGTGCATGCGAAGAATATGTTCGGCATTCCCCAAATCCTTCATATCAAATGTTGCACTAAACTTCTTTTTGAGAATCGGCAAGTCATAAGAGGACTTCCTAGCAATTGTTTGCGCACTTATAGCCCATAGACCAACAACACACAATATATAGGTTCGGGAAGGGGGATTTATGAATATGAATACTTTTAAACATGCGCTTCTATTCCTTTACTTCAATGTAAATGAGTGCAAACAGAATAATCCATAAACACACTATATTTGGAATCTTAACATCACAATAAATAGACTCTGAGTTCGGAATAAACCATCGATTACATTATAGTATCCTAATTACAATTTGGCTTCCACTTCCAGACTTCAATCTTCACCGTTTCTGCGTATCTTGTTCATTCCGTAATCGTCACTTCTAGAATCTGCTTCCGCATAACTTAACATTGTACTTTGTAAGGAAGAAGATTAAGGCTTTGCACCATTCCGAACCTCCAAAATAGAAAAAATTGGGAAAATTACAATTCTTTCCAAAAACTCATGATATCTCCATTATTACATAAGAATGATGATTACAAGAATAGTTCAACCCCACTGGCTGCTAACACTGGCATGCACGATGGATCTGAAACCCAAAAATTACAAAATATAAGGAATTATAGATCATCATCTTGATTCTGCATTTCTAGAAACATAATCCTTTCTAGATCATACCGCAACTCTTTGAACATTTCATTAAGATTTTCTTCGGCTAATAATATTTCTGCTTCAAAAACCTCCTTAGGATCTAATAATTTTTTACTAGCACTTCTATAAATAATAGCAGAAGCTTCTAGTTCGAGGATCCGCTGTTGGAAACCTTCTAACAATTTGTCAAAAGTTAAGGTTACCTCTGATAATTTAGTTATAGTTTCAATAGTAGTCTTTGATATCTCTTCTAACTTAGTCTGACAAGTAATTTCCAAAATTGAAGCAGCCTTCGAGAGCTTATCCACTTCTGCTTCTCTATCTGCTAGTACTAGATTTGCATCTACACAATGCTGCTTCCATTGCTCTATCTATCTCTCCAACTCAGTTATTCCTGCGATCTACACCTGTACGATGTCTAGGTTTTCCTGAACAGTCTGGAGCTTTTCTTCCAATGCCGTAAACTCTGAATTCCGGACTGCCAGTCTTTCTTCCACTTCCGTAGTTGAGATACTTTGCCTTTTCATTTCTCCACTCTATTCTTTAACTTTAACTTTTACTCTATGTACTTCCTCGTCAGCCTTCTACAACTTCATAACTAACTCTTTATTACCCTTCTTTAATTTTTTATTCGATTTCTGCACTTGGCCGATCTCTGCTTGCAATCGAGCTATGATTTTTGCTTTTTCCTCAACAGTGACTTTCAAAGTATTGTTCTCTATCAATGTCTCATTCAACTCATCAACTAGTTCTTCATTAACTGATCTGACTTGATTCGTATTCTCAGCTCTAACGACTTCTATCTCTCCTTGGAGTTGATTGATCTGAGCTACCATATGTTCCCTCTTTGCAACCCAGCTATCCTTTTCTAGTGTAGCCAACCAAGTGCCTAAAATAGCTAAACCTCGTTCCCAGGTAGGATCTCATAGAACTGTGCCAAAAATACCTTTGGACAAGATAGGAGACATGAGCAAAGGAGAAGAGGGAAACACCTATCTTCCAATTACTCATCAAGGCTACACCACTAAGGCAATTTTAGATAAAGGTATCAAAAGGGAAGTGACTACCAGGTACTCTCCTCAACTAAATGGAATTGCACAGAGGAGAAACAAGAAATTGGTTGGATCAGCCATAACAATGCTTGAAGAGAAGAGATTGCCATAGTATCTATGGGTAGAAGCTATTTCAACTATTGTGTACCTTGTCAATAGATGACCATCCAAATCACTTCAAGGTATGGCTCCTTATGAAGCATGGCATGGAAGAAAACCTAGTCTTGGACATTGCAAGGTGTTTGGTTATTTAGCTTATGTTCATGAACCATCACAAATAAGAGGTAAGCTAGATGAAAGGGCAACAAAGGTAGTGTTTATTGGGTATGACTCAATTAAGATGGGTTACAAGTTCTATAATCCTTCGACCAAGCAATTTCCTACAAGTAGAGATGTTGTGTTTGAAGAACACATGTCTTGGTATGATGAAGACAAACAAAGGGTAACTCTACCATATGATCTTGATTCTGATTCTCATCAATTAGGAAGCAAGCATGATACACAAGTCCAGGATCCAAGAAGTGATATAGATGATGACCAAGATGAAAGGGAAAATGATTACAAACTATGGAAGTAAAGAGGCAAAGCAAAGATGCAAGAGTGTGGAGAATGCTCCAAGCAAGCTCTTAGAAGATCAACAAGAGAGAAGAAACAACCAAAAAGGTATGGATATGATTCCACATTTCATTACAAAGCATTCAATCCACTTGGCAAAAGACTCAATTTAAGAGGAACCCTCAACCTACAAAGAGTAAAATGGAAACCCTAATTGGGAAAAGGCCATTAAAGAAGAAATAAATGCACTGAACGAGATGCACGCTTGGGATTTGGTTCCAATGTCATCGAATCAAAAGGTAATTGGTTGCAAATTGGTATATAAAGTTAAAAGAAACTTAGATGGATCAATTTGCAAGTACAATGCAAGATTAGTTGCCTAAGGATGCTCACAAACCCATGGTATAGACTATGAGAAAACATTCTCACCATTTGCAAAGATGACTACAATCAGGACATTGATAAGTGTAGCTGGTGCAAGAAATTGGAGACTCCTCCAACTTGATGTAAAAAATGCATTTCTAAATTGTTGGATAAGTGAAGAGGTATACATGTCACAACCACCAAGTTTTTAAAACCATAATCATGCATCTTATGTTTGCAGACTTAAGAAAGCATTGTATGGATTGAAACACGCTCCTAGGGCTTGGAATTACAGGTTGCATACATACCTTTAAGATCAAGGGTTCAAACCTAGCAACTCAGATCATTTTCTATTCATCAAAAGGGATCACAATAAGGTTATCTATCTATGTGTATATGTAGATGATATTATTGTGACAGGAGATGATTTGAATGGCACTCAAAGGATCAAGAGACACATGCAAGAGGAGTTCAAAAATAGTGACTTAGGTGAGCTCACGTATTTCCTAGGTATGCATGTGATATACATAGATGAAGAGAAGATACATTTAGGATCTACTTCTTAAGTTCAAAATGGAGAACACGGAACCTGCAGGTACACCTTTGGAGATGAATCATAAACTTAGTGTTTATGAAGATGAGAAAATTGTAGACATTGAAGAATATCAAAGCTTGGTAGGTAGCTTGATATACACTACTCATACAAGGTAGACATCTCATATAATGTGGGAGTGCTTAGTCAATTCATGCACTCGCCAAGAAGACCACACATGGATGTAGCTAAGAGAGTACTTAAGTATCTCAACGGTACAATCAATGAAGGTATATTCTATCCTTAGTCTTCAAATTTGGATATCAAAAATCTATTTAGATGGAGATTGGGCAGGAGCTAAGGATGATAGAAGAAGTACCTCTGGTTACTTATCATTTGCAGGTTCAAAGCTAATGTCATGGAGTTTTAAGAAGCAACCAATAGTTGCTTTATCCTGAACTGAAGCAGAGTAGAGAGGTTTGACCATAGCAACTCAAGAGGCAATGTGGTTAAAAGCATTATATACAAATTTGGGACTTGTAAGTTCCAAATCTCACATATTTGGAGATAATGTAAGTTCCATGCATCTAGCAACAAACCCTATTTTTCATGCAAGAACCAAACACATAGAGGCTCATTACCACTTCACGGAGAAGCTCATGGCAAAGGATATTGACATTTCTTTTGTTCCAACTGAAAAGTAAGTAGTAAATATGATGACCAAGGCACTTGATGGAATAAACCTTTGTAGATTCAAAGCTATGGCAGGTATTCAACCTATTAGAGAATGAAGATTCAAGGATACTTTAGCTTGAAGGGGAGGTGTTGGAACATCAATCTTACACTATGCTTGAGGTGGATTTGATCTTCATCAAAAGCTATCACTTGGATTACATTGAAAGAATATATGTTGGAGAGTTCTTTTACTTATGCTCACTTATTGTATTTTTTTAAAAGATTTTTCATGGATCATTTACCATTGTAAAAGCCTAGAGCTTTACACATGTAAAAGGATAAAGAGAGAGAGCCCAAATTCCATGAATTTTTGGTGGTTGAGTTGTAACCAATCAATCAATCAATCACCTAAAAGTAGATCAAACTAGATCTTCACTTTTCCTAAATTGTAGGAAAGTGAATTAATTCTCTCCAACAACCTTTACCACCTTCATTTGAATTCAAAATCCGCTGTAGAAGTAATGGAGCACTTCTAGAGTCTATATAAAGACTTAAAATCACTTATACATTACATGGAAGCAAGCTACATACACTTGTGGCCATCATTGTCTTGCTCCTTCATTTTTCTGCATCATCTTCTTCAACATTAGTAAGCTTGCAGAGGCTATTGCTCTCTCTAAAAAGCTCCAAATTGGATGAAAAAGAACTCATTGGAAAGTTAGTAGTTTCTAATTTATGCCTGTAAATTCTCAAAGCATTGCATTCAGTAGATTGGGAGAAATCTTAGTTTTTCTATCTTGGGATCAATCTCATCACATTCCTAAAAAATAGGGGGTACCACTATTGAGTGTTTGGTTCATTAAAAAAAGCATATTTTGCTTATTTCTTGTGCTCTTGTGCATTCTATACTCTCAACCCTATGTGTATCACTCCCATAAAAGGATTTTTTCTAATTATAATCACACTAGTCACTATGAGCATTTGAAGTTCATTGTCTCATTCAAAGATAGTAAATTTTTTGAGCTAATCGATGCACAAACCTATCTGTTTTGCATCGACTCTTTCTCCTTGATGCTCCAAAGTACATGGTGCATTTTATTGCACTTATTGCATGCAAATAAGGTCTATTTGATTCTCCATAAGCTCAAGCGATGGTCTTGTGCCAATTGGCTAGACCAAACATCGTCACTTCGCAACTCACTTTTCTACCTCCTACAAGCTTCTCCAAGTTCTTTCATTTAGTCCATGGATCATACAAATGATAGCCTTTGCTTTCAGAATTGTACCCAACAAAAATACATGTCACTGCTTTATCATCCAATTTTCTGCATTGTTGTTTAGGCACTAATGCATATTCCAAACAACCAAAAACACATAGATGAGCAATAGATGGCTTGCAACCATGCCAAGCCTCATATGGAGTGAAGGTTTGCAGTGCTTTAGTGGGACACTATTGCAGAAAAAAGAGGCACAAAAGAAGAGCCCCAAAATTTTCAAATTGATGGCATAAAAATTCTTCTTCAAAATCCTAGGAAATTCCCTCGAAGCTATGTAAATGCACTAGAGGAGTCCTCTAGTTGTATAAACCCCAAATCATTGTAACATAATTCTTGTAAAATAGTAGGAACTTAGAGATTATTCAATAAAGTGCCGGTCTCATGTGTGAAAGGACCATTTTTAGGGCACATGTATATAATTCACTTTGTGACTCTTTGTAAAGATTTTTTGCCATTTTCAAGAGGAGAACTAAAATTTCGAATTTTCTTCTTCCCTGCTGATTTCCATCTTCTCCATGATCTTTTGTGTGTGTGTGTGTGTAATGTTTGAAATGTGTGTGTAGGACTGCTGCCTATCCCTTCCCATCACTTTTGAACTACTATAATGTGTGTGAACCAATACGAGTTGTGGAGCGAGTGAAGGTGTTTCCTACCATTCACTATTTTGGCCATAATCTGCAGAGCGGTTGTCTGATTTGAGTGAAAATACCACCAATAGATGCGTCTTGTCGAGAGCCTCAAAAAGAACCTATTATTTGCATATTTGGACTTGGGAGCTCGGAGAAACATTCGAATTTGTACTTACTACTGTAAGTGGTATCGCGGCAAACATTTCTAGAGATATAGTGAGTTGGAGAGGTAGTTTAGTCTTTTCACATGTATTCTAGCTGAGCCACTTCAATTTCCATCATGTGTGCACACATCCTCATACACTTGGTTCATATGGTTCTTTGGATTGATAATTAAACGTGTATCGATCCACCACTATACGTACTTGTGGGGCAAATGAGATTTAGTCTCTTTGACACAAGTCCCTAAGACTTCGTGACTTAGGTACACACGTTTTTGGCACCATTGTCGGGGATCAAACTTAACCAAGGTGCCTTCGTGATGCTTATGGCTCTGGAATGAAGGAATCACACTTGTAGAGGTGAATTTGTTCAGTGGCAAGTAGTCTAGAACTTCAGCACTTGTTACTTCACATCCCTGAGGTGTGTGTAATGAGTTTTTAGGTTTAAAGGCCTATTCAAGAAATTTGGGAATTATTCAAGTCCCATTTTTATTAACTATTATGTTAATTTCTTGTATTTGTGCCCAACCTTGATAACCCATTTGTAATAAAATTATCCTTAATGTTAAAGTGTCAGTTTAGTATACTCCAATCAAGAGATAATAACATGTTGTACTGTGTGAATGAGTTAAAAACCAAAACATTAAGACACAAAGAACTGTCTCAAAATCCTGTGTAATTCCCAATTTTCCTGAATAGGCCTTTTTAGGGTTAGGAGTGAGGAAGAGAGGGAAGAGTTAGGGTTAGGTTAGAGAGAGAAGTGGAGTAGGAGGAAGTTGGAATCATCAAGAAAAATCTCAAAAAATTACCAAAATTAGTGTAGAGTAGGCTTCAGGCATCACAAAGTATAAAAACAAAAAAGAAAAGTTCATTTGACACTAGTGCAGGAGCTCGTATCGTGTGCGAACAAGCGATTGGTATTTGTTGGAAGCAGTCAGAGGCACAGACTACGTGGAAGCATGTAAAGACGGAGCAGGGAGCCAGTCGGATCATTTTTTCAAACAACTATGTTTTTATTACCTCTTCAAACATCCAACAGTGATTTTCATCACTCTTGTAACATATGTAATATAGACAAAACCCCATTTTGTAATCCATAGCTCCATTTTGTGCAAGCCGAGGAGTCCTCGAGCTTGAGGAGCTTAGGTAGAATGCGCGTACCAATTTTTGTTATTTTTAGACATCGTTTACCCTTCCAAATAGCCTCTAGGACCTATTTTTTAACTATGCCGGTCACTAGATGTGAAACCGGTCAAAACTAGTCTAGAAACTATAAAAAGGGCTAGAGAGCTCATTTTTGAGGTTGGTTCATGTTGGCTAGTGTGAGCTTGGAGCTAGTTTGAGCTTGTAATAGTGTTCTTGAGTAATAGAGCTAATTTCTCACCTTCCATTGTGTCTTGCTTGTCTCTTCATTGTGTGTGTGTATGTGTGTGTGCATCTTTATGCTTCTCACCTTCACTCTCACTTCATCTTACATTCACGATCTTCATATCACTCCTATCTCTTCCGCGGATTGACATTAAGGAGGTGAAGCTTCTTAACGTGGTTCTCACCATTGTACTAGAGCAACACCAAATTTGGCACCGTTGCCGGGGATCGAGTCTAGGACGAATGTGTGATGGTAAGAGTATAGCAAGAAGTGGCGTTGGAAGGTAAAAATTTCAGTTTTTTGTTGTTGTTTTTACTTAGTTTTTAGTGTTTTTCACCTCCCCCACACTCCATCTTCATCATCGCATCATCATCTTCATCTCCAAAAAAATCAAAAAATTCACCATATCCACCCATTCACCTCATTTCCCCTCATTTGTGCATGCGAGAGAGCGAGAGAGAACTTTTGTGCTTGTGTGTGCTTGTGTTTTCTTGAGTTTTCTTGTAGGTACAGAGCTCCAGTGCATCAGGAAAGCTTGGAAAAGGTAAAATTTTACCCTCTGTCAAAGATCTGCCGAGTGTGGCGGACCATCGCGATGGTCTGCAACCTTCAGAATTCTTGGTAGGCGACCACACCACGAGGTAGGCGACCCTTGCGCATCCACGAATCCACAGGCGCATCTCAAAAATTCATACTTTGGTGGACCATCGCGATTGGCTCGGACCATCGCGATTGTGTCGCACCATCGCGATAGGCTCACGCCATCGCGACGGCTCGGCCGGACCATCGCGACGGTCTCGGACCATCGCGACGGTTCACTTGAGCCATGGCGATTGCCCACTTGGACCATCGCGATTGTTCAGCTGACCCCGGACCATCGCGATTGGCCCATGCCATCGCCACGACGGTGCCACGTGTCAAGATAGACCATCGCGACGGTTCATTTTTTGGACCATCGCGACAGCCCAAAATCGGACCATCGCGATTGGCTCACGCCATCGCACTTGTGACCATCGCGACGGTTCACTTCGGACCATCGCGACTGTCCACCTTTGACCGTTGACCCGTGCCATCGCGATTGTCCACCTGATCGGGCCATCGGGACGGTTCGACCTCACGCCATCGCGATCGCTCACTACTGGACCATCGCGACAATCCATTTTCACGCCATCGCGATCGTTCACTTCGGGCCATCGCGATCGTTCATTTCAGGCCATCGCGACGGTTCACCTTTTCGCACCATCGCGATTGTCCAAAGTCCACGCCATCGTGACGGTTCGCTTGGACCATCGCGACGGTCCGAGACCATCGCGATTGTGCACCCCCATCGCAAATTTAGGGTTCCATTTTTTGACCAATTTTGGGGGTATTTTTGAGAAATGTTTGGACCATTAGACTCATAGGAGACCCCTTAGCTCATATTTGAAGGAAAACCTGATTGTCAGTTTTTACCCCCCAGGGCCTGAACGCTCATAACTTTTTCATTCGAAGTCCGTTTTTTGAGCTTAATAGCTCATTTGAAAGCTCTTGACGAGCACTACGTGACCTCAACTGTTTTTTTCATAAAGAATACATCTATTGCTAGATAAGCCATTTTGAGGTTCACCTAGTTTGGGACTAGGAAGCCAGGGGGTAAGTATTGAAATTTTGGGCAAAAGAGAAGGGACTTCAAAAGGTGTATATACTCAAGTGCTTGATCATCCAACTGTGAATTGGTCTAATATTGAATTTTTCCAGGTCTAGCAAGGGCAATCAAAGGCAACCAAGGCAAGGGAGTGAAGGGCATAAAGCTTGGGAAGCGCGGCTTCTTGGGCATCAGAGCAACCAGAAAAGTTGACTCGAGGTTGGAAGATTACTCAACCCCCTCAGTCAATTCTTAGCTTAGGCTAAACAGTAGTAGTGGATTAAAGACGATAGGAACGCCTCAAGTTCAAGATATTTAATTCTTTCAAGTTTAAGACTACAAGTAAAGGTGTGTCTGACGAAAACCTAAAGGAAAGAACCTAAATCTGACGGAACGAGAACTCAAAACTATAACGGAAAGTCGAATTCCTGACGCATACATTAAGACAAGAATCTAAAGAAATCTAAAAAGGATCAAGAAAGTAATAACAAAGAACCATTGACGATCTAAGTGTGTAACTGAGTGTGCAAGGAAGAAAATTAATGAACCTTAGATCAGGGAGACACATAGGTAAGTCGGACTGACGAAGCCTTAGATCATCAGAGGCAAGTGTAAGAACTACTGCACGATCGTGGGCTCAGCAATTGAATAGTAATTACCCCTACGAGAGCTCAGATACTAGCGAATCAGAAATGGCATTTAGCACAGACAGACCAGAAGGAGGGTCTAATGTAGCATATTTAGAAAAACCTGAAGGACCCTCTAGAACGCAATTAGAGTTTCTCCGAACCAACCGACTAGGTGCTCGCATCTATGAGGATGGTTTGCGAAGGCAAGTGGTGCAACTGCACAACCCTGATCAACCCATTGGATTGGAAAGACCAGTGGTGAAATTTGAGAGAGACGCTTACATAGACAAAGAAGGAACCATGTACGTCCTAAGTACGCAGCCAAACGATACTAATGAGTTTGGCACAATTCAATTAGAGACGGAAGCGAAATTTCAAGGAAAAGAACCGTTAGAAGAACCTAGAACCCCTAGAGGGAAATCCGTATTAACAAGAGTACTCATCCCAGAGTGGATCCCTCAAGATAACAGGAGCACCGAGTTGTTTGTAAATAAAGAGACAGATGAAGCCTTTTGGAGGTACAGAAAGGAACACCCTGGTGAGATAGGCATCATTACAATTTATGAATTGAAGGACCCAGATACACCTGGAAAGGTTGTATACCTGGATGAGACTTCAGAAAGAGTCTTTGTGGTGCCTGACCGCGCTAAAAACACATACACATGGAGAGGTGAATTGGTATTCCCTCCATCTAGAACGAACATGAATACAAGTCAACAAGGGGCAGGAACATCCTCAGCCCATGGAAATCAAAGAGAAGGAAATAAAGAGAGACCGGAAGTAAGCTTTAATCACCCCATAGGGAGAGATAGAACAACCACGAACACTAATAGAGAGGATAGACAAAGAGATCATGGAATACCAGGCGGTAGAGATGATTTTCCTCTACCTAGGCCGCGTGAACACGCAAGAGTATTGAGACCCACTCAATTAGTGAAATCCATGAAGAATTACTTTGATGGGACAGGAGATCCCTATGACCATGTCGCAGAATTCAAGCAAGTACTAAGAGCAGAACAAGTCAAGGACATGTTCACGCAATACAATGCATTTGGACTAACGTTAAAGAATACTGCTTTAACTTGGTTGCAACCATTGCAACAAAGGCAATTTAGAGACATCCATCACTTTTTAGAGTCATTCATCACTGAATTCTCTAAAAGTGGGATTAGACATGACACATCTTCGTTGATTCATAGCTTTAAACAAACCCCTCAGGAAACAGTTAGACTGGCAGGACGTAGATTCAGACAATATGTCGAACGATGTCCAATACAAGAGCTACCCTCACAAGCCAAACAAGTATCACTGTTCCTAGATGGCTTGTTGAGCGCTAAACTACGCTCCTATGTGTACCTAAAGGAACCCAGAACGCTAGAGGAGTGTGTAAGAATATGTATAGACATCGAGGACAACCTAGGAGATGAATTAGAACTCTCAAAGGTCTACAAGGACTCAGATTGTTCTTCTCTAGCATCGACAAAATTGACTAATTCGATAGAGGACCTAGCAGAAAAAGTGGCCCAAAAACTAGGAGTTTCTAGTAAACAGGTGCCCAAGCTACCAACTAATGTACGTTGTTACACTTGTGGTGGAAATCATTTGGCAAACGTGTGTCCCAATGCACCACAACCTCAAGCCAACCCTAGTGGCCAATATTGTACAATTGAGAGAAGATACACGAATCATACGGCTCAGGACTGCCCATACAACAAACAAACCGTGAGACAGCACTATCCGCAAGCATACCCGCAGCCAGGTAGGTATCAAGGCCAATACAATGCTCAGCCTTATTACTATAGGCCTCCTCAGAACTACCCATACCAGGCTCAACAGAGACCTCAACCTGTCTTAGCTCAGCAGCCACCCCCACCGGCGAATGTCATCTCAGTCAAATACGCTGCTGCAGAAGAGAACCTAAGTAGGGCCTTAGTGCCTTCTTCACCCTTGATCACAGAAAGTGACCCGAACTCAAACAGTTTTGACTCTACTCATGTAACTAGTCCACCCGCTTATTACACGGAGTCACCAGAACATGTGGAGACGTATCATTATGATAGTCCACCAATGGAACCTAGTTGGGAGCCAGACTATGCTAATGTGATGTACGCAAACCCAAACCCACGGCCCCAATTGAGACAACAGAGACCATAGGGCCCTAGAGGACCATGCTTTAGGTGCCAAGGAGATCACTCCATAAAGGATTGTCCACATCCCCTAATAGCAAGGCAATCACAGTACTATAGCATACAAGGCTTTTGTGCCGATTGTGGCAAAGAGCACGTAATCAAAGATTGTCCTAAGAACCCAGTTAACACTTCGAATGTGACACCGATCAACGTGATAGGTATTGTAAATAACGCAGATGGATCCAACCCTACATACGTGCCTATCCAAGCTATAACAAGAGCCCAGACACTCTTACAGAACCAACAGCTTAATCAAGAGAAAGTAGCCGGAACTAGTGAAGTTGCAGAATCTAGTAGTAAAAAGACGAAATCTTGGAAAGATTCTAGAGAAAGAATAAAGAGAAAGTGGAGTAAAAAGATAACAGAGTTGGAAGGAAGTCTAAAAGAGTCGAGAGCCAAAATACAAGAATTGACTTCACAAGAATTAAACCAAGAAAACCCAGCTCAAAAATCAGGATCAGTTTTTGCGGAACCCATACCAGAAGATCTAGACATGATGTTTCGTGCATATCAGGCAAGATTAAAAGAGGGACCTCAAGTAACGGAAATGCGTAAAAACTACCCTCGAGCCGATCTAGAAATTGAGAGAACTAAACTTTGCATGAAGATGGTAGAACTAGCACAAGCTTTGTTCGAAGCCTCTAGATATCTCAATTGGAATAACATGGCAAAACCGGAACTACACTTTCAAGGACTAATGGAGAGACTAGAACACTTGATAGAAAGCAAAGAGAAAAAGGATCAGCATAGGAACCCTATTGTCTCAGAGACACAGGAAAGGAATGCACCATCCCTGTCTCAAGTACCCAATACAGAAAGTCAAGATAACCTATCTTCCATACATAGGTACTCACATGAATTTTTGAGAGAAATACAAGAAGAGAAATGGAGAAAAGAACAAGGAACTCATCCTCCTATTCAAGAAATAGACGACTTGCAGGAACAATTTCCCCAAGACATCCCCTCTATATACGATGAGGTAGAGGTGGAACAACTGAGTGAACCCATAGGATTTGAATCTAATTCTTTACAAGAATTACCTCAGTTCACAGGACCTTGGGAAGCAAAGTCTATTAGTATGAGAGCACCCACGATAATAGTGAGGAATGAAGAATCAGTGATCCCTAGGAACACGGAAGTGATCAAGAACACTAAAGTACAGTGTAACCTCACTCTGGAGGAATTGTTAAAGGTAAAACCAGAATTGTGGAAGCACGTAGCAAATCAATTCCCTGAGCTTGCTACCACACCCTCTCAGATAGGATCACATAAGAAGGTGCCAGAGATACCCGTGGAAAAGATTGGAGACGTAAGCGAAGGAGAGGAAGGTAACACATATCTTCCAATAACCCATCAGGGCTACACCACGAAAGCCATCTTAGATTCAGGAGCCGAAGTAGCCATCGCTACCACCGCTTTGTGGAAACGTTGGGGTAAGCCAGCACTCAGACCCACCAGGATGAAACTACAAATGGCTGATGGACACATAGAAAAACCATTAGGCTTACTAGAAGGCATATCTCTCACCACTTGTGGTGTAGAATTTGAGCATACCTTTGCCATTTGTGACTTTGCGAAAAATCGTGCTTATGAGATGATATTGGGACAACCATTCATGCGTCAGTTGCAAATTGTACAAGATTGGGGAACTAATTCTTTGTACTTGCAACATTTAGGAGTGACTACTAAAGTCAATCTTAAAGACTATTCACATCGAGATGTACCCCCAATTCAATGGAATACCATCCATAAGACACCAGTAGAGACGGAATCTGTGCACTCATTAGAATCAGATCCTTCTTGGGTGCATGAGGATACCCATTTATGGATGTGTAAAGTAGCTAAACAAGAGGAAGAAAGATTAGAAGCCAGGACCTTAGGTGCAGAACAACATCCACGAACCCTTCAAGACCCAGCCTATGCACCTGTAGTATTCCCATACGAAGAGTTTGAACCCCATGGTTGGGCAGAAATACTAGCAACCATGGACGTAGCCATCAATGAAGAACAATGGACACCCCACTGTGACGAGGATGGCTATGATATCTCAGTTTTCACGATAGAGCCAATCATGGGCGATGCAATTCTAGAAGAGTGTGAACCTAACACTGATGCATTGGAGGATGCAAGCGATTTTGATTTAGAATCAATTATTATGGACTCTCCATTTGCATCAGAGGAAGAATATTTCTACGAAGTAGAGACTCACACTCAGAGACACGAGGAAATTACGAACGAGGTGAGGTTAGCCACGGAAGTGACTAACAAGAGTGAAGGCAAGAAAAGAAAGAAGAAAGAAACAATGACAGAAAAAGAAGAATCTTTATTTGAAGTACCCGAGAATTTCAAGAAATACGAAATCGAAGATAGAAGAATCATGGTACGAATGCCTAATAGAAAGGTGAATGATGGACAAGTATATGATAACCGAGAGAAAACCAAGAAAGTCATAGTTGCCATAGAAGGAGAAGAAGAAAAATGCACATACATAGGGCATGATTTGACGACTGAAGAAGAAGAAGAGTTAGTTGCCCTATTGCGCGAATATAGAGATGTTTTTGCTTGGAGTTACAAAGATTTGAAAGGAGTAGATCCAGATATATGTTCTCATAGAATCCCTATGACTCCAGATGCAAAACCTACGAAACAGAAACCGTACACGTATAATGATAACTACGCTGCGAAGATTAAAGAGGAGATAGATCGCTTGATAGAAGCAGGATTCATTTACGAAATTGAGCATACCGAATGGGTATCCCCCATTGTGGTAGTGCCCAAGAAGAATGGAAAATTGCGTGTGTGTATTAACCTTAAAAAAGTTAATGCCGCAACGATTAGAGATAGTTATCCTCTTCCTATCACGGAACATCTATTGGAAAGAGTTGCGGGCAAGGAAGTGTACAGCTTTCTTGATGGATTCTCAGGCTATAATCAAGTAGCCATTGCTCCAGAAGACCAACACAAGACAGCTTTTGCCACTGAATGGGGCATATTTGCATTTCGTGTGATGCCTTTTGGCTTAACTAATGCACCCGCTACTTTCCAGCGACTCATGTGTCATGTTTTTAAGGAATTCTTACGCAAGAGCTTGGAAGTTTATGTCGATGACTTATGTGCACATTCAAATGTAAGACAGACACATATCCCAGAATTAAGACAAATATTTGACAAATGTCGAGAATATCAGGTTTGTTTGAACCCTGAAAAATGCGTTTTCATGGTCAGACAAGGCAAAATTCTAGGACACATTGTGTCAAAAAATGGAATCTCTACGGACGAGGAAAAGGTGAAGGTAATTGCAGAATTACCTAGACCAACTAATGTGAAAGAGGTACAGGCATTTATGGGCCATTGCGGATATTATAGAAGATTCATACACATGTATGCAATCATAGCCAAGCCTTTGTACTCTCTTTTAACCAACTTTGAATGGACAGAAGAATGTGAAAATTCATTCAATGAACTTAAACGACGCTTGTGCTCAGCACCTATATTGACTACCCCAGATTGGAGTAAGCCATTCCATGTACATGTGGATGCATCCAATTACGCCATAGGATGTGTGTTAGCACAACCCACGAATGAAGGTAACATAGATCTTCCCATAGCTTACGCGAGCAGACAATTGAACGCAGCAGAAAGAAACTACACCACGACGGAACGAGAAGGATTAGGGATGATCTATGCGGTAAAGAAGTTTAGGCACTACTTGTTGGCCAACAAATTCAAGTTCTTTACAGATCATCAAGCCCTATTGTACTTAGTCAACAAACCATGTAACACAGGACGACTGATACGTTGGTTTCTATTACTCATGGAGTATGATTTTGAAGTCGTAGTCAGGAAAGGAAAGACGCATCTTAGAGCTGACCACCTCTCAAGATTAACCTCAGGAGAAGCTCCCACAGGAGTAGCGGATGAATTACCAGATGCATACTTGTTTAACCTTGAGATAGCACCAGAATGGGCTAAGCCTATAGTCCCTATTCTGACATACGGACCCAGGAATCCTAGGATAAAGATCAAAGAAGGAGAGATTACCAAGTCTCAGAGGTACCAAATAATGGCAGGAAGCATATATAAACAGGATAATCAAAAGATTCTTGCTTGTTGTGTAGATGAATCAGAACATGCGAATTGGTTGCAATTAGCACACATAGGTGCATTAAAGCAACATCACTCAAAACATCGAACATTACAGACTCTGCATAGATTAGGAGTATATTGGCCTATGATGGAAGCAGATGTCTACAAGTTGTGCAAAGAATGCCAGGTGTGTTGTGAAAGACCACCAGTAGAGCATGCTACATTATATCACGTGTCTCTCACACCAGACTGGAGTGAACCTTTAGTGACATACTTGAGGACGAACACATTCCCTCAAGGCATGACCTTAGCTCGACAACGCAGTCTAGAGCAGGAAGCTCAAGACTATTCACTTATTGGCGATAATTTATACAAAAGAGGACGAGATGGATATCTAAGACAATGCGTTCATGAGAGCGATTATCTGAGCATACTAGAGACTGCACACCAAGGTGTTGCAGGAGGTCATTTTGGACCCGATAGGATAGTCAAAGCCATTCTCTTTGCAGGATTATGGTGGCCCACTCTTCACATGGATGCACATACCTATGTAAAGAGATGTGATGTGTGCCAAAGAACTCAGTTTCCTACTCGCAGAGATGAAATGCCATTGAAACCCATGATGGGCGGACGTGCATTTTCTAAGTGGGGTATAGACTTTGTAGGACCCATTAACCCCCTTGCAAAAGGTACACATGGGGAATACATTATTGTTGCCACAGATTATCTAACCAAATGGGTAGAGGCAAAAGCCACAAAAAATAATGACGCACACACAACTGCAAAATTCTTATTTGAAAATGTCTTTACAAGATATGGATTGCCTATAGAGTTAGTGAGCGATCGAGGCACTCACTTTCTAAACCAAGTCATTGAATATTTGTTACAGGATTTTATGGTGATTCACAAGAAATCTGCACCATATCATCCTCAGGCCAATGGTCAGGCTGAAAGCACTAACAAGATACTTTGTACCGTACTGACGAAAATCGTGAACAACAAACGTTCAGATTGGGACAAACAGTTACACCACGTTGTTTGGGCATATCGAGTGGCCTACAAGACCGTACTCAATGCAACTCCCTTTCAGATGGTTTTTGGTCAGAATGCAGTGCTTCCTTTGGACTTCTTGATACCGACCCTTAAGGTTGCACAAGAACATCAGTGGACCGGCCATGAATTATCAGCGAGAATAATGGACTTGGAACGATTAGGAGAAACCAGGCTGAAAGCAGCAGCAGGAATATATGCAGCGAAGAAGCGACAGAAAGCATATTTTGATGCACATGTGAAAGATAAAGGGTTAAAAGAAGGAGATTTAGTTCTAGTGTATACTGAAACAGCACGCACGGAAGTTAGAAAAGCGAGGTTATGGACCTATGATCATTAACAGACTTTCGACAAGTGGAGCAGTATAATTAGCCACCTTAGAAGGAGATATAATGCCTAATTACATTAGTGGCTGTAGAGTCAGGTTATATCAAGAACCTCTTACTGAGGATATGCTTAGACGACTCACGTTGGCAAAGAAGCGTAAGGAGGAAGAAAATAGAATCCGAGCGGAAGCTCAGGCAGAAGCAATAGAACGCATTAAACGCATGAAGTTAAGAAGACAAGGACTAGGGAGAGAACATTATAACCATCTGGAAACATCACCTAGATATCCCATGGCCATGTGTCAAGTAAAGTCAACCACTCATCCTAGCATAGTGGACAGGAGACCATTCATTACAGTTAGGCTAGAGCACGGCAACCCTTGCCAAGAACTCAGGGCTTTAATTGACTCAAGTGCTGCGACTAGTGCGATTAGATGGTCCCACTATAAGGATTCAGGAATAGAAATGCGGCCAATTGAGGCATACCTCGTAGGCCTAGGAGGCATGGAAACCCCTTGCATGGGTGAGGTG
The DNA here is from genome assembly GCA_020310875.1 of Ceratopteris richardii. NCBI lineage: Eukaryota > Viridiplantae > Streptophyta > Polypodiopsida > Polypodiales > Pteridaceae > Ceratopteris > Ceratopteris richardii. Next base: position 257,916,836 of record CM035406.1, on the reverse strand, counting down.
GACCTTCCTATCCTCATTAAGGATATGACCATGACAGCGAAGCTACTAGTGTGCCATGATGACGACCTGATAGAACCCCTAATCCTTGGCCAAGATTGGCTATACGATCACTCAGTGGACTTAAATCTAAGACAAGGCTCCTTATAGATTGGAACCTTAGAGCAGAAGCGAGTGATACCGCTTGACTTCCCTAATGGCATTCCGATTGAGGTTTGTAACCCTAGACCCCATGAAATACATGCGATGGAAGACCGGAAGATCTTTGATCAGCTCAGTCACGTTACGTCTACACCAACCCACTCGGGCTTGGCTATGGACAATTGTCAATCAGAAGGACGACAGGAGATCTTCCCTGGGACTTCCTGCAAACTAGAAGGGGCAGCTACCCAACCGCTAGGGCAGATGGACACAATCAGCGGTCAGGTGGGTTGCATCAGCGGCCAAATGAGCACGACACCCTGCGGTGCTCATCCTTCCAAACTGGCTGCGGACTGGCCTAGATTAAAGTTAAAGAAGGAATCACTTCCTAATGGGCAGGTCACGCAAGTGTTGGAACTCCCTTCTTTTCCAAAGCAGAGCGTCCATCCGACCTCTCAACCTCAACCACAACAGAGTCAACCACGACGAAGGAACCCAGACCGACGGCAGTATCAGAAGACACCACAAGGAAAGCAGTCTAGACCAACCAAAGGAAGCGGCACCAGACAAATATGGGTGCCAAAAGGACAAAAAGCACCGAAGAACTCCAACCAAGCAGACATCGACAAGCAAAAGGCAGGGCAGAAACAGAATCAGTATCCACCATTCCCTCGACCTTCTTCTACATGTCCGAGCATTCGACAAATTTGGATCGCCAAGAAATACCTTACCCATAGACCCACACCCACGCAGATTTGGGTACCCAAACCATGTATCATAGCTCAACCCTTAAGCCATGTAATATATACCCCTTACAAATCTTTCCATCCCTCAATACCACCACACCCGATACTACCTTTTGCCCCTCAGCAGAAACCCACCACCCACTCAAAGACTCTTAGGAAATGGATACCGAAGAGTGTCCAACCATCTTCCCCTATCCCATTGTCTAACTACCCCCCGACTAACATACAACCTTGTAATAAATCACTAACCTTTCAACCTTGTATAAATTCACCCACCATCATCACACATCACTCATAATCTCATCTCATCAAGAAATGTATGCATAATCTGAAACGTGTAGGTGTCTAGAGACCTGCACTAGTGCTGCAAGAAGCATTGCATCCATCACATCACAGCACTTGGCTACACGGGTTACGCATCAGTTATGGAAAGGGATTGCGGTCTCACTTTAATGGGATCATAATTAATTTCCATGCTAATGTTTTAATCTTTTGTAGCAGATCTTTCTCGTTAGCGCATCAGTCATCATGCAAACCGACGAAGGACCATCAGGAGCAGGCCCCAGTGTAGCTGCAGTGCCCCTCAATGTTTTACGAGCAGAATCCCACCCGACTGCTCCACCGCCAGAATTCCAAGGATTTCCAGGGCCCATGTCAATCGATAACCCACCAATGGGCTACACGGAAAAGATACACCGTAACTCTCACTGGTTTCAGGGACTTGCAGGACCCTTAGCGGACGCGGATTTTATATTTGAATCTAATTTGACGTTTGATGACCGCACTTGGGAAAAATACCAATTCTTCTCCAGAGAGTTCGAAGGCCTACATACACTCAGGACTTAACTCATGTTTGGGCCAGAGCCGGCTTCACGGAGTATTTCAGTGATCCTCTGCCCAAACCTGACTTTTATAGGTGTTACTATTTAATCACTACTTTGCTGGCCTCAGAGAATAAGGATATCCCAGGAACGTTTATTTTGCCTTCTTTAGTGGAGGATCCACCTTACAAAAGGTTTTACCTTTCGAAGGATTTAATCAGGGCTGCCATCAAGATTCATGGAACCCACACGCCCACAGATCGAGAAAGATTAGTTCCAGACCCTATGAAACGTGGGGATGTCACTAAGTGGGAGGATATCTCAGCAATTACACCTGAGCTGTCAAAACCGCTACGGATATGCATGCAACACTTCGCATTCCCCGCTCAGGACAGATTCACCATGCCACATAAAAGAATATGGTTTGGATTGTACTTAGCCTGTACCGGACCTCAAACTGTCGATCTGGCGAGCTGGATCATTGATCAAATGTATTTGGCACAACACAGATGGGAACGAAAGAAAGTGCTTAATGGATGTTGTGCACTGACAAGAATTGTTTACATGTGCTTGGCTTATGACTTGCCAATTGAACGTGCATTAACAGGAGAAGAGCTGAAGGCATTCAAAGGAACGACGAAGAAAGCCAGGAAGCCCAGCAGAGCACGGGCAGGTAAGCGCATGCGAGGCACTATTCCTTGCCTTCAAGTGCCAGAGTCACCATCACCACAACCCTCTCCAGAGCAGTCACCGACAGAGGCCACTCCCACAGTACAACCTATTCGCATAAGGTTATCTAGACCAGTGGTAACGGAGGGCACTACTAGTAACGTTGCACCTCAGGCAGCTACAACCACAAAACCCACCACCACGACAGTAGAAGCTCCCACCACTATTGGTGCGGAAGCCTTTTCTTTCCCATTACCACACATGGAGGCAGAACCAATAAACACAACATTCGATTTTGAAATGCCTGATGCATTCTCAAATGAGTTCCAGTTTTCAGAGGCACAAATGTTCTCTCAAGAATTTGAAAGGCCGAGCTACCCTACCACACCGCGGGATCAGCCACAAGGACAAGTGGTGTCGAGCTCTGATGACGAAAGAACAGCCACCGATGACGATGAAGGTGACGATGAAGCGAGCCAGGGCACTCACGAGTCCCAAGAACAGGAACAGACAGATGGCCAAGGCCAACAAACCGATGCACACGGTGACACCAGCACGCATGAAGAGGAGACTTTCGAAGCAGCAGCTTACACGCTGGCAATCAAGAAATTATATCGAACGATGGAGAAAGTCTGGGCACGGAAGAAATTGACTGAAGAAGAGAGCCAGACCCTAATCGAACAAGAACTCGTCTCCGGAGGATTTGAAGAAGTCTACATCAGAGGGTTTAGAGAACTGGTCAAATCCATTGGCCCGGTCGAAGCACTGAGATATTTACAAAGGAAGCCACTCCCACAATATGACCCTCGCAGAGTTCGCCTGTTATCAAAGCCCGGTGAATATATTCGAGTTCCGGTAGGTGCTCAATCATCCCATTAGGCGCAAGACATTAGGGCGAAAAACGGCCGAAAAGGGGCTGTTTGCTAATGAGAGATTAAGGAAATTGACAAATAGCGTCTTTCCACGTGTACAAGAATATAACATTGCTGTCTCTTTTAACCGTATGGAGAATTTCTTTTTTTAATACAATTTTCTTTCAAAGCGCCGCTAAAGTGATGAAGAGTCTCGTATTCAGTGTACAATTTTTCGGTTTGATGCAAAAAAAGATACTTTTGCACACTACACAAAGCATATTCTCGAATTTCCAAGAAGGAATTGATTTTTGAAGATACGAAATATTTTTGGGTTCACAAAATGTCATGATCATTCAACGACAGGGTTAACATCAAATCAAAAGTTTCCACGTGTACAAAGCCTTTTTTTCTATAAATACTGCCAAAATTTGTGAACGTCGGTTTCTCGCTTTGAACATTCTTCTTCTCCTAAGTTCAAATGGCTTCTTCTTCTCGTCGTCCTTCCAATCGCGTAACTTCATGTGAGGTTTACAACAGAAGAGAGGATTCTTTGTGGAAACCTCTTTCTGTGAAAGTAAATGACTGGGTTACTATGCTTCCTAGCTGTAGAGGTGTCCATAAAGTCAAGCGTGCCAAAAGAGACAACACAAGAAACCATTGGAAGGGACGTATTCTCAATTTCAAATTGAAGAGATGCGGTTGGTTTGCACGAGTACAACATGTGTACACCGCTAAGGATCTTGTTCTAGAAAATCAACTGCAATTCCCTTCGTACTGTAAGTGAAGTTTGACAATGCTCTTCTATCATTCCAGTTGATTTTGTATAATGAAACATATGTTTTTGTACTGCAGATATCTTTCCTTCCAATATTGTGGAATGGCAACCTGTTGAATGTTTAACAGGAACATTCAGAGTTCTTCATAAGGAATATGCAGAACTCATGTATGCAGAGAAATCTGTTCAATTCTTCAATAGCATAGAGTTATTTGTCCATTATGCAGATTATCAAGTGCCGTCAGGGAGGAGTTCTTATGGAATTCTTGTACACGTACCTAGTCCTTGCATCTCTTCATTAGATTGGGATGCTCCTGATCATTCAACAGTTTCAAGTTTTCTCTGCAAAATTAAATTTGACATCCAGAAGGCAATGTCAGCAGGCCGAATTTCGAGAAGGATAAAGATTCAATGGTTTTTGCCTATTCATGTCTTTGTAGCATGCTTTAAAAACATGTTATTACAGAAAACAAAAACAATGTGGTTGAATAGGAGAGTCCCTATTTCAGAGATTGATGATGTTTTAGGTAGGGAATGGGATAGCAAAGAAGTTCAAAAGCTAGGTGACATTATTTTATGTAAAGTTAGTCCCAATTCTCTTTCAATCTCATATCAGATATGTCGACAATCTCTGGTTCTAGGATATGACTATAGAAGGTGGAAAAAAAAGCTTGGACTTTGGATAGCCTTGGACTCAGAGGAGAGCTGTCCAGAATTTGAGTTAGAAGTATTGATTCATCCAGATTTTCAATCAAGGAAAATAATTGTCACTGCAAATTGGAATCTCAGAAATGTAAGGGAGCTTCTAGAATACCTTGATGAGGTATCATCTCAGTGTAGATTCTCAATTGATGATGCAATAGTTAACATTAGATCAGAGAAATCATTATCTTGCATAAGCTGCCTGCCACCAAGGGTGATTAAGTTCCAACCTTTAAGATTGTAACAAGTTAACCCTGACATTCTTACATAATGTATCTTCATCTAATAGAAGCTTCTATTGATACTTCCATTGAATTTTCTTGGCAGGATGGTTACAAACAATGTGTGTTAAATTATTAATTTTAAATGTCTTAGATATTTTTTAGGTCCTTAATTTCATATTTCCATTGATTTTTTTTTACAGGAGTGAATTGATGACTAAGAAATAATTATACAGGAACTTGCATAAGTTAATTCTAGATGAAGAAGAGATCTAGAATTGAATCTCTAATTTCAATTTAATAATTATAGTCTATCAAAGGTGCACACTAGTCTCAGCTAAATAATTTGATTCTATCCAACTTTTCTGTCCTCAAGTAATGCAAGAGAAATTATCATGGTACACATAACAAGTAATATAAGAGAGTGTGGAGAACTTGGTGCAAATTCCAATCCAAGGTTTGGTATTTCAATATTAGAAGAGCATGTCTTAAGGCATAAAGCAGAGGAGACGAGATAAGTGAAGACGACCGATGCAAGCGACTAGTGCAATCTGAATTTGTCGGATGGCCCTTATCGCTTACATCGGTCGTGTTAGCAAACTACCGCGAGAGAAATTATCATGGTACAAACGCAAACTACCAAGTAATATAAGAGAGTGTGGAGAACTTGGTGCAAATTCCAATCCAAGGTTTGGTATTTCAATATTAGAAGAGCATGTCTTAAGGCATAAAGCAGAGGAGACGAGATAAGTGAAGACGACCGATGCAAGCGACTAGGGCAATCTGAAATTGTCGGATGGCCCTTATCGCTTACATCGGTCGTGTTAGCAAACTACCGCGGGAGACTTCAAGAAGTGACATTGCGTAAAGATTTGACTCACGAGTATAAAAACTAGCAACAGTGATGAAATGGATAATATGACCGATGCAAGCGATAGGGGCAATCCAAGATTCTCCGATTCCCCGTATCGCTTGTATCGGTCGTGTCCTCTTAATTCTTTATGTCCTGTAAATTCTCAAATTTAAACACTTTCCAACAAGAATGAAGTAAAAAACCCACAATGCATTCATAATTGTGACATAAATAAATTTAATTGGACCATCCAGTGAACTTTTGTCAAACTCTCAAGAGGTTCAATACAACTGTGACCATCTTCCAGATGAAGATTGGCATAACTACATACAATTTGTTAAAAAATAAATATTCCAACCTCGGTTGGCTTTACAATTGATTTCAATCTACGACTCAAAAATTGATTTAACCCTTTCTATCCTTTTTAGAGCCTTGCTTTCTCTGTTGCTTCTGTCCCTTTTTGGAGCTTTCAGCTTGACTCTTTATGTTGTTCATATGCTTTAGTGGTGAGTGAAGAGGAAGCCCTTTCTTTTTATCTTCAGACTGTTTTTTATCAGGTGGAGGGGGTGGAGGTGAGTCTGGATCATGTGGGCAGATTGCATGTTTCATGATACTATTTATTGCTCTCTCTCTGATCAAGATGATCCATGCATCTGGGTAGTCTGATAAATTCAATCCAGGACTGTAGAACCTTCTTTCCAAGAATCTTACAGCATTTGCAATCACTCTCCAGCCACATGATGTTGAGTCTCTCTGCAATGGCACATGAATTTGGCTGTATCCAAATTGCTTTTGTTCATTCATTTTAGCTATTCCTGGAAAATTCTGATCAATATGCATCTTGAGAAGCTTTGCAGCACTGCATTGTAAAGTGAAAATCAAAACGGGGCATGGCTTTAAAATAGAGAACAACAAAATGTATAGTAACTTACACTTTGCAATTCCCATGCTGTGATGGAAGAGAATTTAGGAAAAGAGCTTGATATGCATTGAAGTCCACAATAATCAAACTCCAATGGCCCCTGTCAATGAGTTGCATGTAAATATACTTTCTTAAATGAAACAAATATGTTTCCAAAATGAAGATGAATACTTACTTTTCAATGTATGGGTAAATTACACATTCTACTTCTTCTGTAAAACCCCGTAGAAAGGACTTGGCATCTCCATGTTTATGTAAAAAACATTGTGTCACCAGAGGATCTAAAATAAATACTTTTCTTTGAACCTTTTCCTCACATTGTTGAAGAAGAACCCTACAAATCAAGAAATAAAAATGCAGTTAAGGAACTAGAAAATTATGCAAAACAAAAGCATTTTAAGGCCTCTAGATATACCTGAGTGAAATGTTGACCACACTATCTGATATTTCAAGATGAAGCTCCCTCAACATTTTGTTATCTTCAGGTCTAATGTCAAGAAACAATTCACTTTGCCATGGCATTGCAACATTTACTATAACCTGCCCATCTCCTTTCTTGAGGAGCTCTTTATTTGCTTTCTGTAACTTTTGAATCTGGGTTAAGATGGCACTTTCCTCTGTAAATAATCCCTGCTTTTTCCTCTCCTCCTCACTATTTGCTGCAGCTCTAGTCTCATGATCATGAGTGACTTGAGCGTTGATCTCTTCAATGACAACTGTTGTTTTAGGTGCTCGAGCTGGAGGTATATTTAAAATATCGAAGAATTTTTTGTCGTGGTGATCAATAGGAACCAGAGCTTTATCAAACTTATATCTTATTCTTGAAACAATAACATAATCCTTCGCCATCAAAGTTACCCTATGAGAATGAGCAGCACATAAGTAGGCATCATTCATGAAATCAATAGCAAAGTCCTCTGCAGCTTCTTGCAGGCATAGCAGTGCTTGAGTTTGCCACCTCACATTGACAAAGGATGAGGTCTTCATCAAAGAGCAGAGGTTGGATGAGATCTGCTTGACAACTCTCATAAATGGAAGTCTTGGGATCAACAATCCCACAGACTTTTGGGCTCTTCTTATTTCCCTCAAAGACTTAACATGGTAGTTGACCCTTTTTTTTGAAGGCTGGTCTGGCACTTTGGCTTGAACCTTCTGGGAATTTTGCTCCTGGACATTTTCCCCTTGGGCATTCTTGTCCTGACCCTCAGGGTACAACTTCCTTGCTGTCTTTTTGGTTCTAGCCATACTCTGCAAAAAATCAATCTTTAGGCAAGGAATTAGGAAAAGTGGAATATTCCACTGTCAAAACTTACTCTCTAAAAGCTATGATCAATGACTCTTTCCACTATCAGAGGCACGACCGATGCAAGCGATAACAGTCATCCGGAAATGCCCGGATGTCCCTGATCGCTTGCATCGGTCGTCTTTAAATTAATCATCAAATATCAATAAATAATATCTGACAATGCAAAATACTCAATTATCACTAAGATAAAGATAATTGGAAAACTATAATCAATGACTCTTTCCACTATCAGAGGCACGAGATGAAAAGGAACGTCCGAGATATGGAAACCAAGACATTAAAGATGCTGCCTTGCTTACTATAAAGAAAAATTTGAACAGCCAGACAGAAGAGTCAGCTTCTCAAATCCTCTACTAGCAGATCCCGCTTCCTCCTTTTTGATGGAGACCTCCCACACCTATATCTCACGAAACCCCCCACTGGTGTCCTGCTCCTCGAAAAAGATCCCCACATGCATGTCCAGGATTTGAGAAGCTGACTCTTCTCTCTGGCTGTTCATATTTTTCTTTATAGTAAGCAAGGCAGCATCTTTAATGTCTTGGTTTCCATATCTCGGACGTTCCTTTTCATCATAGCAAAGGAAACCAAAATTTGCAAGCTATGATCAAGGACTCGATGATATTAAAAAACATGACCGATCCAAGCGATTAGGGTTATCCAAAAATCTCAGATGTCCCTAATCGCTTGCATCGGTCGTGTCCACATTACCTTACGTAGAGAGCGCTCTCTATAGAAATTGTGAAGTAGGCTAAAAACGTGGTGGCAATGGAACCTCGACGCTTGGCAAGTGTTGACAGAAAAAAATGAAGGACATGAATAGGGAAGCTTAAATAGGTCCCAAAACTGAGTTGATCATTGTGCCACGTGCCATGCTCCGATTGGTCCACGTTAGATACCCGTTGCGAATTCCAACGTCTTTTGCCACGTGGCATGATTTGATTCGTCCACGTCATATATCCGTTGCATCGGGCAACGTACACGTTGCCACGTGGCACTCTGTGATTGGTCCACCTCATTCGACCGTTTCTTCCCTCCTCACTAGAGACACGACCGATCCAAGCGATAAGAGTCATCCGTAAATGCCCGGATGTCACTCATCGCTTGCATCGGTCGTCCCTGAATTCATCATCATATTTCAATAAATAGAAGTTAAAATAAAGGTAACAATGCGTTATACTCAAGCAACACAAAAGGAACCAAAATTTGCAAGGTATGATCAAGGACGATGCTATTTAAAAAACATGACCGATCCAAGCGATTCGGATTATCCAAAAATCTCGGATGTCCCTAATCGCTTGCATCTGTCGTGTCCACATTACCTTACGGAGAGAGCGCTCTCTATAGAAATTGTGAAGTAGCCAAAAAACTTGGTGGCAATGGAACCTCCACGCTTGGAAAGTGTTGACAAAAAAAAAAAAGCAAATGAATAGGGAAGCTTAAATAGGTCCCAAAACCGAGTTGACCGTTGTGCCACGTGGCATGCGCTGATTGGTCCACGTCAGATACCTGTTGCAAATTCCAACGTCTTTTGCCACGTGGCATGATTTGATTGGTCCACGTCATCTATCCGTTGCATCGGGCAACGTACACGTTGCCACGTGGCACTCTGTGATTGGTCCACCTCATTCGACTGTTTGTTCCCTCCTCGCCTATAAATACCTATTTCTTCACAAACTCAAACTTTCAACCTTCAGAGAATTTCTCACCTACATGTGTATTTTTCTTTCGTCGCCGACACGACCGATACAAGCGATTTTCGCCGTTTGACCAACGTTGACTCGCTCTAGTCGCTTGCATCGGTTGTGTTCTCCTAATAGACATACAAGAGAAGCTGCAGCTTAGATGGAGGTAATGAATGAGATCCTTAGTGTCTCTCCATCAGAGAAACTTCTTGATTTCATGGTTCAAGAGGGTTTAAGTGTAGATTATTTTCCTGATGCAATGACCATATTCAACCCCGAAATTGATTTTGAAAAACTCTTAGAGAACTCGAAAAGTTTTCTTAAGGATGAGTGGGAGATTTTCTTGGGGTTGGTCGATGGGAGGATCCTTTCTATTTCTCAGAAAACCTATGTCCATCCTCACATCTTTGGGAAGGATCCAATAGATAGGGCTAAAATCACAAGAAAATGCAGAAGGATATCCCCTTTGCCAGGGAAGCTTGATTTATGCCCAGAGCATGAAAAGGACTGCTGCTTGCTCCCTTTAAACATTGCTTTCTTGATATGGCTTGATCATATCTTAGTTGAAAGGGAGGAAAATGTTCATGATGAAGACGAGCCTTGCTTAGAGCTGGCACTTGAGGCTAGCTCAAAAACTATGAAAGGTGTCATGGAGATTGTTGAGGAGATCAATCTCCAAGCAGAAGAAGAGCAGGTCAAAGATTTTGATGTGGCCACTTTTAAAGCAGAGACTGCAATAAGGGAGCCAAGTGAAGAAGTTCAAGTGTCTGAGAAGTCCCTACTTCTCCCAAATCTACCTTTTTACTTTATCTCTGGGAAAGAGTTCATACCTCTATTTTACATTCAGGAACTTTTCAATCTAAGGGAGGACTACTGTCTTGCAGCTATAGCTGAGGCAGAAGAAGTTGCAAGGAGATTCATCAATAAGAAAGGAGAAAGAAGAGAGGAATTTTTGCGTCTTGATTTGGATTTGTCTAATGAAGAATTCAAAGATTCATCACAAGCTCTTTCAAAATGCTTTGAGAAAGCTATCTCAGAGAAGCCAAAACTTGCTGATGAAGAGTTTGATGAGCATCAGAAGCAACTTGGAATATACTCGTTTGGACGTGGCTATTCATTCTTGGATGTCGCTGAGGACAAAGGAACAATTTGTATTGACTCAAAAGAGCTCACTGAGGAGGAAGATGAGGTCAAGGTATGTTGTTTGATATATTCTATCAATTAAAGTTTTTGTCCGAGATCTCTATTTTATTAAGTGAGAAAATGACCACGACCGATGCAAGCGATACAACCTAACGGATAATCTCCGTTGGGCCTTATCGCTTGCATCGGTCGTGTTCGGACTTGAAGAGGAAGATGAGGTCAAGTATGTAGTAAAATATATTCTCATGATTTAAAGGAAAAGGAGATGAGATGGGCTTGATGCAAAATCTCTATCTTGTGTCAGTTTGTCCAAGTTCTCCATTAGAAGTGTCAGAAGTCGATCACGACCGATGCAAGCGACAAGGCCCATCAGATATTTTCCGTCGGTCCTCATCGCTTGCATCGGTCGTGTTTGGACTTTAGGAAGATGACGTCAAGGTATGCAGTTAACTATATTCTCAAGAACTTTAGGTTAAGGATTTGAGATGGGAACAATGCAAAATCTCTTTCTTGTATCAGATTTGTCCAAGTTCTCCATTCGAAGTGTCAGAAATGGATCACGACCGATGCAAGCGATTATGCCCATCGGATATTTTCCGCTGGGCCTCATCGCTTGCATCGGTCGTGTTTCGACTTTAGGAAGATGACGTTAGGGTATACAGTTAACTATGTTCTCAAGAACTTTACGTTAAGGATATGCGATGGGACCAATGCAAAATCTCTTTCTTGTATCAGATTTGTCCAAGTTCTCCATTCGAAGTGTCAGAAATGGATCACGACCGATGCAAGCGATTAGGCCCATTGGATATTTTCCGTTGGGCCTCATCGCTTGCATCGGTCGTGTTTGGACTTTAGGAAGATGACATCAAGGTATACAGTTAACTATGTTCTCAAGATCTTTAGGTTAAGGATATGAGATGGGTCCAATGCAAAATCTCTTTCTTGTATCAGATTTGTCCAAGTTCTCCATTCCAAGTGTCAGAAATGGATCACGACCGATGCAAGCGATTAGGCCCATCGGATATTTTCCGTTGGGCCTCATCGCTTGCATCGGTCGTGTTTGGACTTTAGGAAGATGACATCAAGGTATACAGTTAACTATGTTCTCAAGATGTTGAGGTTAAGGATATGAGATGGGACCAATGCAAAATCTCTTTCTTGTATCAGATTTGTCCCAGTTCTCCATTCCAAGTGTCAGAAATGGATTACGACCGATGCAAGCGATTAGGCCCATCGGATATTTTCCGCTGGGCCTTATCGCTTGTATCGGTCGTGTCTAGGAGTTGCATGCAGCAATGATTATACATGTCTTGCTTGTGGGAATTCCCCTCATTTATCAAACATTAGATGTTTCTAGGCAGTTTGCAAATAGATATTGATGACGACCGATGCAAGCGATAACGACAATCTGAATTTCTCTGAAGACCCTTATCGCTTGCATCAGTCGTGTCTCTTGCTTTTCTTTCTAATAGTTTCAAGTTACTTTACATGTTTCCTTAAGTGTGCTTGCACTTCATCTAACCATGTTTTTCATTTTTATCACAGTTAACTTTATTGGATGAAGACAATTACCTTGGCAGGGGCAAGGGAACAAGAAAAGCCTTAGAAGAGAAAGGAAAAGCAAAGGTGGATATTCATTCTATTATCCACTATCTTCCAAAGTTGGACCCAGCCACTTTTTGTGTTATTCACAAGCACTATAGTGAGGAGCCAGACTTTGGATTGTTCTGCTTGAGGACTCTATCAAAATACATGGGTTTTACTCCAATACCCTTTAATGCTTTCAGAGTTTTACTGCTTGAAAGAGCAACTGCATTCAGAATTTTTGGATATGCCCCTGGACTCAATGCTTCAAGGGCAGGGTACTTTCTTTGTTATTCAAGCTATGCAATGGCTGCAGGGGTGTCAGATTTAAAAAGCATTGCTGGATACAGGAGAAAAGAGTTCCTGAGATATAGAGGTGATTTGCCAGAGCCAAGCTCTTTCAAAAGGCTCAAGGAATGACTTGATTTTTTCAAATTCTATACTCAACAAATGTACATATACAGAAATTGCCCAATGTGATATAAGACATTGCAAATTTTTTTGGTGTAATTGTTATTGATTCTCTGGTCAAAGTCATCTGATGGTAGTAGACATATCTGGTCAAAGTCTTTTTCAGTTTGTGATATTGATACATGATTTGTCTGGAGATAGCCATATCCTTCTGATTATATTTGGCATGAGGTCCTTTGTAATTGTCTTCTAAAGAGCTTGAAGGTCTGCAACTTGAGTGATGCTTAACTACTTCATGTACCAGAGCATCCAAGGAGATATCTGCACAAGGTAGTTCTGGAGGAGAAGACTCCTGCATATGGTGAGCTAAAGAGAATATGTGAAACTCAGCTTGGTGTAGTTACACGATGTTGCTTGCCAAGGAATATAAAGCAATTCAATTCTCAGTATTTCCTGAACCAGTATGGAACAGTAGCACTGGTGAATGGTCTATGTCAATCAGCATGGCAATCTCTTAGGAACCGGCACGTGTCCAATATTCCTCTGAGTGTCAATATAGGGAAGTGAACGTGCATGAGCCCAAGCTCAGAAATGCACATTGTTAGTGACAAATGTTGCTTTGAAAAGAGGAGAGGGGATCCACCACTCAAAGATTATATTTGGCATGAGGTCCTTTGTAATTGTCTTCTAAAGAACCAATCAAAAAGCTCTCTGAAGGCATTGCTCTTTGTTACTCCTCCTCCTTTCCTTGTACACCTAAAGAAGCTTGTCCTTGCTTGATAATGAGATTTTTCCATGCCTTGGGTGTTCCACATGGCAAGTGGTTCTTTTTCTGCAAAGAATGCACCATGCACAAGAAGAATATGCTGGAAAGCAGAAGAATTTCATTAGATCTTTATTTCAATTAAAAATAAATAAATTGAATAAAATATCTTTGGAGCTCACCAAGTAGTATGTTATGTCTTTGACACCCCATGCCTCTATGATGGTTTCTATAAGCTCTGTGGTCGCCTTTCTGAAATCTGTCACAAAACTTTTTGATGTTACCTGCTGCCTCATGATCTTTAAAAGATTATCTAGTTTGACCCACACCTCCATTCTCTTTTTTGCTATTTCTGGTTTGCTTTTTACATTAGTCGTGACCTCACAAAATGTTTTCCATGAATTCCACATGGCATTAAGTTGTTTGCCATCATGGTTGCTGAAGAATCTCCTTGCTTTTGCACCTCCCATTGAGACATCCTGTAAAACATCACCTGTATTTTGTGAAAGCTTTGGATCTTTTCTTAGATGAACATCACCACCATGAAACCCCATTTCTGAAAGAAGACATTCACATTTTTTTATGCATTCATCTGCAAGAGTTGTAGGCTTGATAGAATATGCATAATCCAAGTGAAGACGGACCAACTTGTCAATGATTCTTAACTCTGCATGTAGTGTACATATGTGTACATTTGTCAATGCTATTGGAAGTATGGGATCCCAAATCATTGAAGAAGATGAGTAGTTACGAAGAATAACATTTTGTCTAGAAGGAGCCTCTTCACTCTTAGCTCTAGTAATCCATCCATTTGTGCCTGGGCTTTGCATGCAGTACAAGCAAGGGTATTTAGAATTTGCTCCCCCACTTATACCAAACATGCATTTGAGTGTCTTTAGGTCTCCACTCAAATGCCACTCAACTTGAAAGTTTCCGTAGTCTTTGACATTCAACAATTCTCCTGCATGATGCCCTTGGATAACATTTGGAATGTTTGTCTGTGAGAATAACCATTTAAGTGTTTTATGGCTCTCAGATGGAACTTGAGCACAACCAACCCACCATAACTCCATTTCTGATTGTACTTTGAGAGATGGAGTATCCAATTTCCCAAGGCTATAGTCCAAAGCTTTGTTCATCAGTGCAATGATTATTCTCTCCATCTTTTGATGTTTTTTAAGCTCAGCTTCATCAAGTTTGATTACAAATTTCAATAGACCAGAACATTCATGCTCTTTTATATTATAGAACTGAACTATGTATGTTTGAAGTTTTATAACATCTATCCATATGTTGTTAAATGCATTGTAAGTGAAATGTAACTTTTGTTTTCCTACTTCGTAAGGCATGTTACCGTGAATATGTTTATATTCACCAAATACTGATGTGATCTTCTTATTCAAGCAGAGCCGAAACTTTCCTACATGATGGGGTCTAGGCAATCCAAAACTTCTAACTTTGTTAAATTTTAAAAATTCACACCAAACTTTTGAAATTGCTCTATAACCTTTCCTACTCACTCCGACACTATCACAAATATTTTGAATTTGAGATGGTTCTAGTAAAAGATTCATTTTTGTCATGAGTTTTTGAAAAACAAAGCGTTTCAAGCATGTATTTTCATTTAGTTTCAATAGTTTTAAAACATCATTTTGACTCAAAATTTCATTACAGAAATGTATGCGCTCAAAACTGCTCGACATATTGAAACCTAGCACATTTGTCACATGATCTCTAACAATTTTCATTCTTTTCTTTTTCTGGCCAGATTTTTCAGTCAAATCTAAAAAAGGTTTTACTCGTTTTGACCGCATTCTCAAACCTATAGGAGTTTCTTTCATTTTTTTAAAAG
Source organism: Ceratopteris richardii (assembly GCA_020310875.1). Taxonomy (NCBI): domain Eukaryota; kingdom Viridiplantae; phylum Streptophyta; class Polypodiopsida; order Polypodiales; family Pteridaceae; genus Ceratopteris; species Ceratopteris richardii. Next base: position 257,901,394 of record CM035406.1, on the reverse strand, counting down.
ACTCTAACTGAGAAGATAAAGTGGATAATTTGTTTTCTAGCTCCCTCATATGTAAATTCTTCTGGTGTAGTGTGTTTTGTAAATAGTTTATGTATTGTACATAATTCCTTGAAATATCCCAGAGCCTTGAACAATAGCCTCGTAAACCATCCTCACCATCTCCCACAAATCTAATCAGATCATGAAGATTATGAAAAGGGGGGTACCTTCCAGTTTGTGGATCAATTGGATAAACAGATCCATCTGTCCATATGTCGATATGTTTCTTGCCTTCCTTTCGCAATCCATCCACTTCAAGAGGATGAAGAGCCCTTCGAAATACGTTTCTTGTCGTCGCATACTCCTGACTAACTGCAATGTTGATATGGAACTTTTTACAATGATTTCGAATGTTTGAAAGCTCAGGGAGAGTATTTGGGTTAACGTTCTCCATGGTCTGCTATGAAAAATGACCAGCAAGTGTCTAAAATGACGTGAAAGGGAGAAACAGGCTTGCGATGAAAAGTAGAGAAAAAGAGCGCAAAACGTGATCAGCACACATTATATAGGTCCGTGAACAAGAGGAAAATTCAACTTTTGAGGCGTAAGATATCACACAAACTTCGAGGCGTAAGATATCACACAAACTTTTCATGATTATATGATACGAGTTTCTCTCTCTTCAAAATTTGCATAAGATACGTTTTAAATGAACTTACACGGAATTTCTTAAAGGATTTGACAACTTTAATCCCGATTAAGCACAACTAATTGAAATCCTTACACGGCCCTTTTTGGGCCGTTTTTCGCCCTAATGTGCACGCCTACATCCGGAAAGATCCATCACCGAAGAAGCTATCCTAGTCGACTCCCCACCACGTACTACCGTTGTACATACTACCACTATCCTTGAAATAACATCCACACCTTCTACTCCTCTCTCACCTCATGTTTCACCAACCCATCCTGTATCCCCCGCACACCCGCCTGCTCCTCCCACATCCACACTAGTCCACGGCAACATAGCCACAGCTTTTGCCCTGCCCATTCATGCCACCATGCCCGCACCCACCCCACCTCGTCTTCGTGTTAACCCCTTCGTCCCTTCATCCTTCCCATCTTTTCCCCCACCTTTAAGACACCCTTTCACCTTTCTAACCCCACTCACCTTCTCACCAGTTTCACCTCCCCAACCCACTATAACCCCTATTTCCCCGTTTCACCAAGCTGCTCCAGCCATCCCCGCTGTAAATTACTCTACATTTGTAAATCCCGTCTTCACACCGACACAACCACCCACATACACACCGCTTTTCACAGTCACCGCACTTGACACGTCCAATGACATGGACATCTCACCACCCACCGCACCAGCACCCACTTCACTCACAGCACCATCATATTTAGGTACTTCACAATTTTCCACGATCACCACTGCATCCACCTTCCCAACCCCATTCCCCATTCCCGCTGCATCTACTTCCACTGCATCCTCATTTAGCACTCCATTACTATTATCGCCAACCATAGACACTGCACTTCAACAAATGTTCACATGCATGTCACAAGTACGAGATGAGTTTGCATCTCTTGGCAACAACTATCAACAGCTGCAGAGGACGACAAATGAATTATAGTCTCAGCTTAATTCATTATCAATCGAGAATGCCTCTTTAAATACGCGACACCAAGAACTAAGAGAGGCATATCATAAGCTAGAGCTAGAAAGTGAAGAGAAAACAAAAGAAGCCACTGCTAATCTGGACAACCTGCTTCAAGCCCAAACAATTAGGAACGCGACGCTGACCAGGAATATGGGCTTACTCAGGAGGCACCTAGCCGCAGCAAAAGAGGAGAACCAGAGACTCCAAGAGCAGAATAGAGAGATTTTGGAAGCGGCATTGGACCATCCAGAACAACCCTTAAGTCCTAGCAGATTCAAGGCAATCCCATCCGAATCGATGCAAATGTTGCTAGAGGATCACGTGAGATTGCTAGAGGACTATGATCGGATGAACGAAGAGCATCAAAAGTTAAAGGAAGATCACAAGGTACTACAGCTCAGAGAACCGGCACCACAACAAGTACAAGTAGCAGCAGAAGTACCAGAACCTGTGGACCCCTCTCCTGACCTCATAGAGGAACTCAACGCATTACGGGCCCAGGTAGCCACTCTCCAATCACCCATAGATGTATACGAAGCACCACCACGGCCTGACTCCCCACCGGAGATCCCAGCTGACGACGAGAACATAACCATTCCGGTGGAGGAAACGTTTGAAGAAGCATACGAGCCAATACCCATCCCAGGCGGACAAGTCACGGCCGAAGGCCAGATGACCTATGAACTTCCTACCCCCGCGTGGATGAAAACAATTGAGGAACTTGGAACGACACATTCAGCCAGAGTAGAGGCACAGTTACATGCCATGGCCATGATTGAAGAGAGAATCTTACAATCCCCCTTCTTTGCTCATTTGGCCCCCCGACGTTATATATCTGGGCATGAGTTGCAATATAAACCGTACTTCATGTTAATGGCTGAATATCAGCTAGCTATAGAGAAAGAAACCGGCATGAAACCCACGCATGCTACACAATTCGAGCCGGCGGACTTGCCACCAAATGCGCAAAGAGGAGAGATCCATCAACCTGATTGGCGTAAAGATTTACTCCATAAGTACCCAGAAATGATGAGCACATGGGTGAAAGCGCCTTTACATTTAAAGTATAATCCTTGCTGGGGACCAGTACCACGACGCCGCTCCTGGACTGCATTCGCTATCAAAGTACAAAACAATAGGCAGTGTCAGGATTGGTTGAATTACCCCTACTTCAAGCCGCCCACCGAGTTACCCACTGTTGGCTATATGATGGCGACAATCCGTCACTGGCTCCCTCGCCTGAAGCATATGGATGATATCGCCGCGCATATGACTGTCAAAATTTTTGACATGATGCAAATGATATTTAAAGTCTTCCGACGTGTCAAGGCACCGCATGTAAACACCCCGGGATTTGAGCATGGTAACTTCGATCTAGTCTATGACATGAGCACAACGCCATCGCTCCGGGTGTGTTATGCCTGGTACTGTAGAATAAAATACCTACCGGCGTGTTACAAGCAAACATTTGAAGAGATGTTCACCACCGGATTTTGGGAATACCATTCCGAGGTATTCATAAGCAGGCCCACACATTTATTGCAACTATTTGCCTGTGAGCGAATGGTTTATTCCACGCATTATCAACTCCCGCCACCCGACGAACCACAACCAATCGATTGGGAGAAACTCGAGGCTGATCTGGCCCGAGGCATTCGAGTATCTGAGCACACCCTCGCTCACGACCTCCTACAAAACTACATCCGGCAGACCGCACAACAAGGTTCTGTCGAGGACGACAGAAGCAAGAGGGAGGGGGGTGTTGGAAGCAGTCAGAGGCACAGGCGACGTGGAAGCATGTAAAGACGGAGCAGGGAGCCAGTCGGATCATTTTTTCAAACAACTATGTTTTTATTACCTCTTCAAACATCCAACAGTGATTTTCATCACTCTTGTAACATATGTAATATAGACAAAACCCCATTTTGTAATCCATAGCTCCATTTTGTGCAAGCCGAGGAGTCCTCGAGCTTGAGGAGCTTAGGTAGAATGCACGTACCAATTTTCGTTATTTTTAGACATCGTTTACCCTTCCAAATAGCCTCTAGGACCTATTTTTTAACTATGCCGGTCACTAGATGTGAAACCGGTCAAAACTAGTCTAGAAACTATAAAAAGGGCTAGAGAGCTCATTTTTGAGGTTGGTTCATGTTGGCTAGTGTGAGCTTGGAGCTAGTTTGAGCTTGTAATAGTGTTCTTGAGTAATAGAGCTAATTTCTCACCTTCCATTGTGTCTTGCTTGTCTCTTCATTGTGTGTGTGTATGTGTGTGTGCATCTTTATGCTTCTCACCTTCACTCTCACTTCATCTTACATTCACGATCTTCATATCACTCCTATCTCTTCCGCGGATTGACATTAAGGAGGTGAAGCTTCTTAACGTGGTTCTCACCATTGTACTAGGAGCAACAGTATTGTCAGTTTAGTATCGCGCAAAATAAGCTAAAGAGAGGAGTTGGGAGCATACACTTGGGTTGAGGCACACTTGAAGGTAAGCCACACAAGTTCTTGATAGCAACATCAATTCATAATCACCACCACACGTGATTAGAATTATTTCCGGTATCGCGGGGTAGGACAGAAAGTGTTGGGAGATTCTATGAGAGAGATAGAGGGTTAAGAGTAAGGAGGGGATAGAACTAAACAAATTTGTACAAAAAAATTTAAGTTTAGAGAGATTTTGGCTAAAGCATCACGGTCAGCTGAGTTTTGGTATTGCGATACCAAAATTTCCTAGTATCACGATACTTGCCTAGTATTTAATCGCTACATACCAGTTGAAGTATCGTGATACCACTCTGGTATCGTACCGTCAAGTTGGTATCGCGATCGCGATCAGTCGGTGGTATCGTATCGGGGTCCACTTGGTATCGCATCATCCTATTTAGTGTCGTATCGTCCAAAAAGGTGGTATCGTATCGTCTGACCCATCTGGTATCATATCAGGAGAAATTTTGGTATCGTATCGTCAGAAATTTTGGTATCGTATCGTCACTTGCACTAGTATCGTTTTCGCGAGAACTTTAGTATTGTATCCTGTGACTTGTTGGTATCGTCCATGCAGCGCACAAGTATCGTATCATGCAAGAAAGTGGTATCATATCATCAAACCCATTTGGTATCGTATCGTGAGAAACTTTGGCATTGTATCGTGCAGAGCACTAGTATCGTATTGTGCAAAGTGTGGTATCATATCGCAAGGAATCCGGTATCATATCATCTACTGTTTTAGTATCGTATCGTCATAGGCAGAGGTATCGTATCATCCTATAGTTAGTATCGTATCACATTAATCTGTGGTATCGTATCGGCAGAGTGGTATTGGCCAGAGTGGTATCGCCGAGAACATATCAAGCCATTTGAGGGAAAAATTAGAGGTAATTGAGGAGCCAATTGTGGGATAGTGAGAAACCAAGATAGGCCCAGGAGGGTGGATGAACTTGAGATCAAGACGTGTGCTAAGTAGCCGGAGGAGTGTTATTTCATCGGTAGGAAGTGCAACTCAGGAAAGTCATCACTCTATCTATACTAACACCTCTAGTGACTTAGAGGAAGAGATACCAATGGCTTCAGAAGACATGGAAGGTTCTATCCCTAGGGGGAACTTCATGTGAACGGTAGAGGGGGAATACTACACCTCTCTGCAATGTGTGTCCACTAATCCCCAAGAGATCCCCATCTACCTAGATGGCTTAAATAGATCAGTAGCCAGGATGGTGAATCCCACCGAATCAACAATAGTGTCCAAACCTGCAGTCAAGTATGAAGGAGGAGTGTACATGGACAAATGATGCCACATCTACATGGTAACATAACACCCAGATCAGATCAACGAGAGAGGAGGATTAGAAGGACAAGGACACTCAGGAAGAGTGGACCCTGAAGAGTTAATAACTACACCAAGAGGCAAATCAGTGGTGACTCGAATCTTGAGAGGGGATTTGATACCTCAAGATGATTACCTATTAGATCTCTACTTGATCCATGGATCAGACTTATTGTTACAAACTGACTCACCCACACAAGGACAAGAGGAAAGCCCAATGACCTTCTATGAGTTAAAAGATCCTGAAGAGGAGTCTAGGGTCACATACCTAGACAAGAACCAAAGAAGGTATTGGTCGGTAGATGCAATGGATAGGGCTCAATTGAAGTATATTGGGTTGCAAGTATTCCCTTCGCAAGAGCAGGCAACTACCTCTCATAATCCCTTTGGAATGCATCAAGAGCTACAGAACACAATGTTGGGACAAACGAGTCAACGAAGTGTTCCTAACTGAACCCATGTGCAATTCACAATGCCAGGGCTACAATCACACAATCAAACTCACCCTGGACTAGGCGACCAACATTAGCCACCAGTGAGGCCAAGACCACCACTAGGAGTGCAACCTAGAATGCCTCCAATTAGACCAGCAATTCCTGTAATGCCTAGACCACTAGAACCCATGAGAAGATTAAGACCAATTCAGGTGGCTAAGTGTATGAGAAATCATAATGATGGAATGGGAGAAACTTACGATCACATAGCTGAATTTAAACAGGTTCTACGGGCTAAGCAAGTGGATGATTTCTTTGTCTAGTATGAGTCCTTCAGACTCACTCTCACATGAACGGCTTTGACTTGGTTCCAGCCATTGGATCCCAATCAATTTGGAAATATTGAACAATTTTTCCAAGAATTCATTGTGGAATTCACTAAGAGAGGAATTAAACATAACTCTTCATCGTTAATCCATAGCTTCAAACAAACCCAAATGAAATGGTGAAAACAGCTGCCCGGAGGTTCAATCAATATGTCGACAGATGCCTAGTAACAGAAAGGCCCACTCAGCAAAAAATGATATCACTATTCTTATCTGGGCTGACGAATGGGACCTTGAGAACTTTAGTCTATGTGAAGCGGCTAAAGACATTGAGCGAATGCCTTCAAAAGTGTATTGACCTAGAGGAAAACCTAGCTGACGATCTCAAAAGCATGCCAAGCCCTACGAAATTGGAGGACTCTAGAAGTACAGTGACATCCAACTCTAGTAACGTAGAGGAGTTCGAGGAGCTAGTAGCCAAGAAGTTAGGAGTTCATGGACAGTGGAACTACCAGCATCCACCAATGAGAATACCCATGTTGCGAAGATGTAGCTTATGCGGAGGAGACCATCCTACTCACATGTGTGTAAGAGGAGGAACAGGCTTGCCTCAAGCTTATCCTTACAATAGGCAGCAACATCAAGGAACCGCCCTGTATTACCATATAGAACAAAAATACACTAATCATACCACTGAGAATTGTCCATTGAATAGGCAGTCATGACCTTTAACTAAACCTCAATATAGGCCATATGGATATCCTCCTATAGAACCAGGAAGGGAGATTCCTAGATACAATCCCTATCTAAGACCACAAGTAGCACCTAGGCCATATGAGCAAGGGCAATATGGACAACATCAGTCGGTGTTAGGACAACGACCACCACTTCCACAGAGCGTAGTGCCAATTAAATATGCTCAACTAGAGGAAAACATGGAGAAAGCCATAGTACCCGCATCACCATTATCCAATACATAATCAACGAATCCAGGATACTAGCAGACCCAAGGAGAATATTATCCCTATGACACCAGTGTGATGGAGTACGAGAAAGTTTATGACCCGCATTACTATGGTTATGAGGGATATGACAATGTCTATGGACCAGAGTTTGCAACCCTAATGTACACCGCACCCAAAACACCAGCACCCAAAACACCAGCACCCATGAGACCAACCATCAGACCACCCATGCCAAAAGGACTGTGCTATAAGAGAATGCACTCGGCCATAGAACCCACCACCCCCAAGACTTGGGAAGGGTATTGCAATGAATGTGGAAAGGAACACCTATTTAGAGGTTGTCCAAAGAATCCCAATAAGACTCATGACACTGCACCTATTAATGTAATGGAAGTAATTGAATCATCAGGAAGTGACAAGGAATACATAGTACCATTGAAAGCCATCACACGAGCACAAGCTAAAGGACAAGAGAGAAAACGAGTAGACTTAGAGCAAGAAAAGAGTAAAAACCTAGAACCCAGAGTACAAGTAGTGGGAGGCTCTGAAGATCCACTTGAGAATATCCAAACAAGTAAAAGCCAAAAGTGGAAGAAAATCAGAGAAAAATGGATGAAAAATAGAAAGAAGGAAGACAAGAAGGACACAAGAGGCAATAAGAAACCTAAGGAACCTAAAAATTCAGGAAGAAACTCCCGTCACACCACAAACACTAGAACTAGACAAGCCAAGATCAATTTTAGCAGACCCCCTCGAAAATGGAGCTATATATCTACTCTAGGCAACCCCCGAGCCTCATGTTCTAAAACTGAAAGAACATGGTCATGTTCTAGAACTGGAAGAACATGTCGCATCTCTGTGATGGCATCCCCATCCAAATGATTCAAAAGCAATGTTTCATTTTGCACTTGATGAACTGAAGAAAGTACAAATTAGTGAAAGAATAATAAGGGTGGAACCAAAAAAACATCCCTGTCCAATTCACAGTTTCTCGATCTGTGATCTAGACACAAACATGTGAACTAGGTGGATTCAACTTACTAGTCCATTTATGGGCATGACTAGTGCATGGACTTAGTAATGAAGGTGGGATTCTTATCCCTTGCAAGACTTTGAGAACTCTTGATTCACTTGAATTTGTTTTGGAGAGCTTGAAGTTTGGTTGTCTCAAACATCTAACTTAGATGTTTGTACAATGGTTTACTTTGATCCAATAGTTACTTGATTTTTTCACCCAACTAGAAGATTACTTTGTACTAATGAGTTTAAAAATCCTAAGTAAACTATAAGAGAAAGTTACCATTTTCTTTGAGTCAACCATACTATGACTTGCCCAATACAAATTTGCAATGAAATTTGTCCAAATTAGGACACTTTTCTAAAAGACTAGTTTTAGCTAAAAGTTCTTGGGAATTGTCAATGTCTTGAGCAATTCCTAACTTCTCTATTATAGAGTATACTGGACTTCTAGAAAATAATTTTTGCTATAACTTGAAGCAAACTCAAATAAATAAGTCCACTTAGACTTATTATCTTATGAAGATTGAAAAGGTTCTTGTACAGAACATCTATCTAGGTTGTTTAATTTAGTTATCTAATTCTAACTAGCTAACCCAGGTCTTTTGCAAAAGGAATCAGATACCATATCTGAGTCAATTTCAAAAGATTTGGAAAGCAAAAAGAAATAGCTGAAACTCAGTACAACCAATTCAAACTTTGAAGATACGTAAGCTCACTATGAGTCAAAGTCTAGATGACTCAGGACTTTAACTTCTCAAAGATCTCTATCAATAAGGTATTGAAGCATTTTCTTTATCTTTAAGAAAAATAAGCTAGATTCTCAAAAAGATTCAAAGCCAATCCAAAAACATCGTCCAACCACAATATACTAGTATGGTAATTACCATCAGTGTGTCGACCCATTGAGGTTCTGTTGATGAGTTTTTTACTCAAATAATGCTTCACTTGAGACTAAGCTTAGGTCACATTCAATCTTTCTGACTGATTTAACCAAGCCATACTAGGAACTTGATGCTTGACTTAGTCAATCAATCCCTTGGTTGAAAAGATCAACTCAAAATCAAAGTCAAACTTCTTTCAAAAATTTAAATATTTACGAATTAACAACACTTTATCTTGAAGTGCTTCAAGAAGATCTTGGAAGTTATTTACTTCATATCTTCTATTTTCTTGACCTTGAAGCTAACTTGAAGCATCTTGAGATACTACTTTTATCCTTCTTGAATTAAACTCGTTCTTTGAAGTCTTAATTCCCTTGAGGATCAAACCTAACTTCAAGATCCAATTTAGAAATGGCGCCATTACCTGTATGGATCAAAGTTAGTCATAGTCTTTGATCAAGAGAGCATAAAGTGGTTTGCAAACCAACTAGATCTGAGAGGTAGAAAAGCGAGATGGGCCGAACAGTTGCAAGAGTTCGATTATGAACTGAGGTACAGAAAAGGAAAGTTCAATGCAGTGGTAGACGCCTTAAGTCGGATGCCTACGTTGAATATCCTAAGTTTTGTACAAATTCAAAATGAATTTATTTCAACTTTGAAAGGAAGCTGCAACGAAGACCAAGCTACAGTCAAGCATGGAAAGCACAACTGAACAAGCTGAGCAGAATGAAGCAAGTACCTCTGAGAGAAAGTTTAAACACTATTCTCTCCAAGATGAATATTTGCTTTATAAAGCTAAGGTTTGTGTCCCAAGTATATTGGATATACGAAATCAAGTACTTTTCGAATGCCATGATGCTCTAAGTGCTGGACATCCTGGTATTAACCGAGTCTATGAGCTAGTGAAAAGATATTTTTATTGGCCTAGTTTACATCGAGATGTGCAAAACTATGTATCCAAATGCCATAAATATCAAGTTAACAAATTTGAACAACTTAAAGTTAGAGGATTGCTGCATCCTTTGGAAATTCCCAAAGGAAAGTGGGAAAGTATTTCCATGGATTTCATTTCTGGATTACCCTGCACTCAAAAAGGCTTTGATTCAGTCTGGCTTGTAGTTGATCGATTGACTAAACTTGCTCAGTTTATTCCAGTCAAGACTACTTATAAGACTCCAGAACTTACAAAAATATTTGTAAATCAACTTTATAGACTCTATGGTCTTCCAATAGAAATAGTTTTTGATAGAGATGCTCAATTTACAAGTCATTTTTGGTGAGTAGTCTTTAGTAGACTTGAAACTAAACTAAGTTTAAGTATAGCTAAACATCCACAGACGGATGGACAGACAGAGAAAGTCAATCAAATCTTGGAAGACATACTCAGAGTTTATGTCACTTCCAAACAGACTGATTGTGAAGACTATCTTCTTTTAGTTGAATTTGCCTATAACAGTGCCAAGAATTCATCAACTGCATTTAGTCCATTCATGTTGATGTATGGGTTCCAGCCTAGCTCTCTGTATGCAGTAAGAATACAAAATGAACGAGTTCAAGCAGCTCAAGAATTCCTTCAAGACATGAACTTTAAACTTAAGTTAGCAAAAGAAAACTTAAAGAAAGCTCAAGATCATGCAAAGGCATATGCCGATCCGAAGCGAAGAGATGTTACTTTTCAGGTAGGCAATCAAGTTTATCTTCGTATTCCTGAAAGATCAGAAAGGATCAAGACTGGGCAATGCGCCAAGTTTTTGCCTAGATATTGCGGTCCTTTTCCAATCACCAAGAAAGTTGGTTTGTGGGCTTATGAATTACAACTTCCAGATGATAGTTGGATTCGTCCAGTGTTCCATGTTAGTTGACTTAGGAAGAGTTTGGTAGATTTAGATAATCTAGTTGGACAATAGGTTATACTTCCTATTCCAGTAAGTGAAACAATTCCTCATGAACCTGACAGGATACTGCGCACCCGAGATAAACATACAAGAAGTCATTTGTATGAAGAGTGCTTAGTAAATGGAAGGATGGAATTGAAGAAAACTAAACATGGGAAAAAGTTTCCACAATCCAATGACGTTTTCCAGCTTTCAAGTTTTAAGTTGGTCCCAAATAAAGAAGGTTTTCTACTTTCAAGTTTTAAGTGGATAAACCGATCATGTCCTTCAAGATCTAGAACATGATAAGGTTTTTTGCTTTTAAGTTCTAAGTAAATAACCTGATTGAATGAATGCATGTTCTTCAAGTTTTAGAACATGAGGCTCAAGGGTTGCCTACGGTTATATATATAGCTTTATTTTCAAGGATGAAAATCTTTTCCAAGGGGGGAAGAATGTAATAAAGTAAGTCTATGGTCTAGGGATCCGACGGTTTCAGACATATCTAAAAACGGATACCGTTTGGTCACTCATCTGTAGGACCAAAGATCTCAAGAATAGACTCCAGCATAAGTTCATGTGCTCTCATATTCAAAAGATCCACTTAGCCTAGTGGTTAAGTCTCATGGTTGTGAAGGAGGATGTCTTGGGTTCAATCCCCATGGGGAGCATGGGCAAAGAGTTTTGCCCAAGATGCTCTAGAGCCTTCTAACTCAAGTTAACGTGAGTTAACTTGAAGACTAGTGGACTCAACTCAAGAGGTGAGTACACCAACCACTAGTGTACTCTAGTGGAAGGTGCTAAAGCAGTGGTCGAGAACACTCCAACCACTAGTAGACTCTAGTGGTAGATATGAAAGGAGTGGAGGAGATTGCACATGCACTTGTGGACTCTAGTTACATTTGTGGTCCTCGTTGATTTGAGCAGCTATATATATAGGCATAAGGTTGGGAGGAGATTCATTCATTCAAGAGCATTTCATGTGGCTACGCTATTGCATTGGTATCAGAGCACTCTCCATAGCCCTCTCCATAGCCTCTTGCTCATCAAGTTTGCGTGCATAGATCTCTTTTGATTTACTTGCTCGTGGCTGTCTTGAACTGCGTGCCGAATTCATCATGGCGGCGATAGCTTTAGCTTAGGAGGAAATTAGCAAAAGATTAGCTTTTGTTGTGAGCACGCACAGGATTTGAACTCAAGTCCTATGCTTGCGAAGGTACTCTTCTATCCATGAAGCCAAACAGTGAACATGAACTCCTGTCGGGGCAGCAGCCTGTAGTCTCAATTCGGCGTTGAAGAAGACCTCATCTAGGAGCAAAAAGGAGATAATACAGGTCGACGTCAGGATTCGATCTCATAATCTCCCAAAGAGGAATCTATCCTCTTATCCACGATGCCAAGTCAATTTGCGTCTTCTATTCATAGCAGGCAGAACCTTGACTTGGTGTTTGCTTTGAAAAAGTCAATTACAATCAGAGTAATCAAAGGTGGTAGTCAATACGGAGCAGAACAAAGTGTCTTGTGTGCTACAATAGAAGCTTTTGCCAAAGAAAGCTAAAGATTCGAGCAAAGTTTGAAGGAAGCACAATTGTGGAGTGAAGATCCGGAGGTCTAACTATCTCATTATTCTAGCACTCTCAGCTAGAATCAAGTCGACCTCGACGGACCAAAAAATCAGGGATGATTTCTTGTAATATTCTTGCATAGCTCTTTTGATTTTGTTGCACGCACCACATGCGTTAAGAATACTAAGTATTAGTAAAATAACACCTGGTCAATGAAGGTCCTAGTCTCCATAGCCACTCTCTCCCTAATACCAGATCTATCTGATCCATATTCATTATTTGGAAGTCCAAAGTGTCTTTAAATCCTTGGATTTCTAGTTCCAAATTAGACATCATTGTGTCCCAAACATGGGTGTCTTGATCATGCATCTTGCAAACAATGTATTTATGAGGAGATGGTTTCTGAGGAAGAGCTAGTTTTTTCACTAATGCATAATTAATAAAATTATGCATAGCAAAGTCATCCACCATTATCCGGATGGTGTGCCCTTTGACTGATCCATGCATCTTGACCAAATCATGTGGACCAAACTCTTGAGGCATGTTTTTGGAGATCTGGCATTTATGGGTACTATCACAATGCATTATCTGAACCTTCTTTGCACTTTAATTTGTATCCAAGTCCAAAGTTTGAATTAGATGTATTTGCTGCTTACCCTTTCCCTTACTTTCTCTTCCAACCGGACAAGCATGACTACGATGTCCTGGCTTGAGACACTTAAAGCACAAATTTTCCTTTTGCGCTTTATCATGATCTTCTGGAGAAAATGCGTGTCTAAAAATATGAGGTTTTTTAGACACCCTTTCATTCGATCTTGTCCCTTTACCTTTGCACTTAAATTATTCTTCTAGGAATAACTATTTTCCTGCGGAACATCCAGACGTGAGTTATCCTCATAAATCTAGGCAACCTTAATTGCCTCTTCCAAGGATTTAGGTGCATGTCTTTTGACTTCATTTTCAAATTCACTGATTAAGTCCTCTGACAAAACCGCGAAGACGATGAAAGTCATCTAAGTTTTTTATATTTCAGAATAACATATGAGATAATTATCATCCACGGTCCGATGTCCCATACCATCTTTCCTACATCAATCTGAGTATAAAATCTGGTGTCCCATACCACCCTATTTTATATTCACATTAATTTGTGGGTAATACTTATCCTAAAGTCTAAACATCTTTTGCTAGAGTACCTTCATACTTCAATTCTTTTTGAAGTTTCAGGTATTACCTCTAACTAGATTTTCTAGTTTTTTTTTTAATAATCCCTTCACATGATCGTTTCATGATCTAGTGCTTTCCTTGAGGAACTTAAAAAACTTTTTGATGGAGCATCCATCCTTCTTTGCTAGGGTTTTCAAATAAAAACCAATCAAAATTCCAAGTACTTGAATTTTCACAATTTCAAGTTCAATTGGTTTATCCTTGACCAATTTGTAGTGACAAGAGCTTTTGACTTCTTGTCTTTAGATTCCTTTCTTAGTGATGCTTTAGGTACCTACCCCGGCCGGGACTTTATAGGAATCTCTCTACTACTTAAGTCTAAGCATCCGCTCATGCTCTCTGGATTTGTACCAAAATCCCTTTAAGGATAGGTAAACACTTATGTTTTACCTTCCACAGACTTAAGTACCGTCTTCACGGTTGCAGACTACATTCTTGGAATTGCTTCACTCTGTTCAGACTTGGAACAGCTTACTCTTTTCACAATTTTCCATTGGATAAATGGAACCTAAGTGAATAATTCCCAAAAGGAATTTTATTTCCAATACTTGGGCAATCTAAAAAGTAGCTCCAATCGCACATACTTGGACAATCATGGCCAAACTTGATCAAGTCTTGTTGATCATGCAATAATAATAAAGACTTTGTCTTTATCTTTAAGATCTCTTGAACTATCAAAAAACTTCTTTGCTTACCCACGGGATTTTTAGAGATCTTTTCCTGAACTTCAGTCCAAGCATACAATGATGCCTCTTAGATTCCAAAGTTAAGAATCTTTGATATATCTTTTAGGTTATATCACTATTTGGACTTAAGTAACCAATACTTGTGGTTTGGGAATTACTAAGAACTACTTGCTATTAGACTTTTCTTGGAAGATTCTAGTCTCACTTCTAGGGAGATTTTTTTCTTTCAAGAACTTTAGATTACTGTCAAGGAATCAGTAAGACTAAGCCAATGACTCATCTTGGAATCTTTTGCTTTCCATTCCAATGATTCATCTTGGAATCCTTAGTTTTACTGGAATCTTTTGTCTAAAAGAAATATTGGCTATTGAAAAAGAACAAGACTTAAGGCTTTATTGCTTGTCCAAAAGATATTCCTTTTTAACTAAGGAAATAGTTAACTAGGCTATTTCCTTTTTTGGTTTAACTTTTAGGAAGTAGCTTAATTCCTTAAAGATTACTTTGACATATCTTTTAGAAAATATCTTGATTCCCAAAAACTAATTTGACTTGGGTTTCTTCTTTAAGCTTGAATTAGCTTAAACAAAACCAAGCATACTTTATATCTTGGCAAAACATCTATATCCTAAAGAGGTTTTGCCTTCTTCATCTTTCGGCAAAACATCCATAACTAGTAGATATTTTGCCCTTAACTTTCCAATCCATCAATTTCTATCCTGATTGATGGGTATGTCCGCTTTTGAAAAGATGTGCTTAACAAGAGGTCTAAGCTTTCATTTTTCCAATGGCTTATCTCTTTATACACCTTTTCTTAGAACATCATCATTCCTTGGTCCTATCATATATTATGAATTTATGTGTATTTTGGGAAGAGTTCATGAATCAACTAAGATCCTCTACTTGGAACATCTGCCTTCTCAAAAATAAATTCATCTTGAACATGGTAGGAGAATGATCTCACGTGTGAAATAGAAAGCTTGACTATTTCATTTTAGTGTTTCTCTTTTAGGAAATATCTTAATTCCTAAAAGTCACTTACCTAAGTTATTGAGTTCCATGGAATCGAAGAGTGCTCATGGAACTTGGAATATAACTAAAGTTATCATCCAATCTCGGGATGCTTCAGAAGTTACATAAATTATGTAACTAATCAACTAAAGCTTATCCACATGATTTTCTAAATATCACCTATACTTAGAGTAATCATTATAAGCTTATCTTCATGACTCCCTAAGTACATCCGGGACTTAGAGTCATCATACATCGCAAAAGGTTTGCAAGTAATTAAATTTTCTTGGTCATCAAGAAAATTTAATACTTAACTTTCTCCTAGTGCCTACTTATACCTAGTAAGACATCAAACATACTTAATTACCATTAAGTATTTGTCTTTGATAGCAGAGTCTCAACTGGGGAAGGAATCGACTAATTACTTGAGCTGCAAACTAGAACTTGCATGTCTTTGCAACTAACTAGTCCTCTGTCTTCCCTAATGTCAAGATGCGAGCTTTATAAAGTAGGCTAAATACTAAGATAGTATATGTTCATATCTGTAATGGAGCAAGATTTCATCATTGTATGACAGCCCAAAAAAAAAAAAAAAAAAACTTCTTTTTGTCCCTTGAGAGTTCACTGCTACAGATTCGCCCTCATTTCATCTTTGTCGATCGGAAAAAATTCATTCTCCAAATTTCATCCCTCCAAAATTTAGCCTTCAAAATTCAGCCCTCCAAATTTCAGCCTTCAAAATTCAGCCCTCCAAATTTCAGCCTTCAAAATTCAGCCCTCCAAATTTCAGCCTTCAAAATTCAGCCCTCCAAAATTCAGCCTTCAAAATTCAGCCCTCCAAATTTAGCCTTCAAAATTCAGCCCTGCAAATTTCAGCCTTCAAAATTCAGCCCTCCAAATTTAGCCTTCAAAATTCAGCCCTCCAAATTTAGCCTTCAATATTCAGCCCTCCAAATTTAGCCTTCAAAATTCAGCCCTCCAAATCTAGCCTTCAAAATTTAGCCCTCCAAATTTAGCCTTCAAAATTCAGCCCTCCAAATTTAGCCTTCAAAATTCAGCCCTCAAAATTTGGCCTTCAAAATTCAGCCCTCAAAGTTTGGCCTTCAAAATTTGGCCTTCAAAATTTGTCCTTCAAAATTTGGCCTTCAAAATTTGTCCTTCAAAATTTGTCCCTGAGTCGAAATTGTCCCTCAGCCAAAATTTGTCCCTCACCCAAAATTTGTCCCTCACCCAAAATTTGTCCCTCACCCAAAATTTATCCCTCAGCCAAAATTTGTCCTTCAGCCAAAATTTGTCCCTCAGCCAAATTTTGTCCCTCAGCCAAAATTTGTCCCTCAGCCAAAATTTGTCCCTCAGCCAAAATTTGTC
This sequence comes from Ceratopteris richardii, assembly GCA_020310875.1. NCBI lineage: Eukaryota > Viridiplantae > Streptophyta > Polypodiopsida > Polypodiales > Pteridaceae > Ceratopteris > Ceratopteris richardii. Next base: position 257,884,572 of record CM035406.1, on the reverse strand, counting down.
CCTCAGCCGAAATTTGTCCCTCAGCCAAAATTTGTCCCTCAGCCAAAATTTGTCCCTCAACCAAAATTTGTCCCTCAGCCAAAATTTGTCCCTCAGCCAAAAATTGTCCCTCAGTCGAAATTTGTCCCTCAGCCAAAATTTGTCCCTCAGCCAAATTTTATCCCTGAGTCGAAATTTGTCCCTCAGCCAAAATTTGTCCCTCAGCCAAAATTTGTCCCTCAGCCAAAATTTGTCCCTCAGCCGAAATTTGTCCCTCAGCCGAAATTTGTCCCTCAGCCAAAATTTGTCCCTGAGTCAAAGTTTGTCCCTCAGCCAAAATTTGTCCCTCAGCCAAAATTTGTCCCTTAGCCAAAATTTGTCCCTCAGTCGAAATTTGTCCCTCAGCCAAAATTTATCCCTCACTCAAAATTTGTCCCTTAAAATTTGTCCTTTAAAATTTGTCCCTCACAATGTCCTTCAAAATTCGTCCTCGGCGCCAGAATCAAGTCGGCTATCAGATTTGTGATGAAGTGTTGATTCATGGAATAGTCTCGCATTCAAGGCCATATTCCGAAGTTTCAAGCGCTTTTTAGGCAGTTGGCTGTCAATACCAGAATTAGACCACCTACCCAAAATTAGCCAGCTCTCTCTCCACTTTTGTCAGATCAGCGCGAACGGTGATGGTGCAGTAAATGATGGAATCTGGTGGAAGCTACTCTCTTGGCCCCGCGTGTGCAGTGAACAGTGATGGTGCCTTAATTGATGGAATCCGGTGGAAGTCTCTCTCTTGGCTTGAGATCTATATAAGAAGCAGTTTGCACTCGTTTGGAATACAATACACATATAGAGTACATTATGTTCAGATGATCAGAGATATGTTAGCGAAGGGTCCATTCGGAAGAATATACAGAGATTTAGGAGGCTAAGGGATACACTCAATGTCATCTCTCTGTGATTCTAGCTTTTGTCAATTTGGGTCTACTTGTGTTACTGTGGTATTCTGAGAGTGTTCTAATCAGGCTTCTCCTTGATTATTCTCTGCTCACTGATGTGATTTTGCCCACTGTAGAAGAGGCTTCTCTGCTAGAGAATATACAGAGTGAGAGCTTTAGTGTTGGGGGCAGTCGGCATGACAGTGAGATTGGATATATTGGGATAGTCACTTGTAAGTTGGAGTTCATAGCATTGTATACCACACATGTATACCTTCTCTGCATTCATATACTTTCTCTGTGTTGAGATGTCCTAGTTCATCTCTCGAGTGATCAGACCTTTTGTACTATTGAAAATTTTATCATTTTGTGAACTAGCGCATTTTTTTTTCAATCGTGGTCAAATTGGCCTTTTGGCATCTTTGTATCACTCCATCTGTTTCTTGGTTTATCTTTTCAAGTAGTACTTCACACAATCGTGTTACAGGGTATACTTCCCTAAGGAGAACCTCCCTTGAGTAGAAGGAGTACTGGAAGTAAAGACCCGATTACCCCCTCTACAGTTTGGCACGCACGGTGGGACCCTTGCATTTTTGTGTGAGGTAATTAGTGCAGCATAGAGTCTGTCACACTGTTTCTTGGTTTTTTTTTTGCATCCTGTAAGTGGGTACATGACCCACACTCGAGTAGACAGAGAACCTCTTCGTGTAGAAAGGACCATCAAGAAGTGAGCTCTACCTTCGACGAGTACCCCATTGCCTTTAAATTTGTCCAGTGAATTGGCTTCAACCCCACTCTCAATAGAGAAGTTGAGGAGGAGATTATATTTTTCCTTAGATACTTTAGAAGAAGCACCAGTGCCAATGGAGGATCTTTCTCATTTACTCTCCACGTTGAATATCAAGTTCCCTACTTTTAAGGGGTTGGCTTATGAGGATGTAGATGATCATGTGAGGAGATTCATTTCCTTATGTCGAGGACGAGGTCTGCAAAATCGAGAGGATGCAATGCTGGTACTCTTCCCATCTACATTGGAAGGTCTTGCTAACAAATGGTATAGTCAATATGCAGACGGCCACTTCACTACGTGGGAGGTACTGAAGACGACATTCTCGCAGACATTCAGACCAAGTGACTCCTCGGAAAGAGCTCTAGATCAGCTAGAGAATCTAAAGCTGAGACTAGGTGAATCCTTTCATGAACTTCACACTAGGACAAAAGCACTTGTTTCACGTCTACCACATGCTCCAGGTGACTTCCTGGTTAAAAAATGGATAGAGAAAGCTTTACCCAAGTCATCTCAGCAGAAGCTTCACGAATCTCTTTAGATTGGATGCAACACTGGATGATTTTGTTGCAGCTGCATCATGCATTGAGGAAGCTAGGCTACATTTCGAAGGATATACTCAACCAAATTATGCATCACACTTAGATCCTATTGAGCAACTCAAGAAGGAGTTGGAAGCCTTAAGAATGCAGCAGAGTCAACAAGAAGAGAAGGTCATACCACCACCACCATGCCACAATGTTGATGAAGTAGCTCAACTTCGCCGTGAGTTAGAAGATTTGCGTACTACACAGGACATACGAAGGCAGGTTTGCTGTACAATATGTAGCAAAAATGGACATTCAAATGTTAATTGTCCTAACAAGGTGAGCTCTCAATTCTGTGGCAAGGATGGTCATGAAGCAAGAGACTGCTACTACCTCAAGGGAGTACAACAACATGGTAACCCTCCTGTTCTTGATTCGTATTATGCTAGTACTTCAAATGCACCTAATAGAGAAGAGACCCATCTTACTCGGCCTAGATATAATAGACCACTGATGTGTTATCACTGTGGTGAGTATGGCCATATGCAAAACAGGTGTTCTCTGCCAGAAGGTGCACCTCCCTGTCAGCATTGTCCAGATGCCAAGGATCACTATACCAGAGATTGCCCAAGAAGCCGCCCTGCTCCAATTCACATGATTGCAGTCTCCCCACAAGTAGAAGGTATGACCACTCAGTCTTATGCTATTTCATCTTCTTCAGTGCCCATGATGAATAGAGCCAGGCAAGCGGCAACCTGTAGAGAGGAAGAACAGGGACTCAAACATAGAGACGAGGAAAAGAAGGCTGGTTGGAAGGGCCAAGCAGACATTGAAGGAGCTTATGATATGGTGACTACTTCCCTTAAGGACCAACCTGCAAGCTCTCAGGAAGATACACAAGAGGCTAAGATTGAGGAAATCTTGAAAGGTATTCATCACAAGGTTAGTTTGTACCAACTCATAAAAATGGATTCAAAAGTAAGAAGTGATTTATTGAAAGTTATACACTCGGCCTACTTAAGTCCACCATCGAGTGTAGATGGTTTCATGGTTGACTTTCCACCTGCACCCTTGGTAGACTATCAAAGCTCAAGGCTATCTGTGTTCATAAACGATGAAGGTCTGACTGGCGTCATTATAGATGGAGGCTCTGGCATCAATCTGATGCCTGATTTTATAATGAAGAAACTCAAACTGAACATAACCAAGGCGGCACCCTTCATTGTCACATTAGCAGATCAGCATCGTGTTATGCCCCTCGGCATCATTGAGAAGGTACACATGTCAGTACAAGGTTGTCAATTCCTCCTGGATTTTGTTGTGATTGCCCTACCACAGGAAAGCTCTTATCCTCTGCTTTTAGGAAGGCCTTGGTTAAGGCAAGCAAAAGCACTACAAGATTGGGGAAGAAACCAGATGTGGATCTCCTCGAAGGCTAATAACCACTTACAGGTACACTTAGAAGAAGGATGCGACTCCACCAAGATAACTGGATATGTAGATACTCAGGTAATGCCTTGTGTACCCCAAGAAGAAGAGAATTTGTTAAATTGGATGATGGGTGATGCAGAGTGTTGCACTGTTGAGATTACTGAAATAAATGAAGATCTTGCAAAAGAAGCCCAGGGAAAGGAAAAAGAGTCGAAAAATGAAAATTTAGGCTTAATCACTCATAAAGGAGAAAAAGTGAGTCCTTGCAGGAAAACAGAGACCGAGGTCAAGAAAGAGCCTTTGGAGATCAAATTTGGCCATTTTTCACAAAATAGTCTTGGTGGTCAAAAAATAGCAGAAAGTGAGTTAGTATCTTCGGGGGGCCCAAATAATCAAATTGGGCCATCCGACCAAATTAAAGAGCCTTTGGAGATCAAATTTGGCCATTTTTCACAAAATGGTCTTGATGGTCAAAAAGTAGCAGAAAGTGAGTTAGTATCTTCGGGAGGCCCAAATAGTCAAATTGAGCCATCGAACCAAATTAAAGAGCCTTTAGAGATCAAATTTGGGCGTTTCTCACAAAATGGTCTTGGTGGTCAAAAATTAGCAGGAAGCGAGCAAAAAGTAGCAGGAAGTGAGTTAGTCTCTTCAAGGGGCCCAAATAGTTGAATTGGGCCATCGGACCAAATTGGTCCATTGGATCAAAATGGGCCAATTTTGCGAGGATGCACCACTGCAGAGTTCTACAAAAGGGCAGAAAAGCCTATAATTGACAAAGTTGAAGGAGCCTTGGAGGAGGCTAATTTTGAGTCTCAAGGGCCTAATTTTGAGCCTAATTTCCTCAAGGATGGATCAAGCAACATATTGTGGAACATAAGGTGAATTCCACCCCTGCTCACAGTGCAGATGCTTTTTCAAGAGAGACGAGTCCTGAAATGCTAGTTCAAGAAGTGAACGTGAGAGATGAAGGAAATCCTCAAATAGTCCACTTAGCCTCCTGGTTGTGGCACTATTCTTTTTTACAACAGAGGGTAACTTCTCTCCTTTTCTCCTATAAAAATGTCTTTGCATGGTCCTACAAGGATCTAACAGGGATTCCAGAGGAGCTTGGATTACATCGAATATCCCTAGTAGAAGGAGTTGCACCTGCAAGAAGTAGGCCATATCGACTCAATCCAAAATATGCAGAGGCAGTAAAACTTGAAATCACAAAACTTGAGGACGCAGATATTATTGTTCCAATAGAACATTCAAGGTGGCTTTCACCTATGGTTATTGTACCCAAGAAAAATAGCGAAAAAATAAGAATATGCGTTGATTTTCGTGCTTTAAATAAGGTAACTGTTCAAGATGGCTTCCCTCAACCTTTCACAGAACAGGTATTAGAAGAAGTAGCCGGTCACACTTTGTACAGTTTTCTTGATGGTTTCAGTGGCTACAACATATTGATTCATCCTGATGATAGAGACAAAACTGCTTTTGTCACTCCATGGGGCACTTATGTGTATACACGCATGGCTTTTGGGCTTCGAAATGCACCTGCTTCATTTAATAGAACAATGTATTTGATACTGGGGAAATGGTTGACAACTTTTCTGCGCATTTTTATGGATTACTGTTCAGTGTTCTCAGGCACAGATAGAAGAGCAGTAGTCCAAGATTTTCACGATCACTCAATGGAAAATCTGAAGGAAATCTTTGAGCAGTGTCTCAAAACAGGATTGAAGTTGAATCCTGCTAAATGTCATTTTTTGGTCACTAAAGGCACTCTCCTTGGTCACATCGTGTCTGCAAATGGGATAACTGTAGATCTAGCAAAGGTCACTACTATCCTTTCCATGCCCATTCCACAGACTCCTAAGGAAGTACAAAGCTTTTTAGGCCATGCAGGCTACCATAGGAGATTTATACAGATGTATTCAGAAATAGCTAAGCCTCTGTCAATGCTTACGAGTAAGAAGATTCCTTTCTCTTGGAGTCCTGAGGCTGAAAAGGCATTTTGTGAACTAAAATTGAGGCTATGTACTGCTCCACTCTTAACTGTTCCTAATTGGTCAGTAGAGTTTCATGTGCATACAAATGCTAGTCTTCATGTAGTAGGAGCAATTTTGGCTCAACCCTCCATGCCCAAGGTGCCCAAGGTGGATCAACCTATAACTTATGCTAGCAGACTGCTTACCAGAGTAGAAAGAAATTACAGCACTACGGAAAGGGAAGGTTTGGCTATTGTTTTTGCACTCCAAAAGTTTAGGCACTACCTTCTAGGTATGCATTTCATTGTCATATCTGACCATCAGCCCCTCAAATACTTAATTAATAAGCCTAGACTAGCTGGAAGGATTTGGCATTGGCTACTACTATTTCAAGAGTATGATTTTGAGATTCATATTAGGCCAGGAAAAGAACACTACATGGCAGATCAGGTGTCAAGGACGGCTATGAGCGAAAAGGCGATAGGTATTAATGATGAACTTCTAGATAGTAGTCTCTTCGCGATAGAGACTCAAACTCAGTGGTATGATGAAATTCTGCATTTTCTCACTTCTGGAAAATTCCCTGAGAGCATAAAGCCATTAGAGAAGAGGAGATTAATCTTTAAAGCCAAAGCATATTCGCTTATAAATGGCCATTTGTATAAATATTGTCATGATGGTATCTTGAGAAAATGTGTTTATCCAGAGGAGGTGAATTCTCTACTTGAAGCAACACACAGTGAAGGGCATCTCAAAGGAGAGGATTTGGCTCACAAAATTATCCACAGGGGATTATGGTGGCCTCATGTTTACAAAGATTCTATCAAGTTTGCCAAAGGATGTGATATCTGCCAGAGATATGCTCCCAAGCCTAGTAGACTAAATTTTCAACCATTAGTAATCTCCACTGGATGGCTACCTTTCGAACGATGGGGTCTTGATTTCATTGGACCAATCAGCCCAACTGGTCAACCTGGTGGTAAGAAGTATATCTTGATGGCCACATGTTATTCTACTAAGTGGGTAGAAGCTAAGGCTACTGCTGATTGTACTTCCACTAGAGTAGCCAAGTCTATGTATAAAAGATTATTCTCAAGATTTGGCTGGCCACTTGAAGTCACCAGTGATAGAGGCACTCACTTTGTAAACCAGTTGTTGCAAATAACCTCTGTCAGGTACAAGATCTTCCATAAGAAATCTTGTGCATACTACCCGAGAGCAAATGGGCAGGCAGAAAGTTCTAACAAAATTTTGATTCGATGACTACGCAAATTAGCCTTTGATCATCACAGTTCATGGCCATAAGCCCTCATTGGTGCAATATGGGCTTTCCGAACAACCAGAAGGGGCACTAGGGGAGAGAGCCCATTTCTTCTAGTCTATGGGAAAGAGGCATTAGCCCCTTTCGAATTCATCATCAGAAAAGAAATTGAAGCAAAAAGAATTGATGTTGACCCTCATATTAGAAGATTGGTAGCATTGGAGGAATGTAGAGAAACAACTATGAAGAGGCTGCAGGAAAAGCAGGAAGAAAGGAAACACATTCATGACAGACACTTAAGGACCAATAAGGTTGAAGAGGGAGCTCTAGTGCTGGTATATCAAATTCCATCTGTACCTACTAAATTGGCACCAAAATGGTCAGGACCCTACAAAGTGCAGAGGATATTTCAACAAGGAGCAGTACAAGTACACGACCTACAGGGTGAGAAATTGCCTCTGATCAACATCTCCAGGGTGAAGGCTTATCTAGGGTGAAGGCTTATCTAACTTGAAACATTTCGAGAAAAATCAATCATTGTATATACCCTAGTTCTCATTTCAGCTTGATTTGCCCATAGACAGTTCTAATTTTGTTCTTAGAAATTTTTAGCCAATATTGAACAATTGCACCGAGACAGTGCAACATCTTGATGTGGGGGACTGTAATGGAGCAAGATTTCATCATTGTATCACAGCCCCAAAAAAAAAAAAACTTCTTTTTGTCCCTCAAGAGTTCACTGCCACAGATTCGCCCTCATTTCATCTTTGTCGATCGGAAAAAATTCATTCTCCAAATTTCGTCCCTCCAAAATTTAGCCTTCAAAATTCAGCCCTCCAAATTTCAGCCTTCAAAATTCAGCCCTCCAAATTTCAGCCTTCAAAATTCAGCCCTCCAAAATTCAGCCTTCAAAATTCAGCCCTCCAAATTTAGCCTTCAAAATTCAACCCTCCAAATTTCAGCCTTCAAAATTCAGCCCTAAAAATTTAGCCTTCAAAATTCAGCCCTTCAAATTTAGCCTTCAAAATTCAGCCCTCCAAATTTAGCCTTCAAAATTCAGCCCTCCAAATTTAGCCTTCAAAATTCAGCCCTCCAAATTTAGCCTTCAAAATTCAGCCCTCAAAATTTGGCCTTCAAAATTCAGCCCTCAAAATTTGGCCTTCAAAATTTGTCCCTGAGTCGAAATTGTCCCTCAACCAAAATTTGTCCCTCAGCCAAAATTTGCCCTGAGCCAAAATTTGTCCCTCAGCCAAAATTTGTCCCTCAGCCAAAATTTGTCCCTCAGCCAAATTTTGTCCCTCAACCAAAATTTGTCCCTCAATTTTGTCCCTCAGCCAAAATTTGTCCCTCAGCCCTAAGCCAAAATTTGTCCCTCAACCAAAATTTGTCCCTCAGCCGAAATTTGTTCCTCAGCCGAAATGTGTACCTCAGCCGAAATTTATCCCTCAGTCAAAATTTGTCCCTGAGTCAAAATTTGTCCCTCAGCCAAAATTTGTCCCTCAGCCAAAATTTATCCCTCAGCCAAAAATTATCCCTTAGTCGAAATTTGTCCCTCAGCCAAAATTTTTCCCTCAGCCAAATTTGGTCCCTGAGTCAAAATTTGTCCCTCAGCCAAAATTTGTCCCTCAGCCAAAATTTGTCCCTCAGCCGAAATTTGTCCCTCAACCAAAATTTGTCCCTTAGTCAAAATTTGTCCCTCAGCCAAATTTTGTCCCTGAGTCGAAATTTGTCCCTTAGCCAAAATTTGTCCCTCAGTCGAAATTTGTCCCTCAGCCAAAATTTGTCCCTCAATCAAAATTTGTCCCTTAAAATTTTTCCTTCAAAATTTGTCCCTCACAATGTCCTTCGAAATTCATCCTCGGCGCCAGAATCAAGTTGGCTATCAGATTTGTGATGAAGTGTTGATTCATGGAATAGTCTCGCATTCAAGGCCATATTCCAGAGTTTCAAGCGCTTTTTAGGGAGTTGGTTGTCAATACCAGAATTAGACCACCTACCCAAAATTAGCCAGCTCTCTCTCCACTTTTGTCAGATCGGCGCGAACGGTGATGGTGCAGTAAATGATGGAATCTGGTGGAAGCTACTCTCTTGGCCGCGCGTGTGCAGTGAACAGTGATGGTGCCTTAAATGATGGAATCCGGCAAAAGTTTCTCTCTTGGCTCGAGATCTATATAAGAAGCAGTTTGCACTCGTTTGAAATACAATACACATATAGAGTACATTACGTTCAGATGATCAGAGATATGTTAGCGAAGGGTCCATTCGGAAGAATATATAGAGATTTAGGAAGCTGAGGGATACACTCACTTTCGTCTCTTTGTGATTCTAGCTTTTGTCAATTTGGGTCTACTTGTGTTACTGTGGTATTCTGAGAGTGTTCTAATCAAGCTTCTCCTTGATTATTCTCTGCTCATTGATGTGATTTTGCCCACTGTAGAAGAGGCTTCTCTGTTGGAGAATATGCAGAGTGAGAGCTTCAGTGTTGGGGGCAGTCGGCATGACAGTGAGATTGGATATACTGGGATAGTCACTTGCAAGTTGGAGTTCATAGCATTGTATACCACACGTGTATACCTTCTCTACGTGCATATACTTTCTTTGTGTTGAGATGTCCTAGTTCATCTCTCAAGTGATCAGACCTTTTGTACTGTTGACAATTTTATCATTTTGTGAACTAGCGCAATTTTTTTTCAATCTTGGTCAGATTGGCCTTTTGGCATCTTTGTATCACTCCATCTGTTTCTTGGTTTATCTTTTCAAGTAGTACTTCACACAATCATGTCACAGGGTATACTTCCCTAAGGAGAACCTCCCTTGAGTAGAAGGAGTACTGGAAGTAAAGACCCGGTTACCCCCTCTACAATATCTACTTGCAAACAACATCCCGTTCTAACATGCAAATCCACATGCTCACATGCGTATGCATGCATGTTCTTTGCATGCCCAAGAAATAATGGAACAATCATGCATGAGCTTGATGCATGACTTTTCCTTGTACTAAAAATGTATATCATGCAATCTTGATGCATGTATGTCCTTTCCTTTGTCCTAATTGCACTATGATATAAAAACATATCCTTGTGGTGCAATAAAAAGCTTACTCAATGGAAAGGAAATATGGAATTAAACTGCCAAAATACATTCTTTGATGCACAAGGATCCCTTTTTTTTTAAATCAAGTCTTTCCTTAATGCAAACTAATGTTTGGAATGCGGAGTGTATTGTTTCATTATCCTAATCTCGACTTAATCGATTGAAATCTTGGTTATTTCAATGTGCATCTAGGATTAAGTGTAGAATAATGAAAACAAGATAAATCAAGCATTAAGGCCAAGTAGAAACTAGAAAATACTTAGCTTTGATCATAGCTTCATCCATCCTCTGATTCTCACGAAGACTCAACCTTCATACTTTGATTATTGTCAAAGCATCTTTCGTCACTTGAGAGGAATGAAAGCCAAAACATGATCCCATGATCTGCCTTCCTTTTTCCCTTAATTCTAAAGAGGCGTTGACTCCACTAGTTAGATGATCTAACTAATTAGATCATAGAGGTGTTGGCTTCACAAGTGCTCATGTTGGATCATTGAAGTTTTGAATCCCAACTTCATACTCTACTAGGGCATGAGCTTGAATTTTGTTACCAGGTATGGGTTACTAAGATGTTTGTTGTTTTCTAGAATAATAATAGAACATAATAACTATAGAAATAGCACAGCGGTCTATAGCACAACGGTCGGATTAATCTGCCATTCCGAAGGGCAGCAAGAGTTCGACCTTTCCATGTTGTAGCTCAGAAACAAATCCGTCGGGCATCTTTTACTATTGGATGTGCCCAGATTACATAATTAATTTTCAAACTGTGGAAAGCACTATCCAGCATATTAATGGTTATTGCCCAGCACATCATCTTGTGTACTAAAATCGGACGTTCTACTGGATGAAACACAGATCTCTTGAAGAAGAGGATGAGAGTTCGAATCTTGGTTGTCACTGTTCCCATCATTCTTTGTTTTGCTACTAAAATAGCAAATAGATGAGACGTTCGTGTACATAGGTCTGCTGATAATTTTGCTCGCGCCCGAAGAACATAGCAGATGAGGTCGTTTGATCGATTCCACCAAGCTACTTCGCATTGGAGATCTCTCATTTTGATGCTTTGTTTTCTATGAGCCTGTTGTTGAATTTTCATGAGCTGTTCCGGAGGAATCCAACTGAGCTGTTCCTGCGCGAGTCTAATCATCTCATGATCCATCCTCTCTGTCACCGCGTGATCAAAAGAAGGAAGAACAGCCGAATCTTTTGAGGCAAAGACCAAAGGAATGTGAAGCAGATGATTAAGCGATAATTATCACATATCTGCCTTGTTAAATGAAGTGGGCATTCATTTAGCTCAAGGATACATCTCAGCCAAAATAGGGCATAAAGAAATCTTTAGCCTGCTAGAAGAAGGATCTACTCACACATGCATGAAACCATCACGTGTGAGAAAGCAACCCTAGAAGAGGAATTGGAAAACGAATCAATCAAAAGTTTACCAGAGGAGTTCCCTAAGAAAGGATTGACTAGCAATACCAATGCATCAGTTGATGAGGGGGATTCATCCCCCATGAACGATGAATACAAGAGGAATTGTGAAGACGATGCTCCTAAAGTTACCTACAACAAGGGAAGACCATCCAAATGGAAGCCCACTATCCGATTATCGCAGCCAGGAAGTGCTAATCTACACTGGGTTTGTAAGGATCGAATGAGGGAAACAAAAAAGTCTACACTGATACAGGTCACTCATCTTATGGAGACAAGGAGAAACAATGAATTCTCTTCATTACAATCGGAACCAAAAAGACTTCTGAGAGTATGGCTTCCAAATTCATTAGTAGAAGCCCATAAAACATGGCAGCACATATGGATTCCGAAGAAGGTCAGATAGATTGCAAGTCACGAGATAGACAAGAAAGAAGAAATATTACACCGACAAAGCAGGACCATGAAGCCAAACAAGATACACCAAAGATACCCGAGGAACACGACATCAACCAATCAAACTTCAAGAAACAAAGAAGAAAAACCTAGAATACGACAAGACCAAGAGAAGACGAAGCCTCAAACATCAGCTACCAAATGGATGTGGAGACCCAAGAGGCTACACGGACAAGAACAACAAATTCAACAGGATTCCAATTGCACTCATGAAGAGTCGAATGCACCTAAAAAGTATGCATGTCAGGGCCACACTACGAGGCCATGCATTCGGCACATGATATGTTTAACAAAACTAGTGGTGCACATTTCCCACTTGGGAATAGATCATAGATTCTACTTCCATAGGAATAAACATACTATGTAAATAAATAAATGCTTCGGCCAAACTAACTCTTGTTTTCTTTCAGGAATATAAATGAAAAGAGGTGTGGTAAGAGATTTTACTTACTTCAGTAAGGGGGAAATGGGGTGACGCAATGAACAACATGCCACTGAGACACACATCACTAAGGACATGCCTTCTATAAAAAGTTGATGCTCTCCTTATTACAAGTGTAGATGGCTTCTGAGGACTCTGAAGTGACTATTCAAGAGGAGATGTTGGAATTTCCCCTACAAAGCGTGACAAAGGCAAAGGGTCACTAGTTTCGAGAGGATCAACCTATCGGGGATTATATGTTCTTGGTAACAATTAAAATTATGGACATGGACCATCAATTTCCAGTGATGTCCTAAGATTTCAAAGTAGTGCATGAACTTCCATCCACTGTAGACATTATGAAGAAAGCTGGTATTCAGAAGTACTTCAAACTACCAATCTATAAACCAAACTTCCAACGCTGCACACAAGTAATGAATACCCTACAACTAGCTTTTCATGATCCATTGGTACCTGAAGCTAGAGTCCTACATGCAGCAGGCGAGTGGGTCATCATACAATTCACCCACGAATTAATCAAAGAAGCTTTCGGATGGGAAAGCTTCTTTGATTAATTCCTCAAGGAGTTAAGTTCTTGTCCTCCCTTTTCTAGATCAGGCTCTCCCATATCAAACTCTGGTATGATCGATCCAAACTCATATGTCCTATCTAGTAAGCTAGTGATCGCGTACATGGTTCCTTGCTTGTCAATATAAGAACCCTCTTCAAACTTAACCACATGGATATCAAGTCCAAAGCTTCGATCCAGGTTTTTGATTTAGATTAATGATATCTTTAGACCATCATCATAGATGCGAGCACCTAATTTTTTTGTTTTAATATATTCCGGTTGAGTTTTATAGGGACCCCCTAGTGTCTCTAGGTAAGCTATATCTAAACTGCCTGTAGTTCTCTCCATGCTATATGATATCTCCGAATCACTATTCTCTGAACTTAGCACGTAGGCGTAGTCACTAAGTGGATGATCCCACAACCTAGTTGTGTGATTGACAGTAACTTTAGATGATCTGATGCGTTCTCTATCCCAACCTAGGTGTCTACCTAACCAAAGGTTCATAATCCTTGTCTGTTAAGCCACTTTTTCTCGAGTACAACCATGTTGTTGTGTTCCTTTTGCACAATCACTTGTTTTTTTAAATTCCCTTTTGGGTGTAAGATCTTATCCAATATTGCCGTGTTGCTTGAGTTATATTGCAACTCGATGTGTGATCGATCAATTTATGTTCTTTTCTATTAGGGTGTTTCACAACAATATTCTAGCTATGCTTGAACTTGAGACCAATTTTTGTTCTTTTCTATTAGGGTTCCGACTTGCACATTCACCCTTGTGACCTAAGCTTCCATTGAAGATCCTTCCACACCAGCCTTTGGTAAGCTCTGATACCAATGAAGGACTTTGATGTGTTGAACAAAAGGAGCAATGGAGGAGATGAAGGGAGAGATGAGAGAGGAGAGACGTGCACACATGTGTGGGAGCCTCAAAACCCACATAATGATCTCTCTTGAGGCAATGCTCTATAAATAATGTATATATACGAATATAGGGATAAGGTCACATAATCCTTACATCCCCAATATCTAGTAAGCCCTATAAATGCAAACCTATTTTGATAGAATTTGTTTGATTGAACAATTGATTAGCCTTGAGCATAGCCTGAGCTATTTCTACCATTTTCATGAAAATTTTTGTCCATTCAATATCTAAATATGCTCTAGGTTAACTCTCGTCTAGGTTTATAGTTGTTGGCCCTTCTTGCAGTCGAGCATCATAAGCTTTGAACATCGTGTCCAAGCCTTCTCGAGTTGGATCTATGAGGACATACCCTTGTTGGGGTCTATTCACATGAGTGGTGAGGTGGGATGAAGTGGAGTGGATGGAGTTACGGCATGTGAGGGGTTTTGAGATGTAGTGTCTGTAATTTTTATTTTACATCTCTCAGGCTTTCTTCTAGTTTGAATAACTTTCTATCCCACTTATGACTGGTGTTCTCCCTTGTATCCTTCCAAGTTCTTGTTTTCCTCTTACTAGGCTCTCCTGATTCACTTGAATCTAATTGTTCAGCTGGTTTAGCCTATTGTAAGGCTTGTGCCCTAGTGACTACCTATATAGGAGCCGCATTAATACTACTCAAACGTGAATCCACCACTAAGCCTACCACATTGATTGGTGTAACCTTGGGCTCACTAGAGGGGTTCCTCGGACAATCTCTTGATATATGTTCTTTGTCGCACTCAAAACAAAACCCTTGTATTGTGATGGTTTTTTCGTGTCTTGGAGCCAGTGGGTGGGGACATTCACGAATGAAATGGTCATTGTGACATCTAAAACATGGTCCTCTAAGGGCTTTTGGTTTCATTTGTCTCAATTGGGGCATGGTGTTAGGATTCATATACATGACATTGGATTATTTTGCCTCCCAATTTGGTTCCATAGGTAGTGCCTCATATTGATACGGATAGTCTCACTATGCTCAGGTAAATCTGTGTAATAAGATCGTGGACTATCTTCATGGGTGTAGTCAAAACTCTGAGCATGAGGTCATTTTCTAAGACCAAAGGGGTCCTCAACATAAATGATCTATTAGGGTTCTCCTTTGTCATTGCATACTTAACTAGAATCACATTGGCAAGAGGTGGTAGTTGGTTTCCTAGAATTGGTTATGGCCTATATGGTGCATAATATTGTTGTTGGTATTAAGGTTGATATTATTGTTCTGGCCTGTAATATGACTGTTGGTATTGGTTATGATACCTACCCTTTTGGTAAGGTTGCTAATAAGTTTGTTTGATGGCCTACCTATTGTACAAACAATCTTAAGTTGTATGGTTCATGTGTTTTCTCTCAATATTGCAATATGGAGCATTCAATTCTCTCACATTTTGGTTTTGCATTGGGCATATGTTAGCAATGTGGTCACCTCTGCAAGTATAACATCACTTCAACGAGGTGACCCTTAGTATTTGTCTATTTTGAACTCCTATATTCTTGGAAACTTGCTTAGCTAGCTCATTTATCAAAGTGTATGGTATGAAAGTATGACTACTAGAACTGTCAGAATCCTTATAGATTTTGGACAATTCTTACTCCTCACCCAAGTTGTCTTCTATGTCAATACAAATTCTTATGCATTGATCTAATGTGATTGCATTCTTGATATCCACATATGATCTATGTTTACCACTTAGAAGTCCATCTAAAAATAGGGAAACTTGTTTTTCTTGTGTAGGAAATTCAGGTGTGAGTTATCTTTCCATGTATCTTTTACATCTGTATCTAGCGAACCAAACTGCTTGTTGGGGTTTCTACTTGAACGTTTGGATCAAGGATGATGTGTTATGCTTGATGTAACTCTTGGAAAATTCTATTATGAATGCTTCTAGTAGTTGACCTATATTTTGGTAATTGCAATTGTTTAGGGGTTGAAACCAACCTAAGATAGTACGCTTGAGGATCAAGCCAAATGCCTTGAATGGGGTGACAAAGTCCTTGACTTGTTTAGCTCTTAACACTTGTTTGAACTTGTTCACATGATCATAACGATCTCCTGACCCATCAAGGTAGTTTTTCATTGTCTTGACCACTTGAGAGGGACTAAGGGTTCTTGGATACTATCCGAGTCTAGGAAATGGAAAATTATGTGCATCTCTTTGATGCCTATGTGCTCTATGTCTCTCTCTTTCTCGTCTTTTAGTTTCAAGTCCTGATATGTCTCTGCCCAGAGTGTGTGCAAAGCTTATCTCAGGTCTCTCCTTGGTTCATTCTCATTGTTCTTCTAGGACATGGGATGATCATGCACCTCCCTCATCATGATAGGCAATGGATGTATGTAAGGGAAACACTATTTTACCCTTCCATGTGTAAACAAGCCTATTTTGATCCATCACCATGAATACTCTCTCGGAGGTGTTATCTAGATAGATTACCTTTCTAGGGATCTCTAGTTCCTTGAATTCTTAGATACAAACTCCTATTAAATCCTTGCATCTTTTTTATCTAACTCTCCAAAAAACTTCATCAGTTTCTTGGTTAACAAATATTTCTCTGGTTTATTTATCCTGAGGAACCCATTATCATGTGAATGTTTTGGACAAGATAGAATTTCCTCAAGGATTTATAAGTTCTTCTCCTCCCTTTCTAGATGAGGAGGTCCCATATCAGACTCTTGTATGATTAATCCAAAATCATATGTCCTATCTAGTAAGTTGGTGACCACGTACATGGTTCCTTGCTTGTCAATATAAGAACCCTCTTCAAACTTAACCATATGGATATCGAGTCCAAAAGGTTGATCTAGGTTTTTTGAGTTGGATTAGTGATCTCTTTAGACCATCCTCATAGATGCGATCACCTAACCAGTTGGTCCTAGTATATTGCAATTGAGTTTTATAGGGACCCTCTAGTGTCTCTAGGTAAGCTATATCTAAATTGTTTGTAGGTCTCTCCATGCTATATGTCATCTTCAAATCACTAGTCTCTAAATTTAACACATTGGTGTAGTCATTGAGCTAATGATCCCATGACCTAGTTGTGTGATTGACACTAACTTCAGAGGATTTGATGCTTTGTCTATCTGACCTAAGGTTCATAAGCCTTGTTTGTTAAGCCACTTTTTCTCGAGTACAACCACATTGTCGCGTTCCTTTTGCACAATCATGTGTTTTTTTATAAATTCCTTTCGGGTGTAAGATCTTATCCAATATTGCATCGCTAGGAATACTTGAGTTATATTGCAACTGGATGTGTGATCGATCAATTTATGTTCTTTTCTATTAGGGTTTTTCATAGCAGTATTCTAGCTATGCTTTAACTTGAGAAATTAGGGTTTCTTGGACTTGATCCATTCCTAGTGTCACCCTAATCAATCACTTCCACTAATCACACTTAGTCTATACTAGAAATTTATTGGGGTGGTTGAGAGTTCTTGCAACCTTGAGTCTGGTGCTCCAAAAAGGGCTCTAGTATCCAGCAAACATGCTCCCTAAACCTTGCTTTGTTCTGCACTTTATCTTGCTCTAGACACCCTTGATTGGCTCTTAATAGACTTGTAAAAGTCCCAAGTTTAGATCATGCTTTAACTTTAATTTCTTTGATAGACAATTTTGATTCAAGCATTTTTTGAAAGACCCATTTTCCTTGTTGTATTCTGAAACAATCCTCTCGAGCTCTCTTGGCTTCCTAATCGCACTTGAAGGTCAACTTCAAATTACCTTATCTATAAAATAGATTTTGTATGAGAAAGTTTTGTCAATTCAGGCTCTTGGGAGCCAAACAGACAAACAAAGCCTCTCAAGATATTTATGTGCTTATTTAAGGAAGCTACAATTGTGTGAAAGTATCACGATTGTATAAGAGAATTGTGATGCTATGAGACAATCCTGTTGTTGTGCCAATTAGAGAATAGTGGTGTTGTGAGACAATTGCAAAGTTCTGACAACTAGAGAGTCGCCATTTTGTGAGAGTCAGACAATTGTGATGCTGTAGACAATCACAATATTAAGACAACCAAAGAATCGCGATTTTGTGAGAGTGAGAGAATCGTGATGTTGTGAGACAATCTTGATGTTGTGAAAACAAGAGAATCACAATTTTGTGAGAGCCAAAAAATCGCAATTCTATGAGACAATCCCGCTGTTGGGACAACCAAAGAATCATGATTTTGTGAGATTCACACAATTGTGATGCTCTAAAACAATCGCGATGTTGTGACAAGAAAGGAATCATAATTTTCTAAATGATTTTAAGTAGGAACTTACAATACTAAGGCGATCATGATGCTCTAAAAAAATTTGAATTTTTCACAAAGTCACGATTTTTTGAGAGTTTTGATGGGAACTTTAAAATCGAGAATCGAGAGCCTCTATGTCGCAATGAGGGTGGTGACGAGCTATGTACATGCCAATGATCGCTAATAGATGAAGATGGGAGAAGATGGTGATGATGATGATGAAGTTGGAGAAAAAAAATCATAAAATTTACAAACAATGACTATTTTTTACCTTCCAACATCAGAAATCTATGATCTTACCATCACAACACTCATCCTCGAGCAATGCTCCCCAGCAATGGTGCCAAAGTTTGGTATAGCCCAAGTGCGAGCAGCATCTGCTTTACTTGTTAATCTATCGAGATGTGAGGAGGACATGAAGATCATTAGCAATTGTGGCAAGCAAATGTGAGTGACAAGCACATACATGCATGCATGCACACACACATGCACACAAGGCAACATAACAAAGATAGAAACAATGGAAGCTTTGATGCTCAATAAATCAATTATACTCTTTAAGAATCGCTTTCTCTAACTTGCTAACAACAACCTAAAAATTAGCTCTCTAGCTCTTTTTATAGTTTTTTGAATAGTTTGGCCCAATTTAAGACCTAATTGTCAGCCTAGTTAAAAATATAGTTCTTGATACTATTTGAAGGGTCAAATGAGCTCTACAAATTATGAAATATGGAACATGACTTCTACATTGTTGAACCATTCTTGAATTTTGCATAATCTATGAGCTTATGCAGACTATGACATAGAATGTCAAAAGCAATGATAACATTACCATTCAAGAGATCATGAATTGTACATCTCTTAATCAACAAATTTGATAAGCAAACCAGTATTTATTAGTGTTGAAATTGATAATAAACTCTGATTGATCCCTAGTACATATAAGGCGTCTGAAAATGTGAAATAACTACCACTAGTAGTAGAGAGAATGACCTTTCCGACTCAAGTGACATGATAAGACGAGTTGTTAACATGTGATAGTATTCCCTAAAAGAGTAGGCTCAAGCAAAATGAAAAAACATGCATTGTGGGGTAATACATTTGGTTGCACCATTATCAAAGTACCAAAGATCCGAGTGTACTATAGGAATACACTGCTCATGAGAAGATGGGTCATAGTTGTATTGAGTATTAAATGCCATTCTTCATTTGAACAAGGTTAGTAGACTCTTTTGCGACCATTTTAGGATAACTATTATAATCTATGTCTCCTTGTTTGACTATGCAATATGAGCATATTTTTTCTTACTAGTAGACAAGCTCCATTTACCTTTGCCCTTCTAACTAGCTAAGAAAGCTTGACCTACAACATGCATAATTGACATGTTCCACCTAGATTGATCTTTGTGCAATAAAATAGAGATTAATTCCTCAAAGGTTAACACATTTGGATTGCTTTTCATAATCAACCAAAGAGAACAAGAAAAACTTTAATAAGAATCTGGAAGAACATTAGAAGAGTCTATACAAGTGAACTATCTGGCAAGATTTCATTGATAGAAATTAGCTTCTCTTTGAGATCCTTGATCTTTCTTGAAAATGTATGAGTATCCTAACCACATTTTGTTGTTTTTCAAGAGTGAATGTGAGGGATAATGGAATGTTTGATAAACAAAGCTATTGATGCATGTATCAATGCATATTTTCCATCCCTAAAAGTTCTTTATAGTAGGTGCAATAGGAATCGTAGCAAGACCAAGAAATTGAAGCTCATTTCACCCCCTGTATCACTTTCCCACAATGGGTAATTAGAACCATCCACCTCAACAGTCAACATACAGAATACATCATTGCTTGTTGCCATGGCTAGTTGTTGGAACTCAAGGTCAAGCACAAGCATGGAAGCACATAAGAAAAGTGGACACATAAGAAGAAGGGGCAAGTACGGAGCTCCAAGAAGTGTATGTCAAATTTCCATAAGGATCCCCTACAAAAATAGTGATTTTGATCCCTCAAACCATTGTAAATATCATTTCACCTTTTTCTAGCTCTATTTGTGCAAGCTGAGGAGTCCTCGAGCTTGAGGAGCATTAGAAATATCATCCTACCAATTTTCATAATTTTTAGACTTCGTTTGAGCCCTCAAATAAGCCCTGGAACCTAATTTTTAACTAGGCCGAACACTAGGTCTGGACAGGGCCAAAACTAGTCCAAAAACTATAAAAAGAGCTAGAGAGCTCATTTTTTGAGGTTAGCTTGTTAGAGAATAGAGATTTTGTAAGAGAACTCTTTGTAATAGAAGCTTTCCATTGTTCCTCTCTTTGATCTTGCCTTGTGTGCGTGTGTGTGTATGTGCGTGCATGCTTGTGTGCTTTCACTCACACACTTGTACCTTCACTTGCTCATGGTCTTCATACCGGTCCTCACGTCTCCACGGATTGACAAGTAAAGGAGGTGGTGCTTATGCTTGAGCTACACCAAATTTTGGTGCCGTTGCTGGGGAGAGAGCTTCAAGGACGAGCGTTGTGATGGTAAGATCGTAGATTTGCAACGTTGGAAGGTAAAAAAACTGTCATTTTTGTTCGTCTTCTGATTTTTCCTCTTCATCTTCATCATCATCACCATCTCCATCTTCTTCATAGAAATTTCTTGTTTTTTAGTGCATTTTCACCATTTCCATACCACTTTTCATGCACTATTGTGCGAGAAGGAGTTAGGAAGTGCAAGGGAGAGTAAGCGCCTGTGTTTTTCATGATTTTTTGCACATACAGATCTCACCATTGCTCGGCGCTCAAAAATTTGAATTTCCCACCAAAAAACATGATTCTGATTGAAAATCACGATTTTCATAAAATTCAAAATTTTTCAAAAAAAGATAATTTTTTATTTTCCGCCTAAAAGCTTTTTGAAAAGAGCACGATTCTGGGGTCATTCTCAGAATTGCGATTCTCTGGTTGTGCTCAAAATCGCGATTCTCTAAATTTCTCAAAAAACACGATTCTCTATTGGCAATCGCGATTTTCAAAAACACGATTTTCGTCCAAAATCGCAATTTTCATGTCAAAACCACGACCTTGAGAAAAGACGATTTTTAGTGGGCTCAAAATCGCGATTCTCACAAATCACGATTTTCAGCCAAAAACATGATTGTGATCAAACACGATTCTCTGTTGGCAATCACGATTTTCAAAAACACAATTTTCATTCAAAATCATGATTTTCATGTCAAAAACACGATTTTGAAAAAACACGATTTTAATTCAAAATCGCGATTTTGTGATCACTCTCAAAATCACGTTTTTCACGATTCTCTCTCAAAATCACGTTTTTCACGATTCTCACTCAAAATCGCCTTTTTTGGGATTCTTCAGAATCGCGATTTTCATCAGTGCTCAGCATCGCGATTTTCATGATCTCACAAAATCGTGAGTTTTGTGGTTGTTGAGCATCACAATTTTCATGACCCTCATAATCGTGATTTTCATCAGTGCTCAGCATCGCGATTTTCATGATTTCACAAAATCATGATTTTTGTGGTTGCTTAGCATTGCGGTTTTCATGATCCCTCAAGATCGCGATTTTCATTAGAGCTCAGAATCGCGATTTTCTAACCTCACAAAATCGCGATTTTCACACAAAACCGTGATTTTTCCAAAAGGCCATGTTTCCCTGTTTTGACCTTCAAGAGCCTGATATGACATAACTTTTTCATCCAAAGACCAAGAACCCAAGGGGACTCCAAAGGATTTTGAACCATACGAAAGGGAAATTTTGCACTCTTAACCAAAGCTTATGAACCTGAGATCTTGTAGACACCTAGGCAAGGATAGGCAAAGCATTAGATCTTCTGAGGCTAGTGTCAACCATATAGCTAAGTCTTGGGCACAACAACTAAGTGGTCATCCTTACGTACTAAGTTCATACACAAGTGATTCAGAAATGTCTTTTAACAAGGGGAAACCTACAGGTGACTCAGGCATTGCCTATTTATAAACACCCGAAGGTCCATATAAGACATAGTTGGAATATATTCAGACCAACCGATTAGGTGCTCGCATCTACGAGGACAACCTAAGGCGATCAGTGGTCCAACTCAAAAATCCAAATCAATCCTTTGGACTTGAACACTCAGTAGTCAAGTTCGGAGAGGGTTCATATATCGATAAAGAAGGAACCATGTATGTGGTCACCAACCTACCAAATAGGAGCGATGAGTTTGGAAATATCATTCCTAAGAATGAGATAGGAGACCTAGAACAAAGAAATGTAGGACAAGGACCCCAAAATCCTAGAGGCAAGTCACTTTTGACCAGAGTGATCACTCGAGATTCGATCCCTCAAGACAACAAAAGCTTAGAACTATTCTTGAATAGATAAACAGAGGAAGCCTTTTGGAGATTCAAGCCAGATCAACCTAGCCAATTGGGCATAGTCATCATCTACGAGTTCAAGGATCCAGAGACACCAGGCAAAGTTGTCTACCTAGATAACACATCAGAGAAAATGTTCTTGGTAACAGAACAAGATAGACATGCCTATACGTGGAAGAGTGAATTGATTTTCCCTCCACCAAGATCCAATGTTTCCCATGGCCTCCAAGGAGTAGGATCATACCAAGCTTACGAAGCCCTGAGAGAAAGAACTAGAGAGAGACCTGGGGTAAGTTTTGCACACACTGTGGGAAGAAATAGATCAGGATCTAAAAATGAAAGACCTGAAAGAGAGAGACATCAAGCACATAGGCAACAAAGAGATGAACAGGATTTTCCATTGCCTAGACCCCGAGAGCACACAAGAACCCTTAGACCCACTCAAGTGATCAAGGCAATGAAGAATTATTTGGACGGGACAGGAGATCCTTATGATCATGTGGCCGAGTTCAAACAAGTGTTAAGAACTGAACAGGTTGAGGATTTGTTCACCTAGTACGAGGCATTTGGTTTGACTCTTAAGGGCACTACCTTAGCTTGGTTTCAACTACTGAGTAGTCGCAACTACCGTGTCATCGTAGAATTTTCCAAGAGTGGTATCAGGCATAATACATCATCCTTGATCCATAGGTTCAAGCAGACACCCCAAGAAATAGTGCAACTAGCAAGAAGAAGGTTCAGACAATACTTAGAAAGATGCCCTGTTCCAGAGTTACCCACACCAGCCAAACAAGTGGCCTTGTTCTTAGATGGCTTACTGAGCACCAAGTTAAGATCATATGTGTACTTGAAAGAGCCTAGATCCATAGAAGAGTGTGTGCGGATGTGCATTGACATAGAAGATAACTTGGGTGAGGAGTTAGGACTATCCGAACTCTACAAAGATTCGGACTGTTCTACTAGTCATACTTCCAAAACCTCCACTGAGATAGATGAGATAGTTGATCAGGTTGCTAAGAAGCTAGGAGTCCAAAATAGACAGATGCCAAGGGTCATCTCATTGAATCTATGTTATACTTGCGGAGGCGACCACATGGCTAACGTTTGCCCAATGCTAAACTAGAATGTAAGAGAAAGGAATGCCCCATACTGCATTATTGAAAAGAAGTACACAAACCATACGGCTGAAGATTGTCCCTACAATAGGCAGGCTGTCAGAAAAAATTATCAGCAACCTTACCCGCAGGGTAGGTATCAGAACCAATACCAACACCCATATTATAGGCCTCAGCAGCAATATCATGCACCATATAGGCCACAGCCAGTCCTAGGAAACCAACCACCAGCGCCTGCCAATGTAATTCTAGTTAAGTATGCAATGGTAGAAGAGAACCTTAATAGACCACTGGTGCCAATGACTCCATTGATCTCTGAAAATGACTCTCATGCTCCTAGTTTAGACTACTCCCATGAAGATAGTCCACATGCTTACTGCACTGAGTCGCGTGAGCATAGTGAGATTTACTCGTATCAATATGAGGCACCACCTATGGAACAAAATTGGGAGCCAGAATACTCCAATGTCATGTACACAAATCCTAACCCTAGGCCCCAGTTGAGACAAGTAAGACCACAAGCCCCTAGAGGACCATGTTTTAGGTGTCACGGTGACCATTTCATTCGTGAATGTCCCCACTCACCAACTCTGGGACAAGGACAGAACATCACAATACAAGCCTTTTGTCCTGAGTGTGGTAAAGAACACCTCCCTAGAGATTGTCCAAGAAACCCCTCTAGTGCGCCCAAGGTTACACCCATTAATGTGGTAGGCTTAGTGGTGGATTCAAGTGCAAGTAGTAGTAATGTGGCTCCTGTACAAGCCATTACTAGGGCACAAGCATTAAAACAAGATAAACCAGTAGATCAATCGGAGTTGAGTGAATCAGGAGAGCCTAGTAAGAGGAAAACAAGAACATGGAAAGATACAAGAGAGAAGGCCAATTGCAAGTGGACTAAAAAGTTATTTGAACTAGAAAAAAGCTTGAAAGACGCAAAAACAAAAATAGAAGACGTTGCATCTCATAACCCCTTGCATGCCGAAACTCCATCCACTCCACCTCATCCCATCCTACCACCCATTGTAAATAGACCACAACCAGGGTCTGTTCTTGCAGATCCAACCCCAGAAGACTTGGACATGATGTTCAAGGCCTACCAGGCTCGACTTCAAGAAGGGCCAACAGTTGCAAACCTAGATAAGAGTTACCCTAGAGCGGATTTAGAGATTGAACGGATGAAAATGTGCATGAAAATGGTAGAACAAGCTCAAGCTATACTCGAGACTAGTCAAATCTTCAATCAGATAAACTCTATCAAACTGAATTTGCATTTCGAGGGCTTACTAGAAAGATTAGAGCAGTTGGTAAACAAACCACAAGTTTCTTTACCTCCACACGCTCAGCGAGTTGTTGAGAGAGGAAGCTCTCCACCAATGAAAGCTTATGTTCCTAATTCCACGAATGTTGGAACACCTCTTTCAATTCAAGAGCACTCCCAAGAGTTCTTGCGGGAAATACAAGAGAAGAAATGGGCCAAGGAGAAGGGTAATACATGAGATTTACGGAGAAGAAGTAGAACAACAAGAAGACGAAAGATTAGATTTTGAATCTAATACTTTAGAAGAGCTGCCACAATTCACTGGCCCATGGGAATCTGAATCTCTGAGATCAAGCTCCCACAATACTGGTAACACATCAAGACTCAGTCGTCCCAAGGAACACTGATGTTGTGAAGAACACTAAGGTTCAATGTCATCTCACTGTAGAAGAGCTTCTCAAAGCAAAACCTGAGCTATGGAATCATGTGAAGGATCAGGTCCCAAAACTTGAGTCCAATATGCCAAAAGAAGGCTCTAAGCAGAAAGTACCAGAGATACCTCTAGACAACATAGGGGACATGTGTGAGGGTGAAGAAGGTAATACTTATCTTCCAATCACCTACCAAGCTTACACAACCAAAGCAGTCATAGATTCAGGTGCTTGTGTTGCTATTGGGACCACCTCCTTGTGGAAGCAATGGGGCAAACCCACATTAAGACCAGCTAGAATGAAGCTTCAAATGGCGGATGGTCATTTTGAAAGACCTCTATGATTGCTCGAAGGGATAACTCTAACCACTTGTGGTGTAGAGTTTGAACACACTTTTGCTATATGTGACTTTAAAAAAAATAATGTCTATGAGATAATCCTAGGAAGACCCTTCCTACGACAATTACAAATAGTACAGGATTGGGGAACCAACTCCTTGTACTTACAGCACTTAGGGGTCACCACCAAGGTCACTTTGAAGGATTACACCTTCAAAGATGTACCACCCCTACAATGGAACCCTATCCACAAAGCGAAAGAAGATTCTATCTCTGTACATTCGGGAAGTTCACCTGATCCATCCTCGTTGCATGAAGATACTCATTTGTGGATGTGCAAGGTCGCCGAGGAAGAGGAAAAAACACTTAAAGGCAAGAGAAGAAGGAACTTCTCCAGGAGATAGACTGATTAAAGAGCCACCCTATACACCGATGATCTTTCTAGATGAGGAATTTGAGCCTCATGGTTGGGCAGAAATTTTAGCTACGATGTACAATGCAATCAATGAAGAACAATGGACACCTCATTGTGATGAGGAGGGTTATGATATTTCAGTGTTCATGTGTCAACCCCTGCTGGAAGAATGTGACCCTAGTGATGTCATAGAAGAAGAAGAGAATGACGATGATCTAGAGTCCATTGTGATAGATAGTTGCTTTAACTTAGAGAAGCACTATCTAGAAGATATAGGAGTGTTTACCCAGAAAGAAGAAGCACCTCTCACAAGTATTAAAATGGTAAATTCAAAGGATGGAAGTGAGAGAAGTCAAAAGAAAAAGAAAAGAAAAGTTGTGAAACAAGAAGAGGAGGAATCATTGTTTGAAGTACCAGAAAACTTCAAGAAATATGAAGTGGAAGATCGAAAAATTTTGGTACGAATGCCTAAGAGAGAGGCCATCATAGGAGAATCATATGATAATAAAGAAAAGACCAAGAAGATTGTAGTGACCATTGAAGAAAACGAAGAGAGATGCACGTATATAGGAGATGACCTAAGTGGAAGAGAAGAAGTGGAACTCGTAGCTCTATTAAGGGAATATAGGGATGTGTTTGCATGGCACTATAGAGACTTGAAGGGGGTAGATCCAAGAATATGCTCTCATACAATCCCCATGACTGATGATGCCAAGCCCACCAAACAGAAGCCCTACACATATAATGACACTTATGCGGCCAAGATAAAAGAAGAAATGATAGGTTGATTGAAGCTGGGTTTATCTATGAGATTGAGCATACTGAATGGGTGTCCCCCATTGTAGTGGTGCCCAAGAAGAATGGAAAGTTGCGAGTGTGTATTAACCTTAAAAAATTTAATGCGGCTACGATCAGAGATAGTTATCCGCTTCCAATCACTAAACATTTATTGGAGAGTGTTGCAGGCAAGGAAGTTTATAGCTTTCTTGATGTATTTTGAGGTTACAACCAAGTAGCCATTGCCCTAGAAGATCAACACAAAACGGCTTTTGCCACAGAGTGGGGAATCTTTGCATTTCATGTGATGACATTTGGGCTCGCAAATGCACTTGCAACATTCCAAAGGCTCATGTGTCATGTCTTCAAGGAGTTCTTGCAAAAGAGCTTAGAAGTATATGTGGATGATTTATGTGCTCATTCCCAAGAAAGAAGATACCACATCCCTAAGCTCAGACAAATCTTCAACAAGTGTAGAGAATATCGAGTGTGTTTGAACCCAAAAAAGTGTGTATTCATGGTAGGACAAGGTAAAATATTAGGTTACATTGTTTCTAAGAATGGAATATCAACAGACGAGGACAAAGTTAGAGCCATAGCAGAATTACCGAGACCTAGGAATGTTAAAGAGGTACAAGCCTTTTGGGCCATTGTGGATATTATCACAGATTTATCCACATGTATGCAATCATAGCTAAACCTCTTTATGCCTTGCTAACAAATTTTGAGTGGAATGACGAATGTGAAAACTCCTTCAATGAATTGAAGGGACGTTTGTGCACGGCACCAATACTAACCACTCCCGATTGGAATAAGCCATTCCATGTCCATGTGGATGCCTCCAATCATGCCATCAGATGTGTGTTAGCACAACCCACAGATGAAGGAAATTTAGATTTGCCCATAGCATATGCTAGTAGACAACTAAACCCAGCTGAAAGAAATTATACCACAACCAAGCGAGAAGGCTTAGGCATGGTATATGCTGTGAAGAAGTTTAGACACTATTTATTGGCCAACAAGTTCAAGTTTTTCACTGATCATCAAGCTTTGTTATATTTGGTCAATAAACCTTGCAATACAGGACGCTTAGTAAGATGGTTCCTCTTACTAATGGAATATGACTTTGAAGTTGTTTTTAGGAAAGGTAGAACCCACCTCAGGGCAGACCACCTTTCTCGCATCACTTCAGGAGAGCCATCGCAAGGAGTGTCTAACGACCTACCGGATGCTTATTTGTTCAATTTAGAAGTTGTTCCTAAATGGGCAAATAAGCTGGTACCAGACCTAACCTTCGGACCCACAAATAAGAATGTGAAAACATCACAAGAAGAAATTGTAAAATCACAAAAATATCACATATTGGCAGGAAGCATGTACAAACAAGATACTGAGGGTGTATTAGCCTGTTGTGTTGAGGAGGACGAACATAGCAGTTGGTTGCAGCAAGCCCATGATGGATTTCTAGGAAATCACTATTCAAAACAACGAACATTGCAGAATTTGAAAACGTTTAGGAGTGTATTGGCCTAGCATGGATAAAGAAGTACATGAGTGGATAAAGAATTGTCAAGTGTGCCAGGAAAAACCCCCAGTGGAGCATGCAACTCGTTATCATGTATCGTTAGTTCATGAGATCACGGACATTACCCAAAGAGGCTAGCCTAGCACGAAGAAGAAGTATCCAGCAAGAGGCTCAGGACTATACCTTAGTAGGCAACAACCTATACCGAAGAGGCAAAGATGGTTACCTAAGACTGTGCGTCATGAATCAGACTATTTGAAAGTCTTAGAAACTGCACACAGTGGTGTTGCAGGTGGACATTTTTATCCTGACCGAGTAATCAAGACCATTCTTTTCTCGGGACTTTGGTGGCCAACTCTTTATATGGATGCACATACCTATGTGAAGAAATGCGACACATGCCAACGTGCACAATATCCAATTCAAAAAGATGAGATGCCTTTGAGGCCAATGATGGGAGGATGTGCATTTTTAAAGTGGGGTAGAGACTTTGTAGGCCCTATTAACCCCCCAGCTAGAAACTCCCATGTAGAGATCATTATTGTAGCCACAAACTACCTGACCAAGTGGGTAGAAGTGAAAGCCACCACAAAAAATGATGCTCAGACTACGGCTAAGTTCTTATTAGAGAACGTGTTCACAAGATATAGACTACCAATAGAGTTAGTGAGTGATAGAGGCACACACTTCTTGAATAAAGTCATTGGAAATCTGCTCCAAGAATTCTTAGTAGTACATAAGAAGTCTGCCCCCTATCATCCACAAGCTAACGGACAAGCTGAGAGCACAAACAAGATCCTATGTAAGATATTGACAAAACTATTAAATAATAAACGCTCTGATTGGGACAAACAACTACATCATGCTGTTTGGGGTTATCGAGTTGCCTATAAAATGGTATTGAATGCCACCCCATTTTAGATGGTCTTTGGACAGAATGTTGTGCTACCATTAGATTTCCTAATCCCAGCATTAAAGGTAGCACAAGAGCACGAGTGGAATGGACATGAGTTGTCCTCTAGAATCTTTGATCTAGAACACTTAGATGAGACGAGGCTACGAGCGACAGCAGGCATCTATGCTGCAAAGCAAAGACAAAAGGCATACTTTGATGCACACATCAAAGATAAAGGATTGAAAGAGGAAGACCTAGTGCTGGTCTATACGCTAAAGCAACATGCCCGTAAGTTGGAAAAAAAAGGATATGGACCCATGATCATTAATAGAATTTCCACTAGCGGTGTTGTTCAATTGGCCACTTTAGAAGGTGATATCTTGCCAAACTATATAAGTGGTTGTCGAGTTAAGTGATACGAAGAACCTCTTATAGAGGACATGCTAATGAGACTCAACACTGCTAAGAAATGAAAAGAAGAAGAGTTGAGAGTCAGAGAAGAAGCACAAGCAGAGGCTAGGGAGCGCATACAATGAAATAAGTTAAGGCAACTAGGCCTAGATACCAACCGGAAAGTACCAAAATATCACATGGACATGTGCTGAAAATCGAGCATAATTACTTCTCGAGTAAATGTCCTACGTCCCTTTGTGACCTTAGAGGTAGGACACGGAGAGAATTTAAGGACTATGCGAGCATTGATTAACTCAAGTGCAGCAACTAGTGCAGTTAGACTTTCGTAGTGCCAAGACTTGCAATTGAACATCAATCCCATGGAAGCCTATCTCATCGGATTGGGAGGTGTGGAAACCCCTTGTTTGGGCAAGGTACAGCTTCCCATCTATCTTCATGATGTTCCAATGAAAGTCAAAATGCTAGTGTGTTAAGATGAGGACCTTCCTGAACCACTTGTCTTGGGACAAGATTGGACCTATGACCATGCAGTCAACTTAAACCTAAGGAACCAAATTCTTCAAGTTTGGGTTCATGAACAATGCATTACATTAGAATTAGAGAACTGCATGCTCACAAATCCAGATGTCACACATTCTCTTAGCTCCTCTAAGACTAATCATATAGAAGAAGATGTTGTATGTGTCCAAAGCTCTATGATGCAGAAGGATATTGCCCCCAACGAAAGAGTCGGAGATCTGTTGAGACTTCCTTCTTGTACAAAGTCTCATCCATCTGTAATAGTTCAACCACACAGGCCAAAGCAACAGCACAAGACCACTCCTGTATCAACTAGACAAACAAGTTTCGATAAGAAAGCAGTTCCGGGCATGAAGCAGATCTGGGTACGAAAAGGATAGCAACCACTGGCCTTATCCCCACAATTCCCATCCAGGCATTCCCACCGGGCTAGAAGACGAATGAAGAATCTAGGACAAACTCAACCACAAGATATCCGACAAGTTTGGGTGCCTAAGAAATTAGCTGCAGCTCAACAAGGACAATTGCAAATATGGGTATCCAAGAAGCTCTTACATACACAACAATCTATGCTCTCCCACATGAGAAAAGTTGCAACAAAGAAGCCAAGGCGGGGCAAGGATCAGAACCAAACACCAAGACTAAAACCAGACCAACTCGCCTCTTCAACAAGGGTTAGAAGACTAGCCACAATGGTATGGGTATGGAAGCCAAAAGCACTAGTAGCCCCCGCAAAGCCATAGAACCAACCATGTGGGATACAAAATTTAAGAAACCATCGAGAGATGAAGAAGCCCAAGGTGATCTTGACGCAACCAAACATGGTTCTCAAATGGATCCCTATGAGGAGGAATAATCAGTTGTCATCTCTAGATCCAATGGATACCTGCGACAAAGATGGCATCAACATCTGCACATAACATCAAAAGCCTCCACGAGCGACAACCATGTGCTCCTTGCACAACCCTGTCTTTTGCACCATTCAGGTCATGCATTTCCCAAGTATGCATTAATATAGGGTCACATTACATGTCCATGCATAGACACATTTGAGAGTCCCATGCACAAGAGCACATTGACATATGTCAATTATTTTTTCTGATACTAACATCTGTCTTCTTGTTTGGTGACATTGTTCCTCTTTAAAAAAAAATAAAGAGAGACAAGAGAGAGAGAGAGCTTGTTCCCAGGTTTGACTACTGGAACATGAATGGTTCATGCTTAGTTGAAGGTGGAACCATTGATTACTGGGCATTTATCAGTTTTGATAGACGTGTGCCTCGACTAGGAGAATGATATTATTGCTGCCTTATCTGGTAGATGTCAAGGACTTGGCATGAACAAGGCATCCACAACTACTGTTTCCCCTTACCTTGGTAGGAGGGAAGATCTCGAAGGTCCGCAACTTGAGAGATGCTTAACTATTCTATGTACGAGAGCATCCAAGGAGATATCTGCTAAGGGTAGTTTGGTACCCTGAAAGTCCTTGTTTGTATACTGGGTGAGAAGACTCTTGCTTATGTTGAGCTAACGAGAATATGTGAAACTAAGCTTGGTGTAGTTACCCAATGTTGTTTTTCAAGAAATATAAAGAAATTCAATTCTCACTATTTGGCAAATATTGCTTTGAAAAGAGGAAATAGGACCAGGCACTCAAAAGAATTTTCATCAGTGGCCCCTCAACACGGACATTCATCGACAATGTTCCATCACAAATGCCTGGTGTAAAACACAAAGAGATACACATCAACTCTCTTGGCTTCCTAATCCCACTTGAAGTTCAACTTCAAATTACCTTATCTATAAAATAGATTTTGTATCAGAAAGTCTTGTCAATTCAAACTCTTGGGAGCCAAACAGACAAACAAAGCCTCTCAAGATATTTATGTGCTTATTTAAGGAAGCTACAATTGTGTGAAAGTATCACGATTGTATAAGAGAATTGTGATGCTATGAGACAATCATGTTGTTGTGCCAATTAGAGAATAGTGGTGTTGTGAGACAATTGCAAAGTTCTGACAACTAGAGAGTCGCCATTTTGTGAGAGTCAGACAATTGTGATGCTATAGACAATCATAATATTGTGACAACCAGAGAATCACGATTTTGTGAGAGTGAGAGAATCGTGATGTTGTGAAACAATCTTGATGTTGTGACAACAAGAGAATCACAATTTTGTGAGAGCCAAAAAATCACAATTCTATGAGATAGTCGCGATGTTGGGACAACCAAAGAATCATGATTTTGTGAGATTCACACAATTGTGATGCTCTAAAACAATTGCGATGTTGTGACAAGAAAGGAATCATAATTTTCTAAATGATTTTAAGCAGGAACTTAGAATACTAAGGCGATCGTGATGCTCTAAAAAAATTTGAATTTTCCACAAAGTCACGATTTTTTGAGAGTTTTGATGGGAACTTTGAAATCGAGCATCGAGAGCCTCTATGTCGCATTGAGGGTGGTGACAAGCTATGTACATGCCAATGATCGCTAATAGATGAAGATGGGAGAAGATGGTGATGATGATGATGAAGTTGGAGAAAAAAATCATAAAATTTACAAAAAATGACTATTTTTTACCTTCCAACATCAGAAATCTATGATCTTACCATCACAACACTCATCCTTGAGCAATGCTCCCCAGTAATGGTGCCAAAATTTGGTATAGCCCAAGTGTGAGCACCATCTGCTTTACTTGTTAATCCATCGAGACGTGAGGAGGACATGAAGATCATTAGCAATTGTGGCAAGCAAATGTGAGTGACAAGCACATACATGCATGCATGCACACACACATGCACACAAGGCAAGATAACAAAGATAGAAACAATGGAAGCTTTGATGCTCAATAAATCAATTATACTCTTTAAGAATCGCTTTCTCTAACTTGCTAACAACAACCCAAAAATGAGCTCTCTACCTCTTTTTATAGTTTTTTTATAGTTTTTTTACTAGTTTTGGCCGATTTGAGACCTAATTGTCAGCCTAGTTAAAAATATAGTTCGTGATACTATTTGAAGGGTCAAATGAGATCTACAAATTATGAAATATGGAACATGACTTCTACCTTGTTGAACCATTCTTGATTTTTGCATAATCTATGAGCTTATGTAGACTATGACATAGAATGTCAAAAGCAATGATAACATTACCATTCAAGAGATCATGAATTGTACATCTCTTAATCAACAAATTTGATAAGAAAACCAATATTTGTTAGTGTTGAAATTGATAATAAACTCTGATTGATGCCTAGTACATATAAGGCGTCTGAAAATGTGAAATAACTACCACTAGTAGTAGAGAGAATGACCTTTCCAACTCAAGTGACATGATAAGAGGAGTTGTTAACATGTGATAGTATTCCCTAAAAGAGTAGGCTCAAGCAAAATGAAAAAAAATGCATTGTGGTGTAATACATTTGGTTGCACCATTATCAAAGTACCAAAGATCCGAGTGTACTATAGGAATACACTACTCATGAGAAGATGGGTCATAGTTGTATTGAGTATTATTCTTCATTTGAACAAGGTTAGTAGACTCTTTTGCGACCATTTTAGGATAACTATTATAATCTGTGTCTCCTTCTTTGACTATGCAATATGAGCATATTTTTGCTTACTAGTAGACAAGCTCCATTTACCTTTGCCCTTCTAAGTAGCTAAGAAAGCTTGACCTACAACATGCATAATTGACATGTTCCACCTAGATTGATCTTTGTGCAATAAAATAGAGATTAATTCCTCAAAGGTTAACACATTTGGATTGCTTTTCATAATCAACCAAAGAGAACAAGAAAAACTTTAATAAGAATCTGGAAGAACATTAGAAGAGTCTATACAAGTGAACTATCTGGCAAGATTTCACTGATAGAAATTAGCTTCTCTTTGAGATCCTTGATCTTTCTTGAAAATGTATGAGTATCCTAACCACATTTTGTTGTTTTTCAAGAGTGAATGTGAGGGATAATGGAATGTTTGATAAACAAAGCTATCGATGCATGTGTCAGTGCATATTTTCCATCCCGTTGTGATGGTAAGATCGTAGATTTGCAACGTTGGAAGGTAAAAAAATTGTCATTTTTGTTCATTTTCTGATTTTTCCTCTTCATCTTCATCATCATCACCATCTCCATCTTCTTCATAGAAATTTCTTGTTTTTTACTACATTTTCACCATTTCCATACCACTTTTCATGCATTATTGTGCAAGAAGGAGTTAGGAAGTGCAAGGGAGAGCAAGCGCTTGTATTTTTCATGATTTTTTGCACATCACCACGATTTTCATAAAATTCAAGTTTTTTCAAAAAAAGATGATTTTTTATTTTCCGCCTAAAAGCTTTTTGAAAAGAACACGATTCTGGGGTCATTCTCAGAATCGCGATTGTCTGGTTGTGCTCCAAATCACGATTCTCTAAATTTCTCAAAAAACACGATTCTTTGTTGGCAATCGCGATTTTCAAAAACATGATTTTCATCCAAAATCGCAATTTTCATGTCAAAACCACAACTTTGATAAAAGACGATTTTCAATGGGCTCAAAACCGTGATTCTCACAAATCACGATTTTTAGCCAAAAACACGATTGTGATCAAACACGATTCTTTGTTGGCAATCACGAGTTTCAAAAACACAATTTTCATTCAAAATAGCGATTTTCATGTCAAAAACACGATTTTCATTCAAAATCGCGATTTTGTGATCACTCTCAAAATCGCGTTCTTCACAATTCTCTCTCAAAATCGCATTTTTCACGATTCTCACTCAAAATCTCCTTTTTTGGGATTGTTCAGAATCGCAATTTTCATCAGTGCTCAACATCGCGATTTTCATGATCTCACAAAATCGTGATTTTTGTGGTTGCTCAGCATCGCGATTTTCATGATCCCTCAGAATCGCGATTTTCATCAGTGCTCAGCATCGCGATTTTCATGATTTCACAAAATTGTGATTTTTGTGGTTGCTCAGCATCGCGGTTTTCATGATCCCTCAAGATCGCGATTTTCATCAGAGCTCATAATCGCGATTTTCTAACCTCAAAAAATCGTGATTTTCACACAAAATCGTGATTTTTCCAAAAGGCCATGTTTCCCTGTTTTGACCTTCAAGAGCTTGATATGACATAACTTTTTCATCCAAAGTCCATTTTTTGAGCTCTATAGCTCGTTGGAAAGCTCGTTTCGGGGAAATTTTGGACTCTTAACCAAAGCTTATGAACATGAGATCTAGTAGACACCTAGGCAAGGATAGACAAAGCATTAGATCTTCTGAGGCTAGTGTCAACCATACAGCTAAGTCTTGGGAACAACAACTAAGTGGTCATCCTTACGTACTAAGTTCAGATACAAGTGATTCAAAAATGTCTTTTAACATGGGGAAACCTGCAGGTAACTCAGGCATTACCTATTTATAAACACCCGAAGGTCCATATAAGACACAGTTGGAATATATTCAGACCAGCCGATTAGGTGCTCGCATCAATGAGGACGGCCTAAGGCAATCAGTGGTCCAAGTCGAAAATCCAGATCAATCCTTCGGACTTGAACACCCTGTAGTCAAGTTCGAAGAGGGTTCATATATTGATAAGGAAGGAACCATGTATGTGGTCACCAACCTACCAAATAGGAGCGATGAGTTTGGAAATATCATTCCTAAGAATGAGATAGGAGACCTAGAACAAAGAAATGTAGGACAAGGACCCCAAACTCCTAGAGGCAAGTCAGTTTTGACCAGAGTGATCACTCCAGATTGGATCCCTCAAGACAGCAAAAGCATAGAACTATTCTTGAATAGAGAAACAGAGGAAGCCTTTTGGAGATTCAAGCCACATTAACCTAGCCAATTGGGCATAGTCATCATCTACGAGTTCAAGGATCTAGAGACACCAGGCAAAGTTGTCTACCTAGATAACACATCAGAGAAAATGTTCTTGGTAACAGAACATGATAGACATGCATATACTTGGAAGAGTGAATTGATTTTCCCTCCACAAAGATCCAATGTTTCCCATGGCCTCCAAGGAGTAGGATCATCCCAAGCTCATGAAGCCTAGAGAGAAAGAACTAGAGAGAGACTTGGGGTAAGTTTTGCACACACTGTGGGAAGAAATAGATCAGGATCTGAAAATGAAAGACGTGAAAGAGAGAGACATCAAGCACATAGGCAACAAAGAGATGAACAGGATATTCCATTGCCTAGACCCCGAGAGCACAAAAGAACCCTTAGACCCACTCAAGTGATCAGGGCAATGAAGAATTATTTTGATGGGACAGGAGATCCTTATGATCATGTGGCCGAGTTCAAACAAGTGTTAACAGCTGAACAGGTTGAGGATTTGTTCACCCAATACGAGGCATTTGGTTTGACTCTTAAGGGCACTACCTTAGCTTGGTTTAAACTACTAAGTATTCGCAACTACCGCAATGTGGGTCAACTGCTAGACGAATTCATCATAGAATTTTCCAAGAGTGGTATCAGGCCCTATTCGAGAGTTACCCACACCAGCCAAACAAGTGGCCTTGTTCTTAGATGGCTTACTGAGCACCAAGTTAAGATCATATGTGTACTTGAAAGACCCTAGATCCATAGAAGAGTGTGTGCGGATGTGCATTGACATAGAAGATAGCTTGGGTGAGGAGTTTGGACTATCCGAACTCTCCAAAGATTCTGACTGTTCTACTAGTCATACTTCCAAAACCTCCACTGAGATAGATGAGATAGTTGATCAGGTTGCCAAGAAGCTAGGAGTCTAAAATAGACCTCATTGAATCGATGTTATACTTGCGGAGGCGACCACATGGCTAACGTTCGCCCAATGCTAAACGAGAATGTAAGAGAAAGGAATGCCCCATACTTGCACTATTGAAAGGAAGTACACAAACCATACGTCTCAAGATTGTCCCTACAATAGGCAGGCTGTCAGAAAAAATTACCAGCAACCTTACCCAGAGGGTAGGTATCAGAACCAATACCAGCCGCCATATTATAGGCCTCAGCAGGAATATCAGGCACCATATAGGCCACAGCCAGTCCTAGGAAACCAACCAATAGCGCCTGCCAATGTAATTCTAGTTAAGTATGCAATGGCAGAAGAGAACCTTAATAGAGCATTGGTGCCAATGACTCCATTAATCTCTGAAAATGACTCTCATGCTCCTAGTTCAGACTACTCCCAAGAAGACGAAAGATTAGATTTTGAATCTAATACTTTAGAAGAGCTGCCACAATTCACTGGCCCATGGGAATCTGAATCTCTACATATCAGAGCTCCCACAATACTGGTAAACGCATGAAGACTCAGTGGTCCCAAGGAACACTGATGTCGTGAAGAACACTACGGTTCAATGTCATCTCACTGTAGAAGAGCTTCTCAAAGCAAAACCTGAGCTATGGAATCATGTGAAGGATCGGGTCCCAAAACTTGAGTCCAATATGCCAAAAGCAGGCTCTAAGCAGAAAGTACCAGAGATACCTCTAGACAACATAGGGGACATGTGTGAGGGTGAAGAAGGTAACACTTATCTTCCAATCACCTACCAAGGTTACACAACCAAAGTAATCATAGATTCAGGTGCTAGTGTTGCTATTCCGACCACCTCCTTGTGGAAGAAATGGGGCAAACCCACATTAAGACCAACTAGAATGAAGCTTCAAATGGCAGATGGTCATTTTGAAAGACCTCTAGGATTGCTTGAAGGGATAACTCTAACAACGTGTGGTGTAGAGTTTGAACACACTTTTGCTATATGTGACTTTGAAAAAAATAATGTCTATGAGATGATCCTAGGAAGACCCTTCCTACGACAATTAAAAATAGTACAGGATTGGGGAACCAACTCCTTGTACTTACAGCACTTAGGGGTCACCACCAAGGTCAATTTGAAGGATTACACCTTCAGAGATGTACCACCCCTACAATGGAACCCTATCCACAAAGCGAAAGAAGATTCTATCTCTGTGCATTCGGGAAGTTCACCTGATCCATCCTGGTTGCATGAAGATACTCATTTGTGGATGTGCAAGGTCGCCGAGGAAGAGGAAAAACACTTAAAGGCAAGAGAAGAAGGAACTTCTCCAGGAGATAGACCGATTAAAGACCCAACCTATACTCTGATGATCTTTCCAGATGAGGAATTTGAGCCTCATGATTGGGCAGAAATCTTAGCTACCATGGACATTGCAATCAATGAAGAACAATGGACACCTCATTGTGATGAGGAGGGTTATGATAGTTCAGTGTTCATGTGTCAGCCCCTGCTGGAAGAATATGACCCTAGTGATGTCATAGAAGAAGAAGAGAATGACGATGATCTAGAGTCCATTGTGATGGATAGTTGCTTTAACTCAGAGAAGCACTATCTAGAAGATATAGGAGTGCTTACCCAGAAAGAAGAAGCACCTCTCACAAGTATTAAAATGGTAAATTCAAAGGATGGAAGTGAGAGTAGTCAAAAGAAAAAGAAAGAAAAGCTGTGAAACAAGAAGAGGAGGAATCATTGTTTGAAGTACCAGAAAACTTCAAGAAATATGAAGTGGAAGATCAAAAAATTTTGGTACAAATGCCTATGAGAGAGGCCATCATAGGAGAATCATATGATAATAAAGAAAAGACCAAGAAGATTGTAGTGACCATTGAAGAAAACGAAGAGAGATGCACGTATATAGGAGATGACCTAAGTGCAAGAGAAGAAGTGGAACTCGTATCTCTATTAAGGGAATTTAGGGATGTGTTTGCATGGCACTATAGAGACTTGAAGGGGGTAGATCCAAGAATATGCTCTCATACGATCCCCATGACTGTTGATGCCAAGCCCACCAAACAGAAGCCCTACACATATAATGAGACTTATGCGGCCAAGATAAAAGAAGAAATTGATAGGTTGATTGAAGCTCGATTTATCTATGAGAT
The DNA here is from genome assembly GCA_020310875.1 of Ceratopteris richardii. Taxonomy (NCBI): domain Eukaryota; kingdom Viridiplantae; phylum Streptophyta; class Polypodiopsida; order Polypodiales; family Pteridaceae; genus Ceratopteris; species Ceratopteris richardii. The sequence continues at coordinate 257,845,562 of CM035406.1, read as the reverse complement.
TGAGCATACTAAATGGGTGTCCCCCATTGTAGTGGTGCCCAAGAAGAATGGAAAGTTGCGAGTGTGTATTAAACTTAAAAAATTTAATGCGGCTACGATTAGAGATAGTTATCCGCTTCCAATCACTAAAGATTTATTGGAGCGTGTTGCAGGCAAGGAAGTTTATAGCTTTCTTGATGGATTTTCAGGTTACAACCAAGTAGCCATTGCCCTAGAAGATCAACACAAAACGGCTTTTGCCACAGAGTGGGGAATCTTTGCATTTCGTGTTATGCCATTTGGGCTCGCAAATGCACTTGCAACATTCCAAAGGCTCATGTGTCATGTCTTCAAGGAGTTCTTGCAAAAGAGCTTAGAAGTTGTTGGGGGTTTTCTTGGACGTGAAGGAGTTTGAGGGTTTGTAGGAGAAAAAGAAGAAGAACAAGAGACGAAATAACTCAGACAAGCTTCTACAGAAACACCTTTGAACCTTTGAACCTTGAGTTTTTGATTACAATAGAAGGATTATACTATTTCATTCAATCCAAGTTAATACTCGGGGCGCAATTACAGTGAGTGCTCAATCATAAAAGATTAAGTATCTCAGAATCTCCCAGCAACCGGCCTCTTCTGCACCAGTCCTTCACTTGCTTCCAGCTTCTCCTTGTGCACACCTTGCACTAAGCTTCCACGAGCTGAGGGACTAATCTCTTTTGGGCCTGATCGCGGAGAGAGACTTTTGGGATTCGTCCCTTGCTTCGCACTCTCTGCACCTCCCTTAGCCTCACTTCTTGCAATCTTCACCTTCTGCAGTCGACACCCCCAGTGACTCTTCACTTCGCTCTTTCTTCCTCTTGCTTCCAGTGTTTTTTAATAGCCTTTTGTCTCTCTTTTTGTTGAGTCCGCCGGTTCGCGCACTCTAACTGTAATACAATCTTGGTGCCCTTTCAATGTCCCAAGATTGTCTTTTGAACTGGTCCTCAACGACTCACTACTTTGTCCTGTAGTGACTTTAGAACAATAGTGACTTTAAAATAAAATTTTGATTGGGCAGCCCTATTTCCACCTTTGCGTACGCGGCCTTCCATACCTTCACCTTTCCTTTTAATTCTTTACTTTTGCACCTTAAGATGTTAAATTCATCCTTTGAACCTTAAGAGAAAAAATACTTTGCACCCTTAGTTTCAACCGGTTAGGGCTCGACAGATGCCCACCACCTAAAGATCTCTCCGTCCCGGAGAGACAAAACAGAAAAACAGAACAACAGCAATACAAAACAGAAAAACTACACAGACATGACCACAACGAAGCTGAGGCAAGAAAAGATTTGAAAGGGTGTGTATATTATTGAAGTAAGAAAAAGTATAAGGCACCCTACAGGAATTATTGAGAAATCAGAGGGAGGAGAAAGTATTGACAAAGCGATAATGGAATCTAAGAGCAATTATTATGAAGGGGATGAGCACTTTATTTAGACTGTGGATGGCAAATTATTGTGCAGGTTGATTAAGATTCTCAGCCGATGTTTGTGGTGGAGAGGGGGGCAAAGGAGCAGAAGCGTGTTCAATCATATGCTGTAGCGAACTAAGGCATTGCCTAAAATGATCCCTTTCCCGCCGGATACGTCTGCATGCAGCATTAGTACAAAGCCCTAAGTTAGAGCGATTCTGAAGATCTTCTAAGGCTTTCAACGCAGAGTCGGCCATATCGCGATAATGATCTCTCTCTTCTTTGAGCAATCGCGCCATTTCGTTGAGCGAGTGCCATTGAGAATTGGCCATGCGATTGATGTTTTCTATTGTTGAGATATACTGTTGATGAACCGAAGCGGCTGCCGATACTGAATCTAAGGAAATCTGGGAGGCCTGAGCATTGCCGAGAACAACGACACTCGCGTCCTGTAGTAATTGCAAAAAGGAAGGGGTTGATGGGAGGTCAAAGTTTGGAGGAGGAGTGGCCGATGGATCAGGAGGGAGAGTGGAAGGAGGGATTACCGGCGGATGAGGAGGAAGGGTTGTAGTGGAAGATGGATTGGGAGGGGAAGGATTGTGGGAGGGAAGTGGTTGACTGACAGGAACATTAATGATAGGGGGTGAGGTGGAATCCGGAGGAAGTGGGTGCATACAGGTGGGGTGTTGAGGGTTTAGTTGCGTTTGAATGAGTGGCTTGAAAGCTGAAGAGAGGGGAGGTCTAGGGATAAGGGGAGGGGTAGGCATGGACGGAGAAGTGGTAGAGGCTGGAGGGATAGTTGAAGAAGATTGGGGAGGGAAGGAGGGAATATGAGGTGGTGCGGATGCTGGTGTCGATGCGGAAGCTGAGTCAATTGAGATTAGAGGGGGGGAGGGAGATTGAGCAATGGAAGGTAACCCAGGGTTGGTAGGGAGAAAAGCAACATTGTGGGCAGATTGTGTAGGAATTTGATAGAGCCAAGCTAAGAAGGGCGCAGAATAGATGGAAAATGCATGAGAGCCCCTAGAGATAGCCTGGCGGAGTCGACGGGAGCGCAAAGTCAAGGAACTATAAATGAGGGTTGCGTAAGGGTAAGGACGGCTATGGAGAAAGCAGAAAAGCGGATCGGCAATACGAATATCTGACCAGGGGAGCGAAGATGTGGGACTACGCAATAAAAAGAAAAAAATGAACGCATTGAGAATGGTGGTCATGCGGAGTGAAAACCTAGCATTACTTTGAAAGTGATCGGTACAAAAGGCAATGGTAGCCGAGGCTGACAATCCAGAGTATAGGAAGGGGGAAGCACTAAAATGTAAGAGGGAGGACCCAATACTGGTGGCAATGGCGGGGATGGAGAGAGTGCCTGTTTGATAATGAGGGAAAAGGCGGATAGCTTCATAAACCTGGGTAAAATTGGATGGATTATTGAAGAAAACGTTGGCCAAGCCCCACAGGCCCGCCTGCTGAAGATCTTCAATGGAAAACATTTGACGAAGGGCAATGGTGGGTAGGGATAAATGCATACGGATTTGCAGGTTTAAGTCAGGTGGAAGAAACAGGCGCATATAATCCCCGGTTGGCGAAGATGGGTGGGAGGAATGAGACACAGATGGGGAAGGAGAAGGAGGGTGAGGGATGGGAGGTGGGGAATAAAGGTCGGTGGAATCAGAGTGTATGGAATAAATAGGAATAGCAAGAAGGGCAGGAGGAGGAGCCGAGTGCGATGCATCTTGCGGGGGGTTAGCGGGAACAGAGTGTTCTGCCGAGGGAGTAGGTTGATTTGGATGGCCGGAGGGAAGCGCGGATGTGGGAGAGGATTGATTGTGATGGTTGGGAGGAAACTCGGACGGCGGAGTATGTTGATTGGAATGGTTTGTAGGCAGTGCGGGCGGCGTGGGTTCTGAATTAGCACCCGGAGCCGAGGGGTCGGCCATGATGGAAATGAGGATAAGAAGCTGAGCAATAGAAATCCAATGTCCTGGAAGGCTGGCAAGGCCCCCAATCGATTGGCTGCAAGTCTCTTCTTTTAGTGGAATTTCTGGAAGGTCTTGGAGGTGGAGGGGAGTTGTGGGGGGAGAGGTTGGAGAAAGATGATGTGATGGAAGCGGGGATTGCGGTCGGGGGTGAGGTGTCGGGGGTGTTGGATAGGGGGGGTGGGCGGGGTCGGAGAGAGGGGTGGTGGGCGGGGGACTTGGAGAGAGGGGGGGGGGGCGCTGCCGTCGGGGGTGAGGTGGCGGGGTGTTGGATAGGGGTGGTGGGCGGGGTCGGAGAGAGGGGTGGTAGGCGGTGGACGCGGAGAGAGGGGGGGGGGGGGGCGCTGCGGTCGGGGGTGAGGTGTCGGGGGTGTTGGATAGGGGTGGTGGGCGGGGTCGGAGAGAGGGGTGGTGGGCGGGGGACTTGGAGAGAGGGGGGGGCGCTACGGTCTGGGGTGAGGTGGCGGGGTGTTGGATAGGGGTGGTGGGCGGGGTCAGAGAGAGGGGTGGTGGGCGGGGGACTTGGAGAGAGGGGGGGGCGCTGCGGTCGGAGGTGAGGTTCGGGGGTGTTGGAGAGGGGTGGTTGGCGGGGTCGGAGAGAGGGGTGGTGGGCGGGGGACTCGGAGAGAGGGGGGGGCGCTGCGGTCGGGGGTGAGGTGTCGGGGGTGTTGGATAGGGGTGGTGGGCGGGGAACTTGGAGAGAGGGGGGGGCGCTGCGGTCGGGGGTGAGGTGGCGGGGGTGTTGGATAGGGGTGGTGGGCGGGGTCGGAGAGAGGGGTGGTGGGCGGGGGACTCGGAGAGAGGGGGGGGGGCGCTGCGGTCGGGGGTGAGGTGTCGGGGTGTTGGATAGAGGTGGTGGGCGGGGAACTTGGAGAGAGGGGGGGGGGGCGCTGCGGTCGGGGGTGAGGTGGCGGGGGTGTTGGATAGGGGTGGTGGGCGGGGTCGGAGAGAGGGGTGGTGGGCGGGGGACTCGGAGAGAGGGAGGGGGCTGCGGTCGGGGGTGAGGTGTCGGGGTGTTGGATAGGGGTGGTGGGCGGGGAACTTGGAGAGAGGGGGGGGGGGCGCTGTGGTCGGGGGTGAGGTGGCGGGGGTGTTGGATAGGGGTGGTGGGCGGGGTCGGAGAGAGGGGTGGTGGGCGGGGGACTCGGAGAGAGGGGGGGACGCTGCGGTCGGGGATGAGGTGTCAGGGTGTTGGATACGGGTGGTGGGCGGGGTCGGAGAGAGGGGTGGAGGGCGGGGGACTTGGAGAGAGGGGGGGGCGCTGCGGTCGGGGGTGAGGTGGCGGGGTGTTGGATAGGGGTGGTGGGCGGGGTCGGAGAGAGGGGTGGTGGGCGGGGGACTCGGAGAGAGGGGGGGCGCTGCGGTCGGGGGTGTTGGATAGGGGTGGTGGGCGGGGTCGGAGAGAGGGGTGGTGGGCGGGGGACTCGGAGAGAGGGGGGGGCGCTGCAGTTGGGGGTGAGGTGGCGGGGGTGTTGGATAGGGGTGGTGGGCGGGGTCGGAGAGAGGGGTGGTGGGCGGGGGACTTGGAGAGAGGGGGGGGCGCTGCGGTCGGGGGTGAGGTGGCGGGGTGTTGGATAGGGGGTAGGAAGGGTGGTGGGCGGGGTCGGAGAGAGGGGTGGTGGCGGGGGAATTGGAGAGAGGGGGGGTGCGCTGCGGTCGGGGGTGAGGCGTCGAGTGGGGTTGTTGGATAGGGGGTAGGAAGGGTGGTGGGCGGGGTCGGAGAGAGGGGTGGTGGCGGGGAAATTGGAGAGAGGGGGGGGTGCTGCGGTAGGGGGTGAGGCGTCGAGCGGGGGTGTTGGATAGGGGTAGGAAGGGGTGGTGGGCGGGGGTCGGAGAGAGGGGTGGTGGCGGGGGAATTGGAGAGAGGGGGGGGTGCTGCGGAGGTGGCTAATGGGGAGTATGGTGGAAGAGGGAAGGGTGGTGGGTGGTTGGGCGTTCGAGGGAGGAGAGGGTGGCGGATGGGTAGGAATGCCCGCCGGGTTGGAGGGGGGGTTGGGTGGAGGAGAGGGGTGGAGGAGGGGGTTTGTGGAGCTGCGGGGGATGGGGGGAAAGACCGTGGAGGCTGGGGGTGCGCGAGGGAGGATTGGATCGCAAGGGGGAGGTAGTCGAGGGGGTAGGAGGGCTTGGAAAGCTCTCTGGTGGGGGGTAGGTTTCTTCTTCCTGTTTCCACAACGGATTCCTGTACCAAGGCTGAGCCGGGGTTAACGCTCATCGATCGATCAGAGAGCACTTTCGCAGACAGCTTAACTCTTCCAGCAATGATGAGGATGCATGATTGTAGATACGCGGGGAGCGATGATGAAGGAGAAGTCACATTATATAGCAAGGGGAAACAAAGAATGACCTCTCAGAAGTGAATGGATCAGCATAAAAGAGTTTCCAAAAGAGTGGAGAAGCAAACTTTAATTAACATCCGCTTAAGAAGTGAACAAAGATAGGGGTATTATTGAAAGTAGTTTGCAGATTTAAAGGCCATCCAAAAAAAATGGCGCCCAAAAATAATTTATGTAATTAATGAATTTAAAGAACAAGGAAAAATGCGCCAAAGAAAAAATTTGTGAGCATTTTTGCTTATTAAATGTACCTAGAAACAAAATAATTGAAAAATGCAATGTTTATGTCTTTTGGTGGTACCCCTTGAGTCTGGAGATGTTTGCCAAGGGTAGAGTGTCGCCATCCAGTGTTTCCAATTGCACAGCACCCCACTGCAGCATCTTCGTAATGCGAAAAGGCCCTTCCCAGTGAGGGATCCATTTCCCTTTGGTTTGATTATAAATTTGTGGCCTGTGTAATAGAGCTAAATCACCTGGCTTCAAGTTGTGGTGCCATAAATTTCTGTCATGAGCCTCCTTCCTTTTTATCTGAGTCTCTATCAATTGTTTGGTCGCAAGTAGACGAATCTCCTCCACTTTATGTAGTGCTCCTAGCCTCTAAGAGATATCACAATCCTTCTTTCCCTGCATGAATGCTATCTTAGGTGATCCATGTAAAAATTCAAAGGGCTCGATAGGTAATATGCCATAGACCAATTGGAATGGGGAATATCCAGTGGCCTCTTTGTAGGCTAACCTGTATGCCCAAAGTGTACCTAGGTACGCAATGCCCCATGAAGTGGGTTGCAACATACACTCCTTTCTTAACATTGCAATTAAAACCTTATTTGTGGACTCAGCCTGTCCATTGGCTCGTGGATAGTAAGCACAAGAGGTCCTATGAGGAATTCTATACCTGTTGAAGATTTCTTGCAGGACTTTATTGACAAAATGGGTACCCAGATCAGTACAAATTTCAAGTGGACAACCAAACCTGCAAATGATGTTACTATAAATGAAATCAGCAACAGTTTGGGCAGTGCAATCGGAGGAGGCAATAGCTTCAGCCCACTTTGTCGCATAATCTGTAGCAATCAAGAGATATTTTTCTCTTTTTGGAAAAGCGGGAGGGTAGATGGGCCCTACAAAATCTAGCCCCCACTTCTCAAATGGTTGCCAGGAGGTGGAAATAACCAAGGGGTTATTTCTCTGCTTTGTTGGCTTAGGTCCACACCTTTGGCAAATGTCACATGCCTTTCCCCATTCATCTACATCTTTAAATAGTGTAGGCCACCATAGACCCGCATCCAATATCCTCTGACTCATAATATGTCTTGGGAGGTGCCCACCACCTGTACCTTCATGTGCAGAGTGAAGGACTTCCCTCACTTCTTCTTCTTCTAAACACTTCCTGAACCGGTCATCTTTGCCCTGTCTGTACAATTTATCTTCGATGAAGGTATATGGTCTACTCTTGATTAGCAGGCTCTTCTTTTGTACAGCACTAGCCTTTTCTGGATACAATCCTGTTTTAATGAAATTTTTAATGTCGTAATACCAGCTTTGAGCTTTTACAGCAAACAGATGAGCATCTGGAAAGTCATCATTGATTCCACTAGATTGATTCATCATATTTATTCTGGATAAGTGATCCGCCATAACATTGTCTTTTCCTGGTTTATGGACTACAGAAAAATCAAACTCTTGGAACAATAATAGCCACCTCCATATTCTACCGGTGGCCTGGGGTTTGTTGAGGAGGTATTTTAGTGGTTGGTGATCTGATATAATAATAAATTTTACTCCCAGTAAGTAATGACGGAATTTTTGGATGGCAAAGACCATTGCTAGTGCTTCCCTTTCAGTAGTACTGTAATTTCTTTCAGCCTTGGTCAAGATTCTACTGGCATATTGAATTGGCCTGTCCATTTTAAATTCTTCACTTGGTTGGGTCAGAACTGCCCCCACTGCATATGCACTGGCATCGACATGTATATGAAAGATTTTTGACCACTCCGGGGTGACCAAGATAGGAGCACACACTAACCGTGACCGTAATGTCTATATGCTTTTTCCTCCTCTTCTTCCCATTTAAAAGGTACTTCCTTACCTGTAAGTCTAGTCAGAGGTCTAGCTATCTCTGCATACATTTTTATAAACCTTCTATGATAACCGGTATGCCCCAAGAAACTCTGGATCTCTTTAGGGGATTTAGGTTTAAGCAACTTTAATATAGAAATGATTTTGTCAGGATCTGGGGCCATACCTTTAGCCGACACCACATGTCCTAAGAGGGTTCCTTCTGTCACAAGGAAATGACATTTGTTTGGATTGAGCTTTAACTTAGTCTCCCTGCATCTTTTGAAAACATTCTGCAGCTGCCTCAAGTGGTGGTCCAAACAATCTAGAGGAGTTTCCTTGTGAGATCCTAAAAACGAAGAGAAGTCATCCATGAAGATTCTAAGTGATTCCAGCAATAGGGGGCCAAAAATGAGATTGACCGTTCTGTTAAAGGTGGCTGGAGCATTTCTGAGCCCAAATGGCATTTTTACATACACATATGTTCCCCAGGGTGTGATAAAAGCAGTCTTTTCCCGATCCTCTGGATGTATTGATATTTGATTATAGCCACTGAATCCATCCATAAAACTATATAATGCATGCCCAGCCACTTCTTCAATGACCTGTTCTGCAAAAGGCATAGGGAACCCATCTGGAATGGTTACCTTGTTGAGAGCTCTAAAGTCAACACAAATTCTGATTTTATTAGTATTCTTCTTCGGTACTATAACCATAGGTGAGAGCCACTCTGAGTGTTCCACAGGAATGATGATTCCTGCATCCTCCATCTTTTGGATTTCCCCATAGACGGCTTCGGCATACTTTGGATTAAGTCTATAACTCTTGCCTCTGATGGGTCTGGCTCCATCAACCAGAGGGATTCTGTGTTCTCCATAAGATGCAGGCACTCCTTCTAAGTCTTTATAATGCCAGGCAAAAACATCTGCATACTGGGTCAAGAATGATTTTACCTTTTCCAGGAGCTCTGGGTGGCTCCACAACCAAGTGGCCGCCAGAACTAGTTGATTATTGTTTTGAGTGCCTAGTTGTATTTCTTGGACCGGATTTCTTGTTACCATATTATCTCGGTGTGCATCTGCTTCCTTGTCTTCTTCTATTAGCTTTTTGTGCATTGCTTCATAAGCAGGTGTATTTTGGACTTCGATGTGTTCCTCCTTGTCTTGCATCCATCCTGCAAGGATTTCTTGAATTGGGAAAGAACATTCAACCTCAGAATTTTTTACCTTGTTTTTAGCTTTAGAAACTTCGTTATCCGTTGTTGACACATCCTCCTCCGATTTGTATTTGAGGGGTATCTTCCTGCCCCTTCTGTGGTCAGTGATGGGCTCTCCCAATCCATCAACCTGGACCTTTTCCTTGTCTTCATCATAATCTTCAGTCGTGCCAGGATTATCAAGAAAAATTCCAAAACAAGAAGAAGAGTTGCCTGCTTGGAGCCAACTTAGAATATCCTCTTCTTCCTCAAAATCTATTTGGGGTTGATCCTCCGCTTCTGTTTCCATGCAAATGCTCACTGTTTGCATCATACTAGTGTTTCCTTGATTGTCTGGGCCTTCTTCTAAATGAATCTATGTCAGCTCCTGCCCTTTCTTTTGTACCCACATAGTGTCCTTACCCCAATCGTGAATGACACTGGCATGCCTCAGCCAAGGTCTTCCAATTAAGAGAGGAAATCCTCCTTCACCCTGGGGCAATCTTAAAACCACAAAATCCAGAATGAATAGATTACCTTGTACTTCAAGTGGAACTTTTGGGATTACCCCCAAGGGCCTTACTTTGCTCTGATCTGCCAAAGTAACCGTGAAATTTGCCGGTCTTGAAGGGTGGAGTCCAATCCTTTTCATGGTATGTTCAGGCATCAAGTTAATGCCAGAACCACCATCTACAATAACACCTTGAAATTCATGACCCTTGATTGATATTGTAAGCCGAGGACTTTTATAATCCGTAAGGGGTGCTTCCCCCCTAATTATCCCTTTATGTAAAATAGCAGTCTTGGCCACTAAGCTTGTAGTAGAAGCCTCATCAATTATCTGCAATAATTCTGACCTGAATTTCCCATCCATCTTTATTAAATCAAAAATACTAACCTCCTTCTTCATTGACTTGAGTAGTTTTGAAGCCTCTGACTCTTTAAGAGAGTGAGCTTCATTCGCTTTGCCAAACTCTTCTTGAGCCCTGTTGAAGGCATGCCCAATGGCATCACTGGTGCCTATGAGACATTCATTTTGGTTTGTGTCTGCTCTTGTGGTAGCTTTGTCTTCAATTGCAACTCTGTCTTTGTTCAATTCCTTAATTATCGATTCTTGATTTTCTACCACTTTTGTCGTTCCCTTGCTTCTTGTCTGTACTGCAAAAGATTCGAGTTCTTCTAATTGTACCACTCTGGTAGATGGTGAGGGCTCATTCTCCTGAGGTAATGTTTCCTCTTTGAATACAGAGATCATTTGGAGATGGGGTCCGGAAGTAGAGGCTTGATTCTTAGGACAACAGTTTGTATAGTGATCCCTGGCCTCTGGACAGTTCCTGCAAGGAGGTGCATTTTCTGGGAGAGTGCACCTAGATTGGTAGTGCCCGCATTCTCCACATCTGAAGCAAATAATTGGCCTTCTAGGCCCATTTGCAAAGTTAGTTCTCGGTCTCGGATTATAGTTGTTACCTTGGTTTGCTGCTGCTGCCATTACATTTGCTGGTGGCAAAAGTCCTCCTTGTGTCCAGTATGTCGTTGCCGGCATTCCTCTTACTTGGCATTCATGGGCCTCATGCCCAATTTTCCTGCACAATTGACAAGTCACATTTAGCAGAGGACATTCACTTACTATGTGCCCTTGCTTGCTGCACATGGAGCACCAGAGTCCATTCTTAATGCCGCCTCCTTTGAGTTCCTGCAATTCTTGTCTCAGCTGAGCTAATTCTTCTACTTGGGCCTCCTCTTCCTTTTGGAGCTTGAGTGCTTCAATCTCTCTTCTCAGCTGAGCTACAGCAGTCTCCTCCTCTGTGTAGGGCTTATTCCTTTTCAAGCCTTCCAGCTCCCTTCTTAACTGGATCACTGGGTCCTCCAGTTCTGTACCATAGGTTGGTTGAGAAGAGGTTGCACCATATTGGTACCTTATCTGTTCCAAGCGTGTGGCCGTATTGATGAATTCCTCAACAGGGGCTGTAGGTAACACTAACTCTTTTATTTTGCATTGGGTGACCACAGGTAGGGGTTTGGCTAACCACTTCTTGACAAAGAAGTCGTGTGGTGGATCCGATAATTTAGCCATTAGTGCTTTGGCCCTGGTCACAAACTCTGGGAACTTTTCTCCTGGATCCAATTTCAAGTTTTCCAACTCTTCTATAATGATCTCCGCCGTGTTGCCATGCTGAAACTGATTTTTGAAAGCCTCTTTCATCAAATCCCAAGAGGTAAAGTGGTTTTCAGCAAACTGGCTAAACCACTGGTCTGCCAGACCTTCCAAAGTGGCAGGGAAGAGTATCAAGAAGGCATCTTCCCTACCCATTAGACCTCTAGTCTTGCATAGTGCAAGAAATCTTCGAATGTGCTCATCTGGATCCTCATGGGCTAAACCTCTGAAAGAGGGAAATTTTATGTTTAATCTGGAGAGTAAAGTTTCTAGGTCCACTTGTCCTGCCATGCTTCCTACCGATGAAGTTGATGAAAGTGGACTCGATGATCTTCTGTTCGCCTTTCTTCTTGTCTGCTTGCACTTGACCCTCAAGGTTTGTGACCGGGTCACGGTCATGAGCTATTCATAGTTCACCTGAAATGAGACACTTGATATACATACTTACCTCAACTGGAGTATTGCTGTTGGCACTGGAATAGATCTTCTCCTAGGCTCAAATCTCCTTGTAAGTCCCACCGGGCGTGCCAAATTTGTTGGGGGTTTTCTTGGACGTGAAGGAGTTTGAGGGTTTGTAGGAGAAAAAGAAGAAGAACAAGAGACGAAATAACTCAGACAAGCTTCTACAGAAACACCTCTGAACCTTTGAACCTTGAGTTTTTGATTACAATAGAAGGATTATACTATTTCATTCAATCCAAGTTAATACTCGGGGCGCAATTACAGTGAGTGCTCAATCATAAAAGATTAAGTATCTCAGAATCTCCCAGCAGTCGGCCTCTTCTGCACCAGTCCTTCACTTGCTTCCAGCTTCTCCTTGTGCACACCTTGCACTAAGCTTCCACGAGCTGAGGGACTAATCTCTTTTGGGCCTGATCGTGGAGAGAGACTTTTCGGATTCGTCCCTTGCTTCGCACTCTCTGCACCTCCCTTAGCCTCACTTCTTGCAATCTTCACCTTCTGCAGTCGACACCCCCAGTGACTCTTCACTTCGCTCTTTCTTCCTCTTGCTTCCAGTGTTTTTGAATAGCCTTTTGTCTCTCTTTTTGTTGAGTCCGCCGGTTCGCGCACTCTAACTGTAATACAATCTTGGTGCCCTTTCAATGTCCCAAGATTGTCTTTTGAACTGGTCCTCAACGACTCACTACTTTGTCCTGTAGTGACTTTAGAATAAGAGTGACTTTAAAATAAAATTTTGATTGGGCGGCCCTATTTCCACCTTTGCGTACGCGGCCTTCCATACCTTCACCTTTCCTTTTAATTCTTTACTTTTGCACCTAAAGATGTTGAATTCATCCTTTGAACCTTAAGAGAAAAAATACTTTGCACCCTTAGTTTCAACCGGTTAGGGCTCGACAGAAGTATATGTGGATGATTTATGTGCTCATTCCCAAGAAAGAAGATACCACATCCCTAAGCTCAGACAAATCTTCAACAAGTGTAGAGAATATCGAGTGTGTCTGAACCCAGAAAAGTGTGTATTCATGGTATGACAAGATAAAATATTAGGTCACATTGTTTATAAGAATGGAATATCAACAGACGAGGACAAAGTTAGAGCCATAGCAGAATTACCGAGACCTAGGAATGTTAAAGAGGTACAAGCCTTTATGGGTCATTGTGGATATTATCACATATTTATCCACATGTATGCAATCATAGCTAAACCTCTTTATGCCTTGCTAACAAATTTTGAGTGGAATGACAAATGTGAAAACTCCTTCAATGAATTGAAGGGACGTTTAAGCATGACACCAATACTAACCACTCCCGATTGGAATAAGCCATTCCATGTCCATGTGGATGCCTCCAATCATGCCATCGGATGTGTGTTAGCACAAGCCACAGATGAAGGAAATTTAGATTTGCCCATAGCATATGCTAGTAGACAACTAAACCCAGCTGAAAGAAATTATACCACAACCTAGCGAGAAGGCTTAGGCATGGTATATGTTGTGAAGAAGTTTAGACACTATTTATTGGCGAACAAGTTCAAGTTTTTCACTGATAATCAAGCTTTCTTATATTTGGTCAATAAACCTTGCAATACAGGATGCTTAGTAAGATGGTTCCTCTTACTAATGGAATATGACTTTGAAGTTGTTGTTAGGAAAGGTAGAACCCACCTCAGGGCAGATCACCTTTCTCGCATCACTTCAGGAGAGCCATCGCAAGGAGTGTCTGATGACCTACCGGATGCTTATTTGTTCAATTTAGAAGTTGTTCCTAAATGGGAAAATAAGCTGGTACCAGTCCTAACCTTCGGACCCAAAAATAAGAATGTGAAAACATCACAAGAAGAAATTGTAAAATCACAAAAATATCACATATTGGCAGGAAGCATGTACAAACAAGATACTGAGGGTGTATTATTAGCTTGTTGTGTTGAGGACGACAAACATAGCAGTTGGTTGCAGCAAGCCCATGAAGGATTGTTAGGAAATCACTATTCAAAACAATGAACATTGCAGAATTTGAAACATTTAGGAGTGTATTGGCCTAGCATGGATAAAGAAGTACATGAGTGGATAAAGAATTGTCAAGTGTGCCAGGAAAAACCCCCAGTGGAGCATGCGACTCTTTATCATGTATCGTTAGTTCCAGATTGGAGTGCTCCATTGGTGAAATTCATGAGATCACAGACATTACCCAAAGAGGCTAGCCTAGCACGAAGAAGAAGTATGGAGCAAGAGGCTCAGGACTATACCTTAGTAGGCGACAACCTATACCAAAGAGGCAAACATGGTTACCTAAGACTGTGCATCATGAATCAGACTATTTGAAAGTCTTAGAAACTGCACACAGTGGTGTTGCAGGTGGACATTTTTATCTTGACCGAGTAATCAAGACCATTCTTTTCTCGGGACTTTGGTGGCCAACTCTTCATATGGATGCACATACCTATGTGAAGAAATGCGACACATGCCAACGTACACAATATCCAATTTGAAAAGATGAGATGCCTTTGAGGCCAATGATGGGAGGATGTGCATTTTCAAAGTGGGGTATAGACTTTGTAGGCCCTATTAACCCCCTAGCTAGAAACTCCCATGTGCCCCAGCTAGAAACTCCCATGCAGGGTACATTATTTTAGCCATAGACTACCTGACAAAGTGGGTAGAAGTGAAAGCCACCACAAAAAATGATGCTAAGACTACGACTAAGTTCTTATTCGAGAACGTGTTCACAAGATATGGACTACCAATAGAGTTAGTAAGTGATAGAGGCACACACTTCTTGAATGAAGTCATTGGAAATCTGCTCCAAGAATTCTTGGTAGTACATAAGAAGTCTTCCCCCTATCATCCACAAGCTAACGGACAAGCTGAGAGCACAAACAAGATCCTATGTAAGATATTGACAAAACTAGTAAATAATAAATGCTCTGATTGGGACAAACAGCTACATCATGCTGTTTGGGGTTATCGAGTTTGCTATAAAATGGTACTGAATGCCACCCCATTTCAGATGGTCTTTAGACAGAATGTCGTGCTACCATTAGATTTCCTAATCCCAACATTAAAGGTAGCACAAGAGCACGAGTGGAATGGACATGAGTTGTCCTCTAGAATCTTTGATCTAGAACGCTTAGGTGAGACGAGGCTACGAGCGGCTACATGCATCTATGCTGCAAAGAAAAGACAAAAGGCATACTTTGATGAACACATCAAAGATAAAGGATTGAAAGAGGAAGACCGAGTGCTGGTCTATACGCTAAAGCAACATGCCCGTAAGTTGGAAAAAAAAGGATATGGACCCATGATCATTAATAGAATTTCCACTAGCGGCGCTGTTCAATTGGCCACTTTAGAAGGTGATATCTTGCCAAACTATATAAGTGGTTGTCAAGTCAAGTTATACCAAGAACCTCTCACAGAGGACATGCTAATGAGACTCAACACTGCTAAGAAATGTAAAGAAGAATAGTTGAGAGTTAGAGAAGAAGCACAAGCAGAGGCTAGGGAGCGCATAAGGTGAAATAAGTTAAGGCGATTAGGCCTAGATGCAAACCGAAAAGTCCCAAAATATCACATGGACATGTGCCAAAAATCGAGCATAATTACTTCTAGGGTAATTGACCTACATCCCTTTGTGACCTTAGAGGTAGGACACGGAGAGAATTTAAGGTCTATGCAAGCATTGATTGACTCAAGTGCAGCAACTAGTGCAGTTAGACTTTCGTACTGCCAAGACTTGCAATTGAACATCAATCCCATGGAAGCCTATCTCATAGGATTGGGAGGTGTGGAAACCCCTTGTTTGGGCGAGGTACAGCTTCCCATCTATCTTCGTGATGTTCCAATGAAAGTCAAAATGCTAGTGTGTTAAGATGAGGACCTTCCTGAACCACTTGTCTTGGGACAAGATTGGATCTATGACCATGCAGTCAACTTAAACCTAAGGAACCAAATTCTTCAAGTTTGGGTTCATGAACAATGCATTACATTAGAATTAGAGAACTGCATGCTCAGAAATCCAGATGTCACACATTCTCTTAGCTCCTCTAAGACTAATCATATAGAAGAAGATGTTGTATGTGTCCAAAGCTCTATGATGCAGAAGGATATTGCCCCCAACGAAAGAGTCGGAGATCTGTTGAGACTTCCTTCTTGTACGAAGTCTCAGCCATCTGTAATAGTTCAACCACACAGGCCAAAGCAACAGCACAAGACCACTCCTGTATCAACTAGACAAACAAGTTTCGATAAGAAAGCAGTTCCGGGCATGAAGTAGATCTGGGTACGAAAAGGATAGCAACCACTGGCCTTAACCCCACAATTCCCATCTAGGCATTCCCATCGGGCTAGAAGACGAATGAAGAAGCTAGGACAAGCTCAACTCAACAAGTACAATTGCAAATATGGGTATCCAACAAGCTCTTACATACACAAGAATCTATGCTCTCCCACATGAGAAAAGTCGCAACAAAGAAGCCAAGGCGCGGCAAGGGTCAGAACCAAACACCAAGACTAAAACCAGACCAACTCGCCTCTTCAACAAGGGTTAGAAGACTAGCCACAATGGTATGGGTATGGAAGCCAAAAGCACTAGTAGCCCCCGCAAAGCCAAAGAACCAACCATGTGGGATACAAAATTTAAGAAACCATCGAGAGATGAAGAAGCCCAAGGTGATCTTGACAAGAGAGAGAGAGAGCTTGTTCCCAGGTTTGACTCATGGAACATGAATGAGTCATGCTTAGTTGAAGGTGGAACCATTGATTATTGGGCATTTATCAGTTTTGATAGACGTGTGCCTCGACTAGAAGAATGATATTATTACTACCTTATCTGGTAGATGTCAAGCACTTGGCATGAACAAGGCATCTACAACTACTGTTTCCCCTTACCTTGGTAGGAGGGAAGATCTCGAAGGTCCGCAACTTGAGAGATGCTTAACTATTCTATGTACGAGAGCATCCAAGGAGATATCTGCTAAGGGTAGTTTGGTACCCTAAAAATCCTTGTTTGTATACTGGGTGAGAAGACTCCAGCTTATGTTGAGCTAACGAGAATATGTGAAACTAAGCTTGGTGTAGTTACCCAATGTTGTTTGTCAAGAAATATAAAGAGATTCAATTCTCAGTATTTGGCAAATGTTGCTTTGAAAAGAGGAAATAGGACCAGGCACTCAAAAGAATTTTCATCAGTGGCCCATCAACACGGACATTCATCGACAATGTTCCATCACAAATGCCGGGTGTAAAACACGAAGAGATACATATAAACTCTCTTGGCTTCCTAATCCCACATGAAGGTCAACTTCAAATTACCTTATCTATAAAATGGATTTTGTATGAGAAAGTTTTGTAAATTCAGGCTCTTGGGAGCGAAATAGACAAACAAAGCCTCTCAAGATATTTATGTGCTTATTTAAAGAAGCTACAATTGTGTGAAAGTATCATGATTGTATAAGAGAATTGTGATGCTATGAGACAATCATGTTGTTGTGCCAATTAGAGAATAGTGGTGTTGTAAGACAATTGCAAAGTTCTGACAACTAGAGAGTCGCCATTTTGTGAGAATCAGACAATTGTGATGCTGTAGACAATCACAATATTGTGACAACCAGAGAATCACGATTTTGTGAGAGTGAGAGAATCGTGATGTTGTGAGACAATCTTGATGTTGTGACAACAAGAGAATCACAATTTTGTGAGAGCCAAAAAATCGCAATTCTATGAGACAATCGCGATGTTGGGTTAACCAAAGAATCATGATTTTGTGAGATTCACACAACTGTGATGCTCTAAAACAATCCTGATGTTGTGACAAGAAAGGAATCATAATTTTCTAAATGATTTTAAGCAGGAACTTACAATACTAAGGCGATCCTGATGCTCTAAAAAAAATTGAAGTTTCCACAAATTCACGATTTATTGAGAGTTTTGATGGGAACTTTGAAATCGAGCATCGAGAGCCTCTATGTCGCATTGAGGGTGGTGACGAGCTATGCACATGCCAATGATCGCTAATAGATGAAGATGGGAGAAGATGGTGATGATGATGATGAAGTTGGAGAAAAAAAATCATAAAATTTACAAAAAATGACTATTTTTTACCTTCCAACATCAGAAATCTATGATCTTACCATCACAACACTCATCCTCGAGCAATGCTCCCCAGCATTGGTGCCAAAATTTGGTATAGCCCAAGTGTGAGCACCATCTGCTTTACTTGTTAATCCATCGAGACGTGAGGAGGACATGAAGATCATTAGCAATTGTGGCAAGCAAATGTGAGTGACAAGCACATGCATGTATGCATGCACACACACATGCACACAAGGCAAGATAACAAAGATAGAAACAATGGAAGCTTTGATGCTCAATAAATCAATTATACTCTTTAAGAATCACTTTCTCTAACTTGCTAACAACAACCCAAAAATGAGCTCTCTAGCTCTTTTTATATTTTTAGACTAGTTTTGGCCAATTTGAGACCTAATTGTCAGCCTAGTTAAAAATATAGTTCGTGATACTATTTGAAGGGTCAAATGAGCTCTACAAATTATGAAATCTGGAACATGACTTCTACCTTGTTGAACCATTCTTGAATATTGCATAATCTATGAGCTTATGTAGACTATAACATAGAATGTCAAAAGCAGTGATAACATTACCATTCAAGAGATCATGAATTGTACATCTCTTAATCAACAAATTTGATGAGCAAACAAATATTTGTTAGTGTTGAAATTGATAATAAACTCTGATTGATCCCTAGTACATATAAGGCGTCTGAAAATGTGAAATAACTACCACTAGTAGTAGAGAGAATGACCTTTCCGACTCAAGTGACATGATAAGAGGAGTTGTTAACATGTGATAGTATTCCCTAAAAGAGTAGGCTCAAGCAAAATGAAAAAAAAATGCATTCTGGGGTAATACATTTGGTTGCACCATTATCAAAGTACCAAAGATCCGAGTGTACTATAGGAATACACTACTCATGAGAAGATGGGTCATAGTTGTATTGAGTATTATTCTTCATTTGAACAAGGTTAGTAGACTCTCTTGCGACCATTTTAGGATAACTATTATAATCTTTGTCTCCTTCTTTGACTATGCAATATGAGCATATTTTTGCTTACTAGTAGACAAGCTCCATTTACCTTTGCCCTTCTAACTAGCTAAGAAAGCTTGACCTACAACATGCATAATTGACATGTTCCACCTAGATTGATCTTTGTGCAATAAAATAGAGATTAAATCCTCAAAGGTTAACACATTTGGATTGCTTTTCATAATCAACCAAAGAGAACAAGAAAAACATTAATAAGAATCTAGAAGAACATTAGAAGAGTCTATACAAGTGAACTATCTGGCAAGATTTCATTGATAGAAATTAGCTTCTCTTTGAGATCCTTCATCTTTGTTGAAGATGTATGAGTATCCTAACCACATTTTGTTGTTTTTCAAGAGTGAATGTGAGGGATAATGGAATGTTTGATAAACAAAGCTATCGATGCATGTGTCAATGCATATTTTCCATCCCTAAAAGTTCTCTATAGTAGGTGTAATAGGAATCGTAGCAAGACAAAGAAATTGAAGCTCATCATCTTCACCACTTGTATCACGTTCAACCATTGTATTTGTAGGTGTAGGAGGATTTTTTCTAGCACCCTGCACAATAGCTCACAAGCCTTTTGCTACCAATACATGCCACATCATGTATTCCCACAATGGGTAATTAGAACCATCCACCTCAACAGTCAACATACAGAATACATCATTGCTTGATGCCATGGCTAGTTGTTGGAACTCAAGGTCAAGCACAAGCATGGAAGCACATAAGAAAAGTCGACACATAACAAGAAGGAGCAAGTAGGGAGCTCCAAGAAGTGGTTGTCAAATTTCCATAAGGATTCCCTACAAAAATAGTGATTTTGATGACTCAAACCATTGTAAATACCATTTCACCTTTTTCTAGCTCTATTTGTGCAAGCCGAGGAGTCCTCAAGCTTGAGGAGAATTAGAAGTATCATCCTACCAATTTTCATAATTTTTAGACTTCGTTTGAGCCCTCAAATAAGCCCTGGAACCTAATTTTTAACTAGGCCGAACACTAGGTCTGGACAGGGCCAAAATTAGTCCAAACACTATAAAAAGAGCTAGAGAGCTCATTTTGAGGTTAGCTTGTTAGAGAATAGAGCTTTTGTAAAAGAACTCTTTCTAATAGAAGCTTTCCATTGTTCCTCTCTTTGATCTTGCCTTGTGTGCATGTGTTTGTGTATGTGTGTGCATGCTTGTGTGCTTTCACTCACACACTTGTACCTTCACTTGCTCATGGTCTTCATACCGGTCCTCACGTCTCCAGGGATTGACAAGTAAAGGAGGTGGTGCTTATGCTTGAGCTACACCAAATTTTGGTGCCGTTGCCGTGGAGAGAGCTTTGAGGATGAGCGTTGTGATGGTAAGATCATAGATTTGCAACGTCGGAAGGTAAAAAAACTATCATTTTTGTTCATTTTTTGGTTTTTTTCTCTTCATCTTCATCACCATCACAATCTCCATGTTCTTCATAGAAATTTCTTGTTTTTTAGTGCATTTTCGCCATTTCCATACCACTTTTCATGCATTATTGTACGAGAAGGAGTTAGGAAGTGCAAGGGAGAGCAAGCACCTGTGTTTTTCATGATTTTTTGCACATACGAGGCTCGCCATTGCTCGATGCTCAGAAATTTGAATTTCCCACCAAAAAACTTGATTCTGACTGAAAATCACGAGTTTCATAAAATTCAAATTTTTTCAAAAAAGATGAGTTTTTATTTTCCCCCTAAAAGCTTTTTGAAAAGAAGACGATTTTGGGGTCATTCTCAGAATCGCGATCCTCTGGTTGTGCTCCAAATCGTGATTCTCTAAATTTCTCAAAGAACACGATTCTCTGTTGGCAATCGCGATTTTCAAAAACACAATTTTCATCCAAAATCGTGCTTTTCATGTCAAAACCACGACTTTGAGAAAAGACGATTTTCAGTGGGCTCAAAATCGTGATCCTTACGAATCACGATTTTCAGCCAAAAACATGATTGTGATCAAACACGATTCTCTGTTGGCAATCACGATTTTCAAAAACATAATTTTCATTCAAAATCGCGATTTTCATGTCAAAAACACGATTTTCATTGAAAGTCGCGATTTTGTGATCACTCTCAAAATCGCGATTTTGTGATCACTCTCAAAATCACGTTTTTCACGATTCTCTCTCAAAATCACGTTTTTCACGATTCTCACTCAAAATCACCGTTTTTGGGATTGTTCAGAATCGTGATTTTCATCAGTGTTGAGCATCGCGATTTTCATGATCTCACAAAATCGTGATTTTTGTGGTTGCTCAGCATCGCAATTTTCATGATCCCTCGGAATCGCGATTTTCATCAGTGCTCAGAATCGTAATTTTCATGATTTCACAAAATCGTGATTTTTGTGGTTGCTCAGCATTCGGGTTTTCATGATCCCTCAAGATCGCGATTTTCATCAGAGCTCAGAATCGTGATTTTCTAACCTCACAAAATTGCGATTTTCACACAAAATCGTGATTTTTCCAAAAGGCCCTGTTTCCCTATTTTGACCTTCAAGAGCCTGATATGACATAACTTTTTCATCCAAAGTCCATTTTTTGAGCTCTATAGCTCGTTGGAAAGCTCGTTTCGGGGAAATTTTGCACTCTTAACCAAAGCTTATGAACCTGAGATCTGGTAGACACCTATGCAAGGATAGACAAAGCATTAGATCTTCTGAGGCTAGTGTCAACCATACAGCTAAGTCTTGGGCACAACAACTAAGTGGTCATCCTTACGTACTAAGTTCAGATACAAGTGATTCAGAAACATCTTTTAACATGGGGAAACCTGCAGGTAACTCAGGCATTGTCTATTTATAAACACCTGAAGGTCCATATAAGACACAGTTGGAATATATTCAGACCAACCGATTAGGTGCTTGCATCTATGAGGACGGCCTAAGGCGATCACTGGTCCAACTCAAAAATCCAGATCAATCCTTTGGACTTGAACACACTGTAGTCGAGCTCGAAGAGGATTCATATATTGATAAAGAAGGAACCATGTATGTGGTCACCAACCTACCAAATAGGAGCGATGAGTTTGGAAATATCATTCCTAAGAATGAGATAGGAGACCTAAAACAAAGAAATGTAGGACGAGGACCCCAAACTCCTAGAGGCAAGTCAGTTTTGACTAGAGTGATCACTCCAGATTGGATCCCTCAAGACAACAAAAGCATAGAACTATTCTTGAATAGAGAAACAGAGGAAGCCTTTTGGAGATTCAAGCCAGATCAACCTAGCCAATTGGGCATAGTCATCATCTACAAGTTCAAGGATCTAGAGACACCAGGCAAAGTTGTCTACCTAGATAACACATCAGAGAAAATGTTATTGGTAACAGAACATGATAGACATGCATATACTTGGAAGAGTGAATTGATTTTCCCTCCACCAAGATCCAATGTTTCCCATGGCCTCCAAGGAGTAGGATCATCCCAAGCTTATGAAGCCCAGAGAGAAAGAACTAGAGAGAGACCTGGGGTAAGTTTTGCACACACTGTGGGAAGAAATCGATCAGGATCTGAAAATGAAAGACGTGAAAGAGAGAGACATCAAGCACATAGGAAACAAAGAGATAAACAGGATTTTCCATTGCCTAGACCCCGAGAGCACACAAGAACCCTTAGACCCACTCAAGTGATCAAGGCAATGAAGAATTATTTTGATGGGACAGGAGATCCTTATGATCATGTGGCCGAGTTCAAACAAGTGTTAAGAGCTGAACAGGTTGAGGATGTGTTCACCCACTACGAGGCATTTGGTATGACTCTTAAGGGCACTGCCTTAGCTTGGTCTCAACTACTGAGTAGTTGCAACTACCACAATGCAGATCAACTGCTAGACGAATTCATGGTAGAATTTTCCAAGAGTGGTATCAGGCATAATACATCATCCTTGATCCATAGGTTCAAGCAGACACCCCAAGAAATAGTGTGACTAGCAGGAAGAATGTTCAGACAATACTTAGAAAGATGCCCTATTCCAGAGTTACCCACACCAGCCAAACAAGTGGCCTTGTTCTTAGATGGCTTACTGAGCACCAAGTTAAGATCATATGTGTACTTGAAAGAGCCTAGATCCATGGACGAGTGTGTGCGGATGTGCATTGACATAGAAGATAACTTGGGTGAGGAGTTAGGACTATCTAAACTCTACAAATATTCGGACTGTTCTACTAGTCATACTTCCAAAACCTCCATTGAGATAGATGAGGTAGTTGATCAGGTTGCCAAGAAGCTAGGAGTCCAAAATAGACAAATGCCAAGGGTCACCTCATTGAATCGATGTTATACTTGCGGAGGCGACCACATGGCTAACGTTTGCCCAGTGCTAAACCAGAATGTAAGAGAAAGGAATGCCCCATACTTCACTATTGAAAGGAAGTACACAAGCCATACGGCTCAAGATTGTCCCTACAATAGGCAGGCTGTCAAAAAAAATTATCAGCAACCTTACCCACACGGTAGGTATTAGAACCAATACCAGCAGCCATATTATAGGCCTCAGTAGCAATATCAGGCACCATATAGGCCACAGCCAGTCCTAGGAAACCAACCACCAGTGCCTGCCAATGTAATTCGAGTTAAGTATGCAATGGCAGAAGAGAACCTTAATAGAGCATTGGTGCCAATGACTCCATTGATCTCTGAAAATGACTCTCATGCTCTTAGTTCAGACTACTCCCATGAAGGTAGTCCACATGCTTACTACACTGAGTCGCTTGAGCATAGTGAGATTTACTCGTATCAATATGAGGCGCCACCTATGGAACAAAATTGGGAGCCAGAATACTCCAATGTCATGTACACAAATCCTAACCCTAGGCCCCAGTTGAGACAAGTAAGACCACAAGCCCCTAGAGGACCATGTTTTAGGTGTCAGGGTGACCATTTCATTCGTGAATGTCCCCACTCACCAACTCTGGGACAAGGACAGAACATCACAATACAAGCCTTTTGTCCTGAGTGTGGTAAAGAACACCTCCCCAGAGATTGTCCAAGAAACCCCTCTAGTGCACCCAAGGTTACACCCATTAATGTGGTAGGCTTAGTGGTGGATTCAAGTGCAAGTAGTAGTAATGTGGCTCCTGTACAAGCCGTTACTAGGGCACAAGCATTAAAACAAGATTAACCAGTAGATCAATCGGAGTCGAGTGAATCAGGAGAGCCTAGTAAGAGGAAAACAAGAACATGGAAAGATACCAGAGAGAAGGCCAATCGCAAGTGGACTAAAAAGTTATCTAAACTAGAAGAAAGCTTGCAAGATGCAAAAGACAAAAATAGAAGACGTTGCATCTCAAAACCCCTTGCATGCCGAAACTCCATCCACTCCACCTCATCCCATCCCACCACCCATTGTAAATAGACCACAACCAGAGTCTGTTCTTCTAGATCCAACCCCAGAAGGCTTGGACATGATGTTCAAGGCCTACCAAGCTCGACTTCAAGAAGGGCCAACAGCTGCAAACCTAGATAAGAGTTACCCTAGAGCGGATTTAGAGACTGAACGGATGAAAATGTGCATGAAAATGGTAGAACAAGCTCAAGCTATACTCGAGACTAGTCAAAAGTTCAATCAGATAAACTTTGTCAAACCGAATTTGCATTTCCAAGGCTTACTAGAAAGATTAGAGCAGTTGGTAAACAAACCACAAGTTTCTTTACCTCCACAGGCTCGGCCAGTTGTTAAGAGAGGAAGCTCTCCACCAATGAAAGCTTGTGTTCCTAATTTCACGAATGTTGGAACACCTCTTTCAATTCAAGAGCACTCCCAAGAGTTCTTGCGGGAAATACAAGAGGAGAAATGGGCCAAGGAGAAGGGTAATTTCCCTCCTATTCATGAGATTGATGATCTTCATGATCAATTTCCCCAAGACATTCCATCTATTTACGGAGATGAAGCAGAACAACAAGAAGACGAAAGATTAGATTTTGAATCTAATACTTTAGAAGAGCTTCCACAATTCACTGGCCCATGGGAATCTGAATCTTTGCATATCAGAGCTCCCACAATATTGGTAACACATGAAGACTCAGTGGTCCCAAGGAACATTGATGTCGTGAAGAACACTAAGGTTCAATGTCATCTCACTGTAGAAGAGCTTCTCAAAGCAAAACCTGAGCTATGGAATCATGTGAAGGATCAGGTCCTAGAACTTGTGTCCAATATGCCAAAAGCAGGCTCTAAGCAGAAAGTACCAAAGATACCTCTAGACAATATAGGGGACATGTGTGAGGGTGAAGAAGGTAACACTTATCTTCCAATCACCTACCAAGGTTACACAACCAAAGCAATCATAGATTCAGGTGCTGGTGTTGCTATTGCAACCACCTCCTTGTGGAAGCAATGGGGCAAACCCACATTAAGACCAACTAGAATGAAGCTTCAAATGGCGGATGGTCATTTTGAGAGACCTCTAGGATTTCTCGAAGGGATAACTCTAACCACTTGTGGTGTAGAGTTTGAACACACTTTTGCTATATGTGACTTTGAAAAAAATAATGTCTATGAGATGATCCTAGGAAGACCCTTCCTACGACAATTACAAATAGTACAGGATTGGGGAACCAACTCCTTGTACTTATAGCACTTAGGGGTCACCACCAAGGTCAATTTGAAGGATTACACCTTCAGAGATGTACCACCCCTACAATGGAACCCTATCCACAAAGCGAAAGAAGATTCTATCTCTGTGCATTCGGGAAGTTCACCTGATCCATCCTGGTTGCATGAAGATACTCAGTTGTGGATGTGCAAGGTCGTGGAGGAAGAGGAAAAACTCTTAAAGGCAAGAGAAGAAGGAACTTCTCCAGGAGATAGACTGATTAAAGACCCAGCCTATACACCGATGATCTTTGCAAATGAGGAATTTGAGCTCATGATTGGGCAGAAATCTTAGCTACCATGGACATTGCAGTCAATGAAGAACAGTGGACACCTCATTGTGATGAGGAGGGTTATGATATTTCAGTGTTCATGTGTCAGCCTGTAGCTCAGTGATGAGTAGCACCTCCTTTAATGTCAATCCGGGAAGACGTGAGGATGGTATGATGACCTTGAGCAAGTGAAGGCACAAGTGCGTGAGTGCGAAGCACACTAACATGCACACACATACACACACGCGCACACACAAGGCAAGATAAAGAGTGAGAAGCAATGGAGTTCTTTAGATTACTTTCAAAACGCTCGTACAAGTTCAAATCAATTACAAGCTAACCTCAAAAATGAGCTCTCTAGCTCTATTTATAGTTTTTGACTAGGTTTTGGCCGTGTCCAGACCTTGTGTCCGGCCTAGTTAAAAATTAGGTTCTAGGCTCCATTTGAGGGCTCAAATGGAGTCTAAAAATTATTAAAACTGGTAGGTAGCTACTTCTAATGCTCCTCAAGCTCAAGGACTCCTTGGCTTGCACAAAATGGAGCTACAAAAATATGAAATGGTATTTACAATGGCTTTTAGTGATGAAAATCACTATTTTTGTAGGGATTTCCTCTAACGATTTGACATACACATCTTCAAGCTTCCTACTTGCTCCTTCTCCTTATGTGTCCACCTCTTTGATATGCTTTAGCTTCCTGAAAAAATAATGGCCTACTTGCCCGATCTTCTTTGACTACTCTGTCTGCTTGTACCTTCTCTTCGCTCCGACTCCCTTCGTTGGCTTCCTTGTCGTGTTAGTCCTTCAGTTCCTTGACTACTGCTAACACCCCCCCCCCTCTCTCGCGTTTGTCATCCCTGACAGACCCTTGTTGGGTGGGTCGTTGGATGTAGTACTCCACAACGTCTGTTGCTAAATGATGTTCCGCAATTCTCAACCCTTTGGCCAAGTCAGTGAGTAGAGCATCCCAATCTACAGGCCCGGGAACCTCTGGATGTGGTATACGTAGCTTTTATGAATGGAGAGCTTGTTCCATGGCAAATAACTGTAATAGATGAGATGGTCTGGGAATGAATATCTCTGAATGATATTCCCAGAACCCCATGATAAACATTTCTTCAAACGTCTGTTTGAAGCAAGCAGGTAGATACTTTATACAGGCATGCCAGGCATAGACGACGTTAATGGAGGGCGTGGTGCTCATGTCATAGACAAGGTCCTGATTCCCTTCATTAAATCCAATAGCCGAAAGATGAGGTTCTTTGATGTTTGTTGTGCGTTGCTTGATTTCAGCATTGTAATCTGCCATTAATACACAGAATGGAACATACAGATCATCAGACGTGCCAATCCACCTATGATGGGAGAGGTTTCTAAAGTAATCCGATTTTATGACGACTTCTTCCAATCGTGACATAAACGCTATCTGAACTGCAACTCTCTCATCATGGGTTGTAGCAACCTTTTCCAACCTTTGCATCCATTCAGGCGCTTTGATCTCAATCGTGTCCATTCCTTCTTCTGTTTTCTTACCTCCGGGTGTTGGCATGGGAACATATGGGTCCTCAAAGATCTCCTCCACTTGAATTGGCACTAAGTCTTCAGGTTCTGGTTCCACTAGGGGAGAGGGTTGACGCTCGTATTGTAGAACTCTATTTCGTAGTTCTTCTAATTCTGCTCTGAGTTTTGCGACTTCTTCAGATGTGTCGGCTTCAGTTCTGACTTTGCTTGGTGACTCCTGCTGGGTTTCCAG
This sequence comes from Ceratopteris richardii, assembly GCA_020310875.1. Taxonomy (NCBI): domain Eukaryota; kingdom Viridiplantae; phylum Streptophyta; class Polypodiopsida; order Polypodiales; family Pteridaceae; genus Ceratopteris; species Ceratopteris richardii. The sequence continues at coordinate 257,818,220 of CM035406.1, read as the reverse complement.
TTGCTTTAATAAGTCATCTCTTTCTCTTTCTAATGCTGCGTGGGCTTCCAGGAGGTCGGCATGGGTTTCCAAGACGATTTGCATATTTTTAGATGGGATAGCCTTGAATTTCTCTGGGTCGATTTCCTGTGGTGAACCCTCCATTGCTGCTTCCAAGTTTTCTTCGTTCTGTCTCTGTAGTCGCTTATTTTCCTCGAGTGCTGTAGACATGTGTTTCCGTAATAGGGCCAGGTTGCGTCGAAGCTTGAGGTTCTCTGTTATCTGGGAGTGTAGCAGCTCATCAAGTTGTTGTTTTTCTTCCGCATCTGACTGGGGTGGATTGGCCACTAACTGCTCATGTTGTTCCTGTAAAGTGACATATTGTTGTTGTAGTAGCCGCTTTTCCCTCTCTAAGTCAATGAGTCGTCCTTGTAATGTTTCATGGCTTCTAAACAGACTTGTATGCTGAGCATCTAGGTGCTGATAATGTTGTTGCAGCTGAGACATACACTAGTACATGTTATTAAATACATTATTAATGGGAGTGGATGCGGGAAAGGTGTTGAATGCAGAAGGGAAGGGAAAGGGGAATGGGAGCGTGTATGCTATGCTCGAAATGGGTGAAGTTGGTGGTGGGGGAATGGGAGATTGTGGACGTATGGGGGGAGGGAGAGGTGCGGAGGTGGGTGATATGTCCATGAGGTCAAAAGTGGATGCAGTCGTGGGAGTGATTGTGAACATGGGAATTGTGGGTGCGGTGATGGTGGTGAAAGTGTAAAGTGGTGTGTGTAGTTGTGAATATGAAACGCTAGGAAGTTGTTGCTCTAGCAAAATGGTGAGAACCACGTTAAGAAGCTCCACTTCCTTAATGTCAATCCGCGGAAGAGATAGGAGTGATATGAAGATCGTGAATGTGAGATGAAGTGAGAGTGAAGGTGAGAAGCATAGAAATGCACACACACATACACACACACTACGAAGAGACAAGCAAGACACAATGGAAGGTGAGAAAATAGCTCTATTACTCAAGAACACTCTTACAAGCTCAAAATAGCTCTAAGCTCACACTAGCTCACACTAACCCCCGGCAACGGCGCCAAATTTGGTGTTGCTCTAGCACAATGGTGAGAACCACGTTAAGAAGCTCCACTTCCTTAATGTCAATCCACGGAAGAGATAGGAGTGATATGAAGATCGTGAATGTGAGATGAAGTGAGAGTGAAGGTGAGAAGCATAGAAATGCACACACACATACACACACACTACGAAGAGACAAGCAAGACACAATGGAAGGTGAGAAAATAGCTCTATTACTCAAGAACACTCTTACAAGCTCAAAATAGCTCTAAGCTCACACTAGCTCACACTAACCCCCTCAAAAATGAGCTCTCTAGCTCTTTTTATAGTTTTTAGACTAGTTTTGACCGGTTTCACATCTAGTGACCGGCATAGTTAAAAATTAGGTCCTATATGCTATTTGGAAGGGTAAACGGTATCTAAAAATAACAAAAATTGGTACGCGCATTCTACCTAAGCTCCTCAAGCTCAAGGACTCCTCGGCTTGCACAAAATGGAGCTATGGATTACAAAATGGGGTTTTCTATGTTACATATGTTACAATAGTGATAAAAATCACTGTTGGAGGTTTTTGGAAAGTATTTGAAAACATAATTCTTTGAAAAACGATTCAACTGGCTCCCTGCTCTGTCGTTACATGCTTCCGTGTCGTCTGTGCCTCTGGCTGCTTCCAACACCCCCCTCCCTCTCGCTTCTATCGTCCCTGACAGAACCTTACTGTGAGGTTTGCCGGATATAGTTCTGTAGGAGGTCTTGAGCGAGGGTGTGCTCGGAGATACGAATGCCTCGGGCCAGGTCTGCCTCGAGTTTCTCCCTGTCGATTGGTTGCGGTTCTTCCGGTGGCGGGAGCTGATAGTGTGTGGAATAGACCATTCGTTCACAGGCAAATAAGTGTAATAAATGTGTAGGCCTGCTTATGAATACCTCTGAATGGTATTCCCAGAAGCCGGTTGTGAACATCTCTTCGAACGTCTGCTTGTAGCACGCCGGTAGGTACTTTATTCTGCAGTGCCACGCATAACACACCCGTAGCGATGGCGTCATACTCATATCATATACCAGGTCAAAATTGCCATGCTCAAAGCCCGGGGTGTTGACATGTGGTGCTTTGATGCGTCGGAAGACTTTAAAAATCATTTGCATCATGTCAAAGATTTTGACAGTCATATGCGCCGCTATATCATCCATATGCTTTAATCTAGGGAGCCAGTGGCGAATTGTAGCCATCATGTAGCCAACAGTTGGTAACTCAATGGGTGGCTTAAAATAGGGGTAATTCAACCAGTCTTGGCACTGCTTATTGTTTTGTACCTTAATAGCAAAGGCAGTCCAAGAGCGGCGTCGTGGCACTGGTCCCCAACACGGATTGTACTTCAAATGCAAAGGTGCCTTTACCCATGTACTCATCATCTCTGGATACTGCTGTAGTAAATCTTTTCGCCACTCTGGTTGATAGATCCTTCCTTTCTGTGCATCTAGTGGCAAATCAGCCGCCTCGAATTGAGTTGCATGCGATGGTTTTTTACCTGTCTCTTTCTCAATGGCTAACTGGTATTCGGCCATTAACATGAAATACGGTTTATACTGGAGCTCATGCCCAGATATGTATCGTCGCGGGGCCAAATGAAAAGAATGGAGATTGTAAAATTCTTTCTTCTATCATCGCCATGGCATGTAATTGTGCCTCTACTCTAGCTGAGTGCGTTGTTCCAAGTTCCTCAATAGTCTTCATCCACGTGGGGGTCGGAAGTTCGTACGTCATCTGACCTTCGGCCGTGACGCGTCCGCCTGGGATGGGTTGTGGCTCGTACGCTTCTTCAAAAGTTTCCTCCACCGGGATGGTGACCGTTTCTTCCTCCGCTGGAAGCTCAGGTGGGGAATCTGGCCTTGGTGGCGCTTCATATACTGCAATCCTTGATTCAAGGGTCGATACCTGGGCCCGTAATGAGTTGAGTTCCTCTAGGAGGGCAGGAGAGGGGTCCACAGGTGCTGGTATGTCTTGGTGTGCCGGTTCTCGTAACTGGAGTAATTTGTGATCTTCTTTGAGTTTCTGTAACTCCTCGTTCATGCGGTCGTATTCATCTAGTAATCTTACAGATCGTCTAGCAGCATCCTCATCGAGTCTGAAGGAATGGCTTTGAACCTGCTAGGACTGAGTGGTTGGTCTGGGTGGTCGAGCGCTGCTTCTAAGTTTTCTCGGTTCTGATCCTGTAAGCGCTGGTTTTCTTCCTTGGCGGCTGCTAGGTGTCTTCGTAGTAAGCCCATGTTTCGTGTTAGCGTTGCATTGCGGACTGTCTGGGCTCTTAATAAGTTATCCAGGTCAGCAGTGGCTTCCTTGGTCTTTTCTTCGCTTTCTAGTTCCAATTTGTGATAAGCCTCGCGTAATTCCTGGTAGCGGGTGTTCAGAGAGGCATTCTCAATAGACAATAAATTAAGCTGCGACTGTAAGTCATTGGTTGTCCTCTACAGCTGTTGATAATTATCACCAAGAGATGTGAACTCATCTCTTACTTGCGTCATACACATGAACATCTGTCGGAATGCATTATCTACAGTGGGTGATAGTATTAATGGGGTGCTAAATGAAGATGCAGTTGGTGTAGATGCAACGGGAATGGGGAATGGGGGTGGGAAGGTGGATGATGTAGTGATTGTTGAAAATTGTGATGTGCCTAAAAATGTTTGTGCCGTGAGTGAAGGTAGTGATGGTGCAGTGGGTGGGGAGATGTCCATGTCAGTGGACGTATCCAGTGCGGTGACCGTGAATATGGGTGTGATCGTGGGTGCTCGTGCTGGTGTAAATACGGGATTTACAAAGGTTGAGGGGTAATTTACAGGGGGGCTGGCTGGAGCAGCTTGGTGGAAAGGGGAAAGAGGGGTTACAGTGGGTCGGGGAGGTGAGACAGGGGAGAAGGTTAATGGCGGAGGGAATGGGAAAAGGGGTCTTGGAGTTGTGGGGAAAGATGGAAAAGATGGATGGAGGAATGGGTTGGAGAGAAAGGTGGGTGTGGGAGGGGGTAGACTAGGGCTAATGGGTACGGGAATTGTGGGGTGAGTGGTCGTAAAGACGATTTCTGCAACACCACCGGCGAATGAAGATGTTGGTCTGGGGGAAGGAGGGTGAAGAGGGGAGGCTGGATGGACGAGCGGTGAGAGAGGAGCGGTTGGGGTGGTCGGTACTTCAGTGACTACTGAGGTTTGTACAGCTGTAGGGCGGGGTGGGGAATCTACAAAGATGGTTTCTACCGCCAACGAACTTTCGGGGACAAGGCGTGCCTCCCTGGCTTGTTCTGAAGATTGTGCTCCGGTTGGTACACGAATGTATTCGCCGGGCTTTGAAAGTAGTCGTACTCTACGGGGGTCAAGCTGTGGTAGTGGCTTTCTTTGCAAGTACCTGAGTGCTTCATTGGAGCCTACTGATTTGACTAACTCTTTGAATCCTTTGATGTATGCGTCTTCGAATCCGCCTGTGACAAGTTCTTGTTCTATTATGGTTTGACTCTCTTCCTCTGTCAGCTTTTTGCGTGCCCAAACTTTTTCCATAGTTCTATACAGCTTCTTGATAGCTAGTGTGTAAGCTGCTACCTCGTAAGTTTCATCTTCATGGGTTCTTGTATCGCCATGTGTGTCTGTTTGTTGGCCTTGGCCATCTGTCTGTTCATGCTCTTGGGATTCATGTGTTCCCTGGCTAGCTTCGTCGTCTCCTTCGTCGTCATCGGTTGCTGTTCTTTCGTCATCAGAGCTGGACACGATGTGTCCTTGTGGCTGATCCCTGGGTGTGGTAGGGTAGCTAGGCCTTTCAAATTCTTGCGAAAACAATTGTCCTTCTGAAAACTGGAACTCATTGGAGAATGCATCGGGCATCTCAAAATCAAAAGTTTGGTCCAGTGGCTCTGCTTGTCCTGGTTCTAAATGCGGTATTGGAAAAGAGAAAGCTTCCGCACCAATGGTGGTGGGAAGTTCAGCTGTTGTGGTGATAGGTTCTGTGGTTATGGCTGCTTGGGGCGCAACCGTACTGGTGGTGCCCTCCGGCGTAACTGGTCTTGATAACCGTATACGAATTGGTGGTACCGTGGGAGTGGCTGCTGTTGGTGACTGCTCTGGAGAGGGTTGTGGAGAGGGTGATTCTGGGACTTGTAGGCATGGGATAGTACCTCTCATCCGCTTTCCGGCTCTGCCTTTGCTAGACTTTCTAGCCTTCCTAGTGGTCCCTTTGAATGCTTTCAGTTCCTCACTGGTCATGGCACGCTCAATTGGTAAGTCATACGCCAAACACATGTATATGATCCTTGTAAGTGCACAACACCCATTGATGACCTTCTTTCGTTCCCATCGATGTTGTGCCAAATAGAGCTGATCAATTATCCAGCTGGCTAGATCAACCGTTTGCGGTCCAGTACATGCTAAGTACAATCCAAACCAGATTCTCTTGTGAGGCATGGTAAAACGATCCTGAGCTAGGAAAGCAAAGTGCTGCATGCATATCCGTAATGGCTTGGAAAGCTCAAGGGTTATGGCTGAAATATCCTCCCACTTAGTTACATCACCACGTTTCATCTGCTCTGGGACTAGCCGTTCTCTCTCCGTCGGAGTGTTGCGTGACCTGCCCATTAGGAAGTGATTCGTTATTTATCTTTAATCTAGGCCAGTCCGCAGCAAGTTTGGAAGGATGAGCACCGCAGGGTGTTGTGCTCATTTGGCCGCTGATGCAACCCACCTGACCGCTGATTGTGTCTATCTGCCCTAGCGGTTGGGTAGCTGCCCCTTCTAGTTTGCAGGAAGCCCCAGGGAAGATCTCCTGTCATCCTTCTGATTGACAACTGTCTATAGCCAAGCCCGAGTGGGTTGGTGTAGACGTAACGTGACTGGTCTAACCCAAGATCTTCCGGTCTTCCGTCGCATGCGTTTCATAGGGTCTAGGGTTACAAACCTCAATCGGAATGCCGTTAGGGAAGTCAAGCGGTATCACTCGCTTCTGTTCTAAGGTTCCAATCTGTAAGGAGCCTTGTCTAAGATTTAGGTCCACTGAGTGATCGTATAGCCAATCTTGGCCAAGAATTAGGGGTTCTATCAGGTCATCATCATGGCACACTAGTAGTTTCGCTGTCATGGTCACATCCTTAATGAGGATAGGAAGGTCCACCTCACCCATGCAAGGGGTTTCCATGCCTCCTAGGCCTATGAGGTATGCCTCAATTGGCCGCATTTCTATTCCTGAATCCTTATAGTGGGACCATCTAATCGCACTAGTCGCAGCACCTGAGTCAATTAAAGCCCTGAGCTCTTGGCAAGGGTTGTCGTGCTCTAGCCTGACTGTAATGAATGGTCTCCTGTCCACTATACTAGGATGAGTGGTTGACTTTACTTGACACATGGCCATGGGATATCTGGGTGTAGTTTCCAGATGGTTATAATGTTCTCTCCCTAGTCCTTGTCTTCTTAACTTCATGTGTTTAATGCGTTCTATTGCTTCTGCCTGAGCTTCCGCTCGTATTCTATTTTCTTCCTCCTTACGCTTCTTTGCCAACGTGAGTCGTCTAAGCATATCCTCAGTAAGAGGTTCCTGATATAGCTTGACTCTACAGCCACTAATATAATTAGGCATTATATCTCCTTCTAAAGTGGCTAACTGTACTGCTCCACTTGTTGAGAGTCTGTTAATGATCATAGGTCCATAACCTCGCTTTTCTAACTTACGTGCATGTTGCTTTAGCGTATATACTAGAACTAAATCTCCTTCTTTTAGGCCTTTATCCTTCACATGTGCATCAAAATATGCTTTCTGTCGCTTCTTCGCTGCATATATTCCTGCTGCTGCCTTTAGCCTGGTTTCTCCTAATTGTTCCAAGTCCATTATTCTCGCTGATAATTCATGGCCGGTCCACTGATGTTCTTGTGCAACCTTAAGGGTCGGTATCAAGAAGTCCAATGGAAGCACTGCATTCTGACCAAAAACCATCTGAAAGGGAGTTGCATTGAGTACGGTTTTGTAGGCCACTCGATATGCCCAAACAGCATGGTGTAACTGTTTGTCCCAATCTGAACGTTTGTTGTTCACGAGTTTCGTCAGTACGTTACAAAGGATCTTATTAGTGCTTTCAGCCTGACCATTGGCCTGAGGATGATATGGTGCGGATTTCTTGTGAATCACCATAAAATCCTGTAACAAATATTCAATGACTTGGTTTAGAAAGTGAGTGCCTCGATCGCTCACTAACTCTATAGGCAATCCATATCTTGTAAAGACATTTTCAAATAAGAATTTTGCAGTTGTGTGTGCATCATTCTTTTTCGTGGCTTTTGCCTCTACCCATTTCGTCAGATAATCTGTGGCAACAATAATGTATTCAGCATGTGTACCTTTTGCAGGGGGGTTAATGGGTCCTACAAAGTCTATACCCCACTTAGAAAATGCACGTCCGCCCATCATGGGTTTCAATGGCATTTCATCTCTGCGAGTAGGAAACTGAGTTCTTTGGCACACATCACATCTCTTTACATAGGTATGAGCATCCATCTGAAGAGTGGGCCACCATAATCCTGCAAAGAGGATGGCTTTGATTATCCTATCGGGTCCAAAATGACCTCCTGCAACACCTTGGTGTGCAGTCTCTAGTATGCTCAGATAATCGCTCTCATGAACACATTGTCTTAGATATCCATCTCGTCCTCTTTTGTAGAGATTATTGCCAATAAGTGAATAATCTTGAGCTTCCTGCTCTAGACTGCGTTGTCGAGCTAAGGTCATTCCTTGAGGGAATGTCTTCGTCCTCAAGTATCTCACTAATTGTTCACTCCAGTCTGGTGTGAGAGACACATGATATAATGTAGCATGCTCTACTGGTGGTCTTTCACAACAAACATGGCATTCTTTACACAACTTGTAGACATCTGCTTCCATCGTAGGCCAATATACTCCTAATCTATGCAGAGTCTGTAATGTTCAATGTTTTGAATGATGTTGCTTTAATGCACCTATGTGTGCTAATTGCAACCAATTCGCATGTTCAGATTCATCTACACAACAAGCAAGAATCTTTTGATTATCCTGTTTATATATGCTTCCTGCTAAGATTTGGTATCTCTGAGACTTGGTAATCTCTCCCTCTTTGATCTTTATCCTAGGATTCTTGGGTCCGTATGTCAGAATAGGGACTATAGGCTTAGCCCATTCTGGTGCTATCTCAAGATTAAACAAGTATGCATCTGGTAGATCATCCGCTACTCCTTGAGGGGCTTCTCCTGAGGTTAATCTTGAAAGGTGGTCAGCTCTAAGATGTGTCTTTCCTTTCCTGACTACGACTTCAAAATCATACTCCATGAGTAATAGAAACCAACGTATCAGTCGTCCTGTGTTACATGGTTTGTTGACTAAGTACAATAGGGCTTGATGATCTGTAAAGAACTTGAATTTGTTGGCCAACAAGTAGTGCCTAAACTTCTTTACTGCGTAGATCATCCCTAATCCTTCTCGTTCCGTCGTGGTGTAATTTCTTTCTGCTGCGTTCAATTGTCTGCTCGCGTAAGCTATGGGGAGATCTATGTTACCTTCATTCGTGGGTTGTGCTAACACACATCCTATGGAATAATTGGATGCATCCACATGTACATGGAATGGCTTACTCCAATCTGGGGTAGTCAATATAGGTGCTGAGCACAAGCGTCGTTTAAGTTCATTGAATGAATTTTCACATTCATCTGTCCATTCAAAGTTGGTTGAAAGAGAGTACAAAGGCTTGGCTATGATTGCATACATGTGTATGAATCTCCTATAATAACCGCAATGGCCCATAAATGCCTATACCTCTTTCACATCAGTTGGTCTAGGTAATTTTGCAATTACTTTCACCTTTTCTTCATCCGTAGAGATTCCATTTTTTGACACAATGTGTCCTAGAATTTTGCCTTGTCTGACCATGAAAACGCATTTTTCTGGGTTCAAACAAACCTGATATTCTCGACATTTGTCAAATATTTGCCTTAACTCTGGGATATGTGTCTGTCGTACATTTGAATGAGCACATAAGTCATCGACATAAACTTCCAAACTCTTGCGTAAGAATTCCTTGAAAACATGACACATGAGTCGCTGGAAAGTGGCGGGTGCATTTGTTAAGCCAAATGGCATCACACGAAATGCAAATATGCCCCATTCAGTGGCAAATGCCGTCTTGTGTTGGTCCTCTGGAGCAATGGCTACTTGATTATAGCCTGAAAATCCATCAAGGAAGCTGTAAACTTCCTTGCCCGCAACTCTTTCCAATAGATGTTCCGTGATAGGAAGAGGATAACTATCTCTAATCGTTGCGGCATTAACTTTTTTAAGGTTAATACACACACGCAATTTTCCATTCTTCTTGGGCACAACCACAATGGGGGATACCCATTCGGTATGCTCAATTTCGTAAATGAATCTTGCTTCTATCAAGCGATCTATCTCCTCTTTAATCTTCGCAGCGTAGTTATCATTGTACGTGTAAGGTCTCTGTTTTGTCGGTTTTGCATCTCGAGTCATAGGGATTCTATGAGAACATATATCTGGATCTACTCCTTTCAAATCTTTGTAACTCCAAGCAAAAACATCTCTATATTCGCGCAATAGGGCAACTAGCTCTTCTTCTTCTTCCTTCGTCAAATCATGCCCTATGTATGTACATTTTTCTTCTTCTTCTTCTATGGCTACTATTATTTTCTTGGTTTTCTCTCGGTTATCATATACTTTTCCGTCATTCGCCTTTCTATTAGGCATTCGTGCCATGATTCTTCTATCTTCGATTTCATATTTCTTGAAGTTCTCGGGTACTTCAAACAAAGATTCTTCTTTTTCTGACATGGTTTCTTTCTTCTTTCTTTTCTTGTCTTCACTCTTAGTAGTCACTTGAGTGGCTAACCTCACCTCATTCGTAATTTCCTCGTGTCTCTGACTGTGAGTCTCTACCTCGAAAAAATATTCTTCCTCTGATGCTAATGGAGAGTCCATGATAATTGATTCTAAATCGAAATCGCTCGCATCCTCAAATGCATCAGTGTTAGGTTCACACTCTTCTAAAATTGCATCGCACATGATTCGCTCTATCGTGAAAACTGATATGTCATAGCCATCCTCGTCACAGTGGGGTGTCCATTGTTCTTCATTGATGGCTACGTCCATGGTTGCTAGGATTTCTTCCCAACCATGGGGTTCAAACTCTTCGTCAGGGAATACTACAGGTGCGTAGGCTGGATCTTGTAGGGTTCGTGGATGTTGTTCTGCACCTAAGGTCCTGGCTTCTAACCTTTCTTCCTCTTGTTTGGCTACTTTACACATCCATAAATGAGTATCCTCATGCAACCAAGAAGGATCTGATTCTAATGAGTGCACGGATTCCGTCTCTACTGGTGTCTTATGGATGGTATTCCATTGTATTGGGGGTACATCTCTATGTGAATAGTCTTTAAGATTGACCTTGGTAGTCACTCCTAAATGTTGCAAGTACAAATAATTAGTTCCCCAATCTTGTACAATTTGCAACTGACGCATGAATGGTCGTCCCAATATCATCTCATATGCATGATTTTTTGCAAAGTCACAAATTCTACACCACAAGTGGTGAGAGATATGCCTTTTAGTAAGCCTAATGGTTTTTCTATGTGTCCATCAGCCATTTGTAGCTTCATCCTGGTGGGTCTTAATGCTGGCTTACCCCAACGTTTCCATAAAGCGGTGGTAGCTATGGCTACTCCGGCTCCTGAATCTAAGATGGCTTTCGTGGTGTAGCCCTGATGGGTTATCGGAAGATAAGTATCACCTTCCTCTGCTTCACTTACATCTCCAATCTTTTCTACGGGTATCTCTGGTACCTTATTTTGTGATCCTATTTGTGAGGGAGTAGTAGCAAGCTCGGGGAATTGATTTGCTACATGTTTCCACAATTCTGGTCTAACCTTTAACAACTGCTCTAGAGTAAGGTTACACTGTACTTTGGTATTCTTGATCACTTCCGTGTTTCTAGGGATTACTGATTCTTCATTCCTCACTATTATTGTGGGTGCTCTCATATTAATAGACTTTGCTTCCCAAGGTCCTGTGAACTGAGGTAATTCTTGTAAAGAATTAGATTCCAATCCTGTGTGTTTACTCAGTTGCTCTTCCTCTACATCATCATAAATAGAGGGAATGTCTTGGGGAAATTGTTCCTGCAAGTCATCTATTTCTTGAATAGGAGGATGGGTTCCTTGTTCTTTTCTCCATTTCTCTTCTTGGATTTCTCTCAAAAATTCATGTGAGTACCTATGTATGGAAGATAGGTTGTCTTGACTTTCTGTATTGGGTACTTGAGACAGGGATGGCGCATTCCTTTCCTGTGTCTCTGAGACAATAGGGTTCCTTGGCTGATCCTTTTTCTCTTTGCTCTCTATCAAGTATTCTAGCCTCTCCATTAGTCCTTGAAAATGTAGTTCCGGTTTTGCCATGTTATTCCAATTAAGATATCTAGAGGCTTCGAACAAAGCTTGTGCTAATTCTACCATCTTCATGCAAAGTTTAGTTCTCTCAATTTCTAGATCAGCTCGAGGGTAGTTTTTGCTCATTTCAGCCACTTGAGGTCCCTCTTTTAATCTAGCCTGATATGCATGAAACATCATGTCTAGATTTTCTGGTATGGGTTCCGCTAAAACTGATCCTGATTTTTGAGCTAGATTCTCTTGATTCAAGTCCTGTGAAGTCAATTCTAGGATTTTGGCTCTAGATTCCTTCAAACTTCCTTCCAACTCCGTTATCTTTTTACTCCACTTTCTCTTTATCCTTTCTCTAGAATCTTTCCAAGATTTTGTCTTTTTACTGCTAGATTCTGCAACTTCACTAGTTCCGGCTACTTTCCCTTGATTAAGCTGTTGGTTCTGTAAGAGTGCCTGGGCTCTTGTTATAGCTTGGATAGGCACGTATGTAGGGTTGGATCCATCTGTGTTATTTACAATACCTGTCACGTTCATCGGCGTCACATTCAAAGCATTAACAGGGTTCTTAGGACAATCTTTGATTATGTGCTCTTTGCCACAATCAGCACAAAAGCCTTGGATGTTATAGTACTGTGATTGTCCTACTATCGGGGGATGTGGACAATCCTTTATGAAATGGTCTCCTTGGCACCTAAAGCATGGTCCTCTAGGGCCCTGTGGTCTTTGTTGTCTCAATTGGGGCCGTGGATTTGGGTTGGTGTACATCACATTAGCATAGTCTGGCTCCCAACTAGGTTCCACTGGTGGACTATCGTAATGATATGTCTCTACGTGTTCTGGTGACTCTGTGTAATAAGCGGGTGGACTATCTACATGTGTAGAGTCAAAGTCACTTTCTGTGATCAAAGGTGAAGAAGGCACTAAGGCCCTACTTAGGTTCTCTTCTGCAACAGCGTATTTGACTGAGATGACATTCGCTGGTGGGGGTGGCTGCTGAGCTAAGACACGTTGAGGTCTCTGTTGAGCCTGGTATGGGTAGTTCTGAGGAGGCCTATAGTAATAAGGCTGAGCATTGTATTGGCCTTGATACCTACCTGGCTGCGGGTATGCTTGCGGGTAGTTCTGTCTCACGGTTTGTTTGTTGTACGGGCAGTCATGAGCCGTATGATTCGTGTATCTTCTCTCAATTGTACAGTATTGGCCACTAGGGTTGGCTTGAGGTTGTGGTGCATTGGGGCACACATTTGCCATATGGTCACCACCACAGGTGTAACAACGCTTGTTTGTTAGCACCCTAGGTTTACTAGAAATTCCTAGTTTCTGGGCCACTTTTTCTGCTAGGTCTTCTATTGAGCTAGACAATTTTGTGGATGCTAGAGATGAACAGTCTGAATCCTTATAGACCTTTGAGAGTTCCAACTCGTCTCCTAAGTTGTCCTCAATGTCTATACAAATTCTTACACATTGCTCTAGCGTTCTGGGTTCTTTTAGGTACACATAGGAGCGTAGTTTAGAGCTCAACAAGCCATCTAAAAACAATGACACTTGCTTGGCCTGTGAGGGTAGCTCTTGCATTGGACATCGTTCAACATATTGCCTAAACCTACGTCCTGCCAGTCTTACTGTTTCCTGAGGGGTCTGTTTAAAGCTATGAATCAACGAAGACGTGTCATGTCTAATCCCACTTTTAGAGAATTCAGTGATGAATGACTCTAAAAAGTGATGGATGTCTCTAAATTGCCTTTGTTGCAATGGTTGGAACCAAGTTAAAGCGGTGTTCTTTAACGTTAGTCCAAATGCATTGTATTGCGTGAACATGTCTTCAACTTGTTCGGCTCTTAGTACTTGCTTGAACTCTGCGACATGGTCATAGGGATCTCCTGTCCCATCAAAGTAATTTTTCATTGATTTCACTAATTGAGTGGGTCTCAATATTCTTGCGTGTTCGCGTGGTCTAGGTAGAGGAAAATCATCTCTACCACCTAGTATTCCATGATCTCTTTGTCTATCCGCTCTATTAGTGTCTGTGGTTGTTCTATCTCTCCCTATGGGATGAGTGAAGCTTACTTCGGGTCTTTCTTTATTTTTCTCTCTTTGATTTCCATGGGCTGAGGATGTTCCTGCCCCTTGTTGACTTGTGTTCATATTCGTTCTAGATGGAGGGAACACCAATTCACCTCTCCATGTGTATGTGTTTTTAGCGTGGTCAGGTACCACAAAGACTCTTTCTGAAGTCTCATCCAGGTATATAACCTTTCCAGGTGTATCCGGGTCCTTGAACTCGTATATAGTGATGATACCTACCTCACTAAGTATTTCGGTCTTGTATCTCCAAAAGGCCTCATCAGTTTCTTTATTTACAAACAACTCTATGCTTCTGTTGTCCTGAGGGATCCAATCCGGGATTAATACTCGTGTCAGTACAGATTTCCCTCTAGGTGTTCTAGGCTCTTCTAATGGTTCTTTTCCTTGAGATTTTGTTTCCGTCTCTGGTTGAATCACGCCAAACTCGTTGGTATTGTTTGGCTGCGTACTTAAGATGTACATCGTCCCTTCTTTGTCTATGTACACGTCTCTCTCGAATTTCACCACTGGATGTTCCAATCCAATGGGTTGATCGGGGTTGTGCATTTGCACCAAACCATCCTCATAGATGCGAGCACCTAATCGGTTGGTTCGGAGAAACTCTAGTTGTGTTCTATAGGGTCCTTCTGGTTTTTCTAAGTATGCTACATTTGACCCTCCTTCTGGTTTTTCTGCGCTAAATGCCATTTCTGATTCGCTAGTATCTGAGCTCTCGTAGGGGTAATTACTATTCAATTGCTGAGCCCACGATCGTGCAGTAGTTCGTACACTTGCCTCTGATGATCTAAGGCTTCGCCGGTCTGCCTTGCCTATATATTTGCCCGATCTAAGGTTCATTAATTTTGTTCCTTGCACACTCAGTACACGCTCAGATCGTCAATGATTCTTTGTTATTACTTTCTTGATTCTTTTTAGATTTCTTTAGATTCTTGTCTTAATGTATGCATCAGGAATTCGACTTTCCGTTATAATTTTGAGTTCTCGTTCCGTCAGACTTATGTTCTTTCCTTTAGGTTCTCGTCACACACACCTTTACTGTAGTCTTAGACGTGAAAGAATTAAATATCTTGAACTTGAGGCGTTCCTATCGTCTTAATCCACAATGCTAACGTTTATCCTAAGCTAAGAATTGACTGAGGGGGTTGAGTAATCTTCCAACCTCGAGTCAGCTTTTTTGGTTGCTCTGATGCCCAAGAAGCCGTGCTTCCCAAGCTTTATGCCCTTCACTGCCTTGCCTTGGTTGCCTTCGATTGCCCTTGCTAGACCTGGAAAAATTCAATATTAGACCAATTCACAGTTGGATGATTAAGCATTTGAGTCTATACACCTTTTAAGTCCCTTCCCTTTTGCCCAACTTTTCAATGTTTGCCCCCTGGCTTTCTAGTCCCAAACTAGGTCAACCTCAAAATAGCTTTCTAACGAGCTATTAAGCTCAAAAAACGGACTTCGGATGAAAAAGTTATGACCGTTCAGGCCCTGGGGGGTAAAAACTGACAAACAGGTTTTTCTCCAAATATGAGCTAAGGGGTCTCCTATGAGTCTAATCACCCAAAAATTTCCCAAAAATAGCCCCAAAATTGGCCAAAAATTGAAACCCTAAAATTTGCGATGGGGGTGCACAATCGCGATGGTCTGAGACAATCGCGATAGTCTGGGACCGTCGCGATGGCATGAGGGTGAACAATCGCGATGGCGTGATGCGCGAACCGTCGCGATGGTCTGAAGTGAACCGTCGCGATGGCGTGAAAGTGAGACAATCGCGATGGCGTGAGGGTGAACCGTCGCGATGGCTCGATTAGGCGGACAATCGCGATGGCGTCAGTCAACGGTCAACGTGAACAATCGCGATGGTCCAAAGTGAACCGTCGCGATGGTCACAGATGCGATGGCTTGAGCCAATCACGATGGTCTGGGCGCGATGGCTTGAGCCAATCGCGATGGTCCGAATTTTTGAAGTGTCGCGATGGTCCAAAAAATGAACCGTCGCGATGGTCTAGCTTGCCACGTGGCACCGTCGGCGCGATGGCGTGAGCCAATCGCGATGGTGTGGGGTCAACCGAGCAATCGCGATGGTCCGCGAACCGTCGCGATGGTCCAAATGAACCGTCGCGATGGCGTGAGACCGTTGCGATGGTCCGGCCGAGCCGTCGCGATGGTGTGAGCCAATCGCGATGGTGTGACACAATCGCGATGGTCTAAGACCGTCGCGATGGTCCACCAAACTATGAATTTTTGAGATGTGCCTGTGGATTCGTGCAAGCGCAAGGGTCGCCTACCTCGTGGTGTGGTCGCCTACCAAAAATACCGAAGGTTGCAGACCATCGCGATGGTCTGACACACTCGGAAATTTCTGACAGAAGATGATTTTCTTACCTTTTTGCAGCCTTCCTGATGCACTGGAGTACTGTTCCTGCAAGAAAACTCAAGAAAGCAAAAGCACACACAAGCACAAAAGCTCTCTCTCACTCTCTCGCATGCACAAATGAGGGAAAATGAGGAGAATGGGTGGATATGGTGAATTTTCTGATTTTTTTGGAGATGAAGATGATGATGCGGTGATGAAGATGGAGTGTGGGGAAGGTGAAAAACACTAAAAACTAAGTAAAAACAACAACAAAAACTGAAATTTTTACCTTCCAACGCCACTTCTTGCTATACTCTTACCATCACACATTCGTCTTAGACTCGATCCCCGGCAACGGCGCCAAATTTGGTGTTGCTCTAGCACAATGGTGAGAACCACGTTAAGAAGCTCCACTTCCTTAATGTCAATCCGCGGAAGAGATAGGAGTGATATGAAGATCGTGAATGTGAGATGAAGTGAGAGTGAAGGTGAGAAGCATAGAAATGCACACACACATACACACACACTACGAAGAGACAAGCAAGACACAATGGAAGGTGAGAAAATAGCTCTATTACTCAAGAACACTCTTACAAGCTCAAAATAGCTCTAAGCTCACACTAGCTCACACTAACCCCCTCAAAAATGAGCTCTCTAGCTCTTTTTATAGTTTTTAGATTAGTTTTGACCGGTTTCACATCTAGTGACCGGCATAGTTAAAAATTAGGTCCTAGATGCTATTTGGAAGGGTAAACGGTATCTAAAAATAACGAAAATTGGTACGCGCATTCTACCTAAGCTCCTCAAGCTCGAGGACTCCTTGGCTTGCACAAAATGGAGCTATGGATTACAAAATGGGGTTTTCTATGTTACATATGTTACAATAGTGATAAAAATCAATGTTGGAGGTTTTTGGAAAGTATTTGAAAACATAATTCTTTGAAAAACGATTCGACTGGCTCCCTGCTCTGTCGTTACATGCTTTCCTGTCGTCTGTGCCTCTGGCTGCTTCCAACAGAAGTGTGATCGGGGGAACGGGGTTTTTCGTGGCTGTAGTTAGAATTACAGTGTCAGTGGTAGTGTATACAAGTGAGGTGGTGATAGAATGTGTGGATTGTGTGGGTTGACTGACAGTCTGTGCTTCGGTATGGGCAGTGGACTCTGAGGCGGTGACAGTAGTGGTTACACTGGTAGTGGGAGGTGAAGTTGGTGGAGTTGGAGGTAGGGGTGGTAAAGGGGGTGATGGGGGTGCACTGGATGTATGGGCTTCCTCAGTTTCCCGAATGATATGAGTTGTGCCCGTGGTAGTGGATGTGGTGCCCTGTGGTTCTGATACTAATATATTCATTTGTTTTCCTGATCGAGGGGGGCGTCTGTCGTATCGTCGCTCCGATCTTCTCGAGTGTGCAAGAGTTGTATGCACCGTCTCAGGTACCCCCAATGCATTAGAAATCATATCAAGGGTTGCTCGCTATTGCTCATCCACACCTTCCTCTTCCAGGATTTGGTTCATGAGGGCTTTTCTTGCTGCTAGGGACAGTTTGTGATGTTCTTGAACTCTGTTGATGGTATCATACAGCTTTTTCAATTCCTTCGTATAAGCCGGGGCACCCTCAAGTTCCTGTAGGACTTCTTGTTCATATTCCTGCTCTTCTTCCTCTATTTGTCCACCTCGTTCCTCCTCCTGCTCTTCTTCTTCTTCATCCTCCACTTCAACTACTCCTGGTTGTCTAGGATGGGGTTGGTCTGCGACTGTCTGCTGGCCGCTTGCCTGTTCTGCCTGGACTTCCGCGTTAACAGCCTCGATTATTCTGGCTACCTCCTCATCAGTTAGGTCTTCTAATGTGAAGCCATGAGGAAACTCTAGGTCGGTTGGTACAGGTGGAAACACGAGATTTGGTCCATCAGTGTTGTGTCTTGGTAATCTGATAGTGAAGGGTTGTACATGCCTCGGAAGTCGTGGAGTTGTCTCTGGTGTCAGTGTCGCACCGCGGGCTTGTGCATAGGGCATCTGAACTGCGCCTCTCATTTTCTTTGATGGAGGCCCTGCGGTTGATAGTCAACGTTGAAATTCCTGTACCCTGGTCCAAATTAATGCCCTTTGAACTGGCACATCATAAGCTAAACATTTATACACAATTCTGGTGAGGGCACAGCATCCATACAGTACAGACTTTTGCTTTTTATACCACCGTTGATGTGCCAAGTGGATTTGGTCGATAATCCAATGCGGCATGTTGATTGTCAAATTGAAGGCATCTGCCAAATATAGACTGAACCATATCTTCTTGGGTGGCATGGTGAACCGCTCTTGAGCTGGGAACGCGAAGTGTTGCATGACCATTCGCAAGTGGATGGCGATTGTGGGTGTCATTGCTACCATGTCTTTGAGCTTAGTCAGGTTCCTGTTTTTCATGTTATTCGGGACCATCGTCTCTTTTTCGGTGAGGATATGCATGCCTTTCATGTCAAGAGCTTCCCTCACCAAGTTGTTCGTCAATCTGAAACGCTTTAATTCATTACCTCTGGTAAGTGATGGTAGAACGAAGGTACTATATCCCTTTTTCTCTTTACTGTAGAAAATCTGGCTTGGGTAACTGAGCCTTGAAATAGTCGTAGAGTCCAGCCTTCTTCCAGATGGGTTTCACACCTTCATCATTGTGAAGCCTCTCAAATTCCCTGGTGAAAAAATGATATTTGCCCGATCGCCCGTTGAACTCTATCTCAGCCTCCCACATGTAAGTGCCTTCACCCAGAGATCCGACCACATCACTGAACCAATGTGAGTTTTTGCTGACCGGCATTGTGTGCCCCTGTGGAGGATTCTGAATCGGTATGGCGTGTAATGCCCTCAATGCCACTGGGCGTTCCTTCAATTCCTCTTCAATGGGAAGACTTTCAATGTCCACGATTTGGGGGCTGGTGCCTGCTTGGGAGCTAGTTCCTGCCTCGGCCATGGTGAAGAGACTAGTCACCGGTTCTGTGAGATTAGAAAAATGAATGTTAACATTGCAAATGGACACCAAGCGTTCATGTGTCCCCATTACAACATTAACATGATTCTAGTGAGACATGATCATAGATCCAGTCTTGACCCAAGACAAGAGGTTCGGTGAGATCCTCGTCTTGACACACTAGTACTTTAACTGTCAGTAAAACATCATGAATATACAGGGGAAGTTCCACCTCGCCCATGCAAGGGGTTTCCACACCTCCCAATCCTATAAGATATGCTTCTATAGGATTGACATTTAATTTCAATTTTTGACAGCAAGAAAATTTAACAGCACTAGTGGCTGCACCTGAGTCAATCAAGGCCCTTACAGTCCTTGCACTCTTTCCTTGTCCGATCTCTAAGGTTACAAAAGGACGTCGATCAATTATTCTACGAGAATTATTACTTGAAACTTCGCACATGGCCACATGATATCCTTGAGCTGCATAGTCATTTGTCCTAGGCTGATCTCTACCTTGCCTTCTCAACTTCATCCTTCGGTTGCGTTCTAAAGCCTCTGCTTGCGCTTCTTCTCGAATTCGTTTTTCCTCTTCTTTGCGCTTCTTGGCAGTGTTGAGTCGATTTAGCATCTCTTCAGTTAGAGGTTCCTGATATAACTTGACTCTGCACCCACTTATGTAGCTATGGAGAATATCGCCTTCTAATGTGGCTAGTTGTACTGCTCCACTCGTTGAGATCCTATTTATGATCATAGGTCCATAGCCATTTTTCTCTAATTTTCTTGCATGTTGCTTCAAGGTGTAGACTAAAACTAAATCTCCTGCCTTCAAGCCTTTATCCTTAACGTGGGCATCAAAGTATGCCTTCTGTCTTTTCTTAGCTGCATATATTCCCGCTGCCGCTCTTAGTCTGGTTTCACCTAGTCATTCCAGATCAAGAATCCTCGAAGAGAGTTCATGACCCATCCATTCATGCTCATGTGCTACTTTCAGTGTAGGTATCAAGAAGTCCAATGGTAGCACTACATTTTGATCGAATACCATCTGAAAGGGAGTGGCTTGGAGTACCATTTTATAGGCAATTCGGTATGCCCAAATAGCATGGTGTAGCTGTTTGTCCCAATCAGAGCATTTATTATTCACTAATTTGGTCAGCACATTGCACAGAATCTTATTTGTGCTTTCAGCTTGCCCATTAGCTTGTGGGTGATAGGGAGTAGACTTCTTGTGCACTACCAAGAACTCTTGGAGAAGATTTTCAATAACTTCATTGAAGAAGTGTGTGCCTCTATCACTAACTAGCTCTATGGGTAGCCCGTATCTAGTGAACACATTCTCAAATAAGAACTTAGCAGTCGTCTGAGCATCGTTCTTCGTCGTAGCTTTTACCTCTACCCACTTGGTTAAATAGTCCGTGGCCACAATGATATATTCAGCATGTGAACCCTTAGCTGGGGGATTAATCGGACCAACAAAGTCGATACCCCACTTAGAGAATGCACGTCCACCCATCATAGGTTTTAGTGGCATCTCATCCTTGCGTATAGGGTACTGAGTTCTCTGACAAACATCACACCGTTTCACATAGGTATGTGCATCCATGTGAAGGGTCGGCCACCAAAAGCCCGCAAATAGTATTGCCTTGATCACCTGATCTGATCCAAAATGTCCTCCTACTACACCTTGGTGAGCCGCTTCCAAGATCTTGAGATATTCGCTCTCATGGACACATAGTCTCAGGTAACCATCTTTACCACGCTTGTATAGACTATCACCAATGAGTGAGTAGTCTAGGGCTTCTTGTTCTAAACTTCTTTGTCTGGCTATTGTCATATCTTGAGGGAATGTTTTCATCCTCAGGAAGGCTACTAGTGGTTCACTCCAATCTGGCACTATAGACACTTGATAGAGAGTGGCATGTTCCACAGGTGGTTTAGTGCAGCAGATAGGGCATTCCTTGCACAACTTATGGACATCAACCTCCATAGTCGGCCAATGCACTCCTAGTCTCCTTAGAGTCTGTAAGGTTCGTTGCCTTGAGTAGTGTTGCTCTAATGCACCTACATGTGCTAATTGCAACCATTTTGCGTGCTCATCCTCTTCCACACAACAGGCTAATATACCTTGATATGTCTGTTTGTACATACCTCCTGCCATGATGTGGTACTTTATATAACGTCGGTAATAACCACAATGCCCCATGAAAGCTTGTACTTCCTTGACGTTCTTTGGCCTAGGTAACTCTGCTATGGCTCTCACTTTCTCTTCATCAATGGATATGTCATTCTTTGACACTATGTGCCCCTAGAATCTTGCCTTGCCTGACCATGAAAACACACTTTTCTGGGTTCAAGCAGACTTGATATTCTCTGCATTTGTCAAAGGTTTGCTTGAGTTCAGGTATATGTGTATGTCTAATGCTGGAATGAGCACAAAGATCGTCAACATAGACCTCTAGATTCTTCCTCAAGAACTCTTTGAACACATGACACATCAATCTTTGGAAGGTTGCACGAGCATTGGTAAGCCCAAATGGCATTACCCTAAAGGCAAATATGCCCCATTCTGTGGCAAAAGCTATCTTATGCTGGTCTTCCGGAGCAATGGCTACCTGATTGTAGCCCAAAAATCCATCAAGGAAGCTGTACACTTCCTTGCCTGCTACTCTTTCTAGTAGGTGCTCAGTGATAGGAAGCGGATAGTTGTCTCGAATAGTGGTTGCATTAACCTTCTTCAAGTTAATGCACACACGTAACTTTCCATTCTTCTTGGGCACCACTACAATGGGGGATACCCACTCAGTGTGCTCAATTTCATAGATGAATCCAGCTTCTACCAATCTATCTATCTCCTCTTTGATCTTAGCAGCATAATTATCGTTATATGTATATGTCTTCTGTTTAGAGGGTTTGGCATCTGCGGTCATGGGGATAGTGTGTGAGCATATGTCAGGGTCCACACCTTTCAAATCCTTGTAACTCCAAGCGAATACATCTCTGTATTCTCTTAGCAAGGCTATCAATTCGTGCTCTTCGTCTTCCGTCAGGTCATGCCCTATGTAAGTGCATTGATCTTCTCCTTCTTCCATGGCTTCAACTATTTTCTTGGTGGTTTCTTTGTTATCATAGGCCTCTCCTGATTGAGCCTCACGTTTTGGCATCCTTACCATGACTCTCCTATCGTCTATCTCATATTTTTTAAAGTTTTCAGGGACCTCAAACAAAGATTCTTCCTCTTTTGGTGTGACTTCTCTCTTCTTTCTTTTCTTTCCTTCATCCTTAGGGATCACTTGTGTGGCTAATCTTACATCATTTGTAAACTCTCCGTGTCTCTGGGGTTAAAATTCTACTTCATAGAAGTATTCTTCATCTGATGCAAAGGGTGGGTCCATAATGATTGACTCTAGATCGGAGTCGCTCGCATCCTCAAATGCATCAGGGCTAGGTTCGCATTCTTCTAAAACTGCATCTCCCATGATTGGCTCTATGGAGAATACTGAAATATCATAGCCATCATAGTGTGGTGTCCATTGTTCCTCATTGATGGCTACATCCATTGTTGCTAGAATTTCTGCCCAACCGTGGCGTTCGAATTCTTGGTCAGGGAATACAACAGGTGCATAGGCTGGGTCTTGAATTGATCTATGGGTTTCCTTTGCACCTATCTCTCTGGCCTTTTCTCTCTTCTCTTCTTCCACTACCACTTTACACATCCATAAGTGAGTATCTTCATGCATCCATGAGGATCCTGATCCTATGGAATGCACCGACTCGGTATCATCTTTAGCTCTATGGATGGGATTCCATTGAATGGGGGGTACATCTCTATGAGAGTAATCTTTGAGATTGACTTTAGTCGTAACACCTAAGTGTTACAAATACAAGGAATTGGCTCCCCAATCTTGTACTACTTGCAAGTGTCGCACAAATGGTCTTCCCAAAATCATCTCATAGGCATGGTTCTTACTAAAGTCACAGATAGCAAATGTATGCTCAAACTATACACCACAAGTGGTGAGAGTTATTCCTTCAAGTAGTTCTAAAGGCCTCTCTATGTGACCATCAGCCATCTGCAATTTCATCCTCATGGGCCTGAGTGCTGGCTTGCCCCAACGCTTCCATAGGGAAGTGGTAGCAATTGCAACTCCTGCACAAGAGTCCAGAATTGCCTTGGTTGTGTATCCTTGATGGGTGATGGGAAGATAGGTGTTTCCTTCTTCCCCTTCACTCATGTCTCCTATCTTGTCCAAAGGTATCTCTAGCACTGTGCGATGAGATCCAACCTGGGAACGAGGTTTTGCTATCTCTGGTACTTGTTTGGCTACATGTTTCCATAGCTCTGGCCTTACTTTGAGCA
Source organism: Ceratopteris richardii (assembly GCA_020310875.1). Taxonomy (NCBI): domain Eukaryota; kingdom Viridiplantae; phylum Streptophyta; class Polypodiopsida; order Polypodiales; family Pteridaceae; genus Ceratopteris; species Ceratopteris richardii. The sequence goes on along the minus strand of CM035406.1, from coordinate 257,794,987 downwards.
GCTCTTCTAAAGTGAGATTGCACTGCACTTTAGTATTCTTTACTACCTCCGTGTTCCTAGGTATGAGTGAGTCTTCATTTCGTACCATGACCGTGGGTGCTCTCATGCACGTGGACTTTGCTTCCCATGGGCTTGTGAAATGGGATAGTTCTTGTATGGAATTAGATTTGAAGTCTAATCTCTCCTGAGATTGAGTGCTCTCCTGCTCTTCATAAATGGATGGGATGTCTTGTGGGAATTGGTCGTGTGCATCATCCACAAGTTCAATGGGAGGAGGGACTTCACTTTCTTTAGCCCATTTGTCTTCTTGAATCTCTCGTAGGAATTCTGGTGTGAACCGATTCATAGAAGAAGATGTGTCTTGCTCCGTAGAGTTAGGCACATAGGCTTCCTGGGCAGGAAGGCTTGCCTTCATACTTGCGCTGCCCTTACTTGGAGGGGTGGGTTCCTTTTCTGATTGTGCAATTAACCTCTCCAACCTTTCTAGCAGTCCATCAAAGTGCAACTGCGTCTTAGCTGAACTAGAGATGTTAAAGAGGTGACTGGCTTCAAACATGGTTTGAGCCAATTCCACCATCTTAGCACAAATCTTGGTTCGTTCAAGCTCTAGTTCCGCTCTCGGGTAACACTTTTCATGATCGGTTACGTTTGGCCCTTCTTGGATTCTGGCCTGATATGCTTTGAGCATCATATTTAGGTCCTCAGGAGTGGGATCTGCTAGGACTGATCCTACTCTAGGGGGTGGTGGAGTAGCATGAGGCGGGTCGGAAGGTGGTGGGTCGGATGGAGATGGGAATGGTGGAGGTGGGGTAGTGTGAGAGGGAGTTTGAGATGTGAGTTCAACTATCTTGGCTCTGGTTTCTCTGAGACTTTCCTCGAGCTCACTCATTTTCTTAGCCCATTGCCTTTTCATCCTTTCTCGACTATTCCTCCAAGCTCTAGTCTGTTTCTTGGTCATGCTCTCTGTTTCACTAACATCTGAGCTTTTTTCCTGGCCTACCCCTTGGCTTTGCTGCAATGCTTGAGCTCTAGTGACCACTTGCACTGGTGCGGTGGAAGTCACACTCCCTGTAGAGTCTACTACTAACCCAATAACATTGATAGGAGTAATTTTTGGCATATTATTGGGGTTCTTTGGACAATCTCGTAAGAGATGCTCCTTTCCACAATCTTGGCAAAAGCCTTGAATTGTCACTGACTGGGGTTGTGTAGGTGGAGGTAAGGGGCAATCACGAATGAGGTGATCTCTCTGACATCTGTAGTCCCCTAGGGAATGGGGGTCTTACCTGCCTAGGCTGGGGTCTAGAGTTAGGGTTTGTGTACATTACATTTGTGTACTCTGGCTCCCAACTAGGTTCACTTGGTTCTTCACTGTAGTAGGACTCATGGTCAGGAGATTGCATGTAGTAGGCCTGGGGACTATCAATATGTGTAGAATCAAAGCTATGGTCACTGAGATCACTTTCTGAAAGCAATGGTGTTACTGGCACTATAGCTCTATTCAAATTCTCTTCTGCAGCTGCATACTTTACCGGAATTACATTAGCTGGGGCAGGGGGTTGTTGTGCTAACACAAGCTGAGGCTTTTGTTGGTTTTGGTATTGTGGTTGGTAGGTTTGTTGAGGCCTAGCATACTGCTGCGGTGGGTACTGGTTCTGGTATCTCCCTTGTTGAGGGTATGGTTGTGGGTATGTCTGCCTAACTGCTTGCTTATTGTAGGGGCAATCTTGTGCGGTGTGATTGGTGTACCTCCGTTCTATGGTGCAGTACTGGCTACTAGGATTTACTTGGGGTTGAGCCATAATGGGACATACATTGGCCATGTGGTCACCACCGCAAGTATAGCATCTCTTTACTGGGGCAAATCTTGGAATTTGTTTGCTAGAGACACCTAGTTTTTGAGCTACCTTTTCTGCGAGTTCCTCAATAGATGTAGATTGTGTGGAAGAAAAGCTAGAGGCACTATCTGAATCTTTATAGATTTTGGAAAGCTCTAACTCTTCCCCTAGGTTATCCTCTATGTTGATGCATATGCGTACACACTCTTCTATCGTCCTAGGGTCCTTCAAGTACACATATGACCTCAATTTGGTATTTAGCAATCCATCCAAGAATAATGCCACCTGTTTGGCGGGTGTGGGTAACTCTAGAACAGGGCATCTCTCTAGGTATTGCCTAAACCTTCTTCCTGCGATTCTAACTGTCTCTTGAGGGGTCTGCTTGAAGCTATGTATCAATGAGGAAGTATTATGCCTTATCCCACTCTTAGAGAATTCAGTGATGAAAGCCTCCAAGAGTTGGTCTATGCTCCTGAACTGTCTCTCATTCAATGGTTGAAACCACGTAAGGGCTGTGTTCCTCAGGGTTAGACCAAAGGCATTATACTACGTGAATAGGTCTTCAACTTGTTCAGCTCTCAAAACTTGCTTAAACTCAGCCACATGATCATATGGATCTCCTGTGCCATCGAAGTAGTTCTTCATGGACTTAACTAGCTGGGTCGGTCTCAAAGTCCTCGTGTGCTCTCTAGGTCTTGGTAGAGGGAATTCATCCGCATTCCTTTGGTTCCTTGGGGCTCTAAGTCCCTCATCTGGTCCAAGAATTCCTGGTAGTACATAAGAAGTCTGCCCCCTATCATCCACAAGCTAACGGACAAGCTGAGAGCACAAACAAGATCCTATGTAAGATATTGAGAAAACTAGTAAATAATAAACGCTCTGATTGGGACAAACAGCTACATCATGCTGTTTGGGCTTATCGAGTTGCCTATAAAATGGTATTGAATGCCACCCCATTTCAGATGGTCTTTGGACAGAATGTTGTGCTACCATTAGATTTCCTAATCCCAGCATTAAAGGTAGCACAAGAGCACGAGTGGAATGGACATAAGTTGTCCTCTAGAATCCTTGATCTAGAACGCTTAGGTGAGACGAGGCTACGAGCGGTAGCAGGCATCTATGTTGCAAAGAAAAGACAAAAGGCATACTTTGATGCACACATCAAAGATAAAGGATTGAAAGAGGAAGACCTAGTGCTGGTCTATATGCTAAAGCAACATTCCCGTAAGTTGGAAAAAAAAGGATATGGACCGATGATCATTAATAGAATTTCCACTAGCCATGTTGTTCAATTGGCCACTTTAGAAGGTGATATCTTGCCAAACTATATAAGTGGTTTTCGAGTCAAGTTATGTGAAGAACCTCTTACAGAGAACATGCTTATGAGACTCAACACTGCTAAGAAATGAAAAGAAAAAGAATTGAGAGTCAGAAAAGAAGCACAAGCAGAGGCTAGGGAGCGCATAAGGTGAAATAAGTTAAGGCGACTAGGCCTAGATGCCAACCGGAAAGTCCCAAAATTTCACATGGACATGTGTCGAAAATCGAGCATAGTTACTTCTTGAGTAATTGACCTACGTCCCTTTGTGACCTTAGAGGTAGGACATGGAGAGAATTAAAGGACTATGCGAGCATTGATTGACTTAGGTGCAGCAACTAGTGTAGTTAGACTTTCGTACTGCCAAGACTTGCAATTGAACATCAATCCCATGGAAGCCTATCTCATAGGATTGGGAGGTGTGGAAACCCCTTGTTTGGGCAAGGTACAACTTCCCATCTATCTTGATGATGTTCCAATGAAAGTCAAAATGCTAGTGTGTTAAGATGAGGACCTTCCTGTACCACTTGTCTTGGGACAAGATTGGATCTATGACCATGCAATCAACTTAAACCTAAGGAACCAAATTCTTCAAGTTTGGGTTCATGAACAATGCATTACATTAGAATTAGAGAACTGCATGCTCACAAATCCAGATGTCACACATTCTCTTAGCTCCTCTAAAACTAATCATATAGAAGAAGATGTTATATGTGTCCAAAGCTCTATGATGCAGAAGGATATTGCCCCCAAGAAAAGAGTCGGAGATCGGTTGAGACTTCCTTCTTGTACGAAGTCTCAGCCATCTGTAATAGTTCAACCACACAGGCCAAAGCAACAGCACAAGACCACTCCTGTATCAACTAGACAAACAAGTTTTGATAAGAAAGCCCACAATTCCCATCCAGGCATTCCCACCGGGCTAGAAGACGAATGAAGAACCTAGGACAAACTCAACCACAAGATATCCGACAAGTTTGGGTGCCTAAGAAATTAGCTGCAGCTCAACAAGGACAATTGCAAATATGGGTATCCAAGAAGCTCTTACATACACAACAATCTATGCTCTCCCACATGAGAAAAGTCGCGACAAAGAAGCCAAGGCGGGGCAAGGGTCAGAACCAAACACCAAGACTAAAACCAGACCAACTCGCCTCTTCAACAAGGGTTAGAAGACTAGCCACAATGGTATGGGTACGGAAGCCAAAAGCACTAGTAGCCCCCGCAAAGCCAAAGAACCAACCATGTGGGATACAAAATTTAAGAACCATCGAGAGATGAAGAAGCCCAAGGTGATCTTGACGCTACCAAACATGGTTCTCAAATGGATCCCTATGAGGAGGAATGATCAGTTGTCATCTCTAGATCCAATGGATACCTCCGACAAAGATGGCATCAACATCTTCACATAACATCAAAAGCCTCCACGAGCAACAACCATGTGCTCCTTGCACAACCCTGTCTTTTGCACCATTCAGGTCATGCATTTCCCAAGTATGCATTAATATAGGGTCACATTACATGGCCGTGCATAGACACAAGAGCACATTGACATATGTCAATTATTTTTTCTGATACTAACATCTGTCTTCTTGTTTGGTGATATTGTTCCTCTTTTTTTTTTTAAAAAAAAGAGAGAGACAAGAGAAAGAGAGAGAGAGCTTGTTCCCACGTTTGACTCATGGAACATGAATGAGTCATGCTTAGTTGAAGGTGGAACCATTGATTACTAGGCATTTATCAGTTTTGATAGATGTGTGCCTCAACTAGCACAATGATATTATTGCTTCCTTATCTGGTAGATGTCAAGCACTTGGCATGAACAAGGCATCCACAACTACTGTTTCCCCTTACCTTGGTAGGAGGGAAGATCTCGAAGGTCCGCAACTTGAGAGATGCTTAACTATTCTATGTACGAGAGCATCCAAGGAGATATCTGCTAAGGGTAGTTTCGTACCCTAAAAATCCTTATTTGTATACTAGGTGAGAAGACTCCTGCTTATGTTGAGCTAACAATAATATGTGAAACTAAGCTTGGTGTAGTTACCCAATCTTGTTTGTCAAGAAATATAAAGAAATTCAATTCTCAGTATTTCGCAAATGTTGCTTTGAAAAGAGGAAATAGGACCAGGTACTCAAAAGAATTTTGATCAGTGGCCCCTCAACACGGACATTCATCGACAATGTTCCATCACAAATGTCGGGTGTAAAACACGAAGAGATACACATCAGCTCTCTTGGCTTCCTAATCCCACTTGAAGGTCAACTTCAAATTACCTTATCTATAAAATAGATTTTGTATGAGAAAGTTTTGTCAATTTAGGCTCTTGGGAGCCAAACAGACAAACAAAGCCTCTCAAGATATTTATGTGCTTATTTAAGGAAGCTACAATTGTGTGAAAGTATCATGATTGTATAAGAGAACTGTGATGCTATGAGACAATCATGTTGTTGTGCCAATTAGAGAATAGTGGTGTTGTGAGACAATTGCAAAGTTCTCACAACTAGAGAGTCGCCATTTTGTGAGAGTCAGACAATTGTGATGTTGTAGACAATCACAATATTGTGACAACCAGAGAATCACGATTTTGTGAGAGTGAGAGAATCGTGATGTTGTGAGACAATCTTGATGTTGTGATAACAAGAGAATCACAATTTTGTGAGAGCCAAAAAATCGCAATTCTATGAGACAATCGCAATGTTGGGACAACCAAAGAATCATGATTTTGTGAGATTCACACAATTGTGATGCTCTAAAACAATCGCGATGTTGTGACAAGAAAGGAATCATAATTTTCTAAATGATTTTAAGCAGGAAATTACAATACTAAGGCGATCGTGATGCTAAAAAAAAAATTGAAGTTTCCACAAAGTCACGATTTTTGGAGAGTTTTGATGGGAACTTTGAAATCGAGCATCGAGAGCCTCTATGTCGCATTGAGGGTGGTGACGAGCTATGCACATGCCAATGATCGCTAATAGATGAAGATGGGAGAAGATGGTGATGATGATGATGAAGTTGGAGAAAAAAAATCATAAAATTTACAAAAAATGACTATTTTTTACCTTCCAACATCAGAAATCTATGATCTTACCATCACAACACTCATCCTCGAGCAATGCTCCCCAGCAATGGAGCCAAAATTTGGTATAGCCCAAGTGTGAGCACTATCTGCTTTACTTGTTTATCCATCGAGACGTGAGGAGGACATGAAGATCATTAGCAATTGTCGCAAGCAAATGTGAGTGACAAGCACATACATGCATGCATGCACACACACATGCACACAAGGCAAGATAACAAAGATAGAAACAATGGAAGCTTTGATGCTCAATAAATCAGTTATACTCTTTAAGAATCGCTTTCTCTAACTTGCTAACAACAACCCAAAAATGAGCTCTCTAGCTCTTTTTATAGTTTTTTGACTAGTTTTGGCCAATTTGAGACCTAATTGTCAGCCTAGTTAAAAATATAGTTCTTGATACTATTTGAAGGGTCAAATGAGCTCTACAAATTATGAAATCTATGTTGGTGCATTTTACCCAAGCCTACATGCTTGATATTATCCTCATTTGTAAGTCACATGAGTAGTCATGTGAACACCTCTTGTAAAAGAGTTCATTTTTATCTCTTGTAATTGAAAAAAGGAAAAGGAAAAGGATGGCTTATCTCATGCATGATGTAAAAGCAATTTCGTGGCTCTAACTACCAAAACCCATGACTTTTTGAGCTGAGGGAATATCTCCTAACTTTGGGGATCACTTTTAGGTGGAGCCATTCAAATTTGAATTCAAAACTCCCTCCAAGAATAGCTATAAAAGGAGCAAGAAGGAAGAGGCGATTAGAAAGCCTTGTACGTGACCACTTCATGTCATTTTGTAGAGATTGAAGAGCTTACTCCATATCTCTATCATTCTACTCCCATTGTGCAAATATTCATTGCCAATGTGGTTGTAATCATATGTGAATCTATACATTTATCATCATCTACTTCTCTGTTTTGTTCTCTGCTATACTCACTCAGAGCAGTACCTTCAGAAGGTCATATCTTGAGTTCTACTGATTCTTTTTCAGTGATTTAATGTGCGTTTGATAGCTCTTACTGTCTAGTTTGTGCATATCAATTTTCAAGGTCATTGGATATATAGTTTTGAAGATATCTTCAATTTACTGCTCACTAGTCTATCTCTGCAGAGCCCCGAGAATGGTGGGCATGTTCCAGAAATTGATGAAACTTGTTCTCAGTGCTCAGTCCATCATTTGAATTTTTTTAACTTGGATTGGGAATCTTTCTAAGTCTATTTGCTATGCCCAAAAGGAATATTTCTAATTCCTACGAGGTTGAGAGCACTGTTCATTTTTTCCAGCAGGTGTATGTCCAAAAATAGCAAGTTTTGGGAGCTAGTCATTTCGCAACTAGTTTGTCTTGACTTAAACTTTTGGGATACATGTTCGAAAGTACTTGGCTGATATTTTGGTGGATTTAGAAAGCTCAAAGGGTCTACTAATCAACTCTGAAGTATCAGTTGGCTGGTGTGAAGCTGGATGTAGCAGCACCAACTCATCTTTGGATTGCGTCCACCATCTCTCTTCAGAGTGGTATCAGAGCATAGTCAAGCAACATGGGAGATGGATTTCCATCAACAATTGACAAATTGGATCGAAACAACTACCCGGCATGGTCTCTAAGGATGGAGGCTTACCTTCAAGGGAGGAATCTATATGGATTCATATCCGAAGATGAAGCAATGCCAACCATGAGGAACAAAGGGCAACCATCACATGAAGAAGTGGAAGGACTTTCAAATTGATGTTCGAAGGATGCACTTGCAAGGTCCTATATTCTAAACTCAATCTCTGATTTTCTTTTACCTCATGTCAAGGGATGCAAGACATCAAGAGAGACATGGAATGCACTTGCTTCTTTCTTCTCTTCCAACACTCGAGCAAGGAAGAACCAATTGTGGATGGAGTTCACAACAATGAAGAAAAGCCCGAAGCAAAATGTGACTGATTATGTCACAAAGATGAAGGAGATTTCCGACCAACTTGGAAGCATTGGAGAGGTAATTGAAGAGGAGCAATTCATCAGACAAATCATAAATGGAATCAAAGCAGACGACAAGTGGGAGTCATTCACAACAGCCATGGATTTATACATGGACATGCATGTACCCGACCTCAACACACTCATGGGCCAACTCTTCACTCATGAAGCAAAGATTAGCAAAGGTGGTGAGTCCTCAAGAGGTAATCATACTTCTGCCTTATATTCCGATAAAGCTAAGGTCAAGGACAAGTCAAAGAATAGGAAGAATGAAGATGAAGGTAGCTCTTTCCAAGCAAACTTTGCAGGTAGAGGAAGAGCTAGAGGAAGAGGCAGAGGTGGAAAGCAAGGCAGGGGGAGATTCCAATCATCTCAACCTTGCAACATATGTGGCTTATCTAACCATACTACTGAAGAATGTTTCAGGAACCCGAGGAACTCAAGAGGATTCAATAGAGGTGGCTATGGATCAAATAGAGGTAGATACAATGGAGGCTACAACAACAACAACTACTACAACAACAATTACAACAACAACAACTATCAAAGTGTCCATAGAGGAAGAGGAGATTACAATAACTATGCAGAGGACCAAAGTCAAGAAGATTCATTATTGATTATGAATCTATCAGCGAAGAAGGGTAAGGATGATGATCACATATTTTACATTGATTCGGGATGCTCGAACCATGTAGTAGGAAATGTGGCCTTACTTTCTGATTTGCAAGATCCTCATAACAAGCATGAAGTGCAGACAGGAGATGACACAAAGCACTCAGTGGAGAAGATAGGTAATGTGAAGACATCAGATGGGAATATGAACCTCTTAAGCAAAGTCTTGTATGTCTCTACAATTACCAAAAATTTAATAAGTGTTGGACAGATTGTTGAAAAAGGATTGCAAGTTAGATTCAACCGATTTGGAGCATATGTTGAAGACCCAAGGCAAGGCTTTCGAAGGATTGCCAAAGGAGAAAAGACAGGAAGGCTTTTCACTTTTGAAGTGGAAGATACAAAGAACATAGCTTTGTTTAGCTATGGATCTCAAACTCTAACAGAGTTGGAGATATGGCACAAAAGGCTTGCTCACATTGGTGAGAGGACACTCAAACAAATTTGCAGGGACCAAAGTGTACTTGGTTTGCCTAATATCACAAGGCAACACATGATTTATAAGTGTGAAGCTTGTCAACTCGGCAAGGCTCATAGACAACCTTTCAATAAGAAAGGATATATGTATCAAAATCCTTTGGATCTAGTGCACACGGATGTGTGGGGTCCAAGTAAGGAGCCATCTATATCAGGCTCAAGATATTATGTGTCTTTCATAGATGATTGTAGCAGGTGGAATTCTATTTTTCATGAAGCACAAGGATGAAGTGTTTAATTGCTTTAAGAAGTATATTGCTCTTGTTGAAAATCAAACAGGTAGGACTTTGAAAAGACTCAGATCAGATGGTGGAGGAGAATACTTCTCTTCTGAATTTGATGCCTTCTTGCATGAAAGAGGCATTAAAAGGGAAGTCACTACAAGGTATACACCCGAACTCAATGGTGTAGCAGAGAGGAGGAACAGAGCTATTATCGAAGCTGCAAGGTCCATGCTCAACGAAAAGGGATTGCCAAACTACCTATGGGCAGAAGCTGTGTCTACAGCCACATATCTCATAAATAGACTTCCATCTAAGTCACTAGATGGAACCACTCCATATGAAGTGTGGAATGGAAGAAGACCTAGTCTAGAGCATTGCAAAATCTTTGGATGCTTAGCCTATGCTCACATTCCTTCTCAAGTAAGAGGGAAATTGGATCCCAAGGCAGAGAAGTGCGTATTTATTGGTTATGACCAAAACCAAAAAGGATATAGATTGTACAATCCAACCAATAAAGGATTTTCTGTGAGTAGAGATGTAATTTTTGATGAAAACAAATCATGGTTTGATGATGACAGGAAAGTGAAGCTGCCATATGACTTGGATGAAGATTTTCCATCACTTCAACCAAAGGAGCCAAAGCAGATTGAAGAAAGTGATTCGGAGATTGACCTAGAAGACTTGGAAAGACTAAAGCTATGGAAGAACAAAGGTAAAGCAAAGATGCAGGATGCTACATATGGACCCGAGAGCTCACATCAACCACTTAGAAGGTCTTCGAGGGAGAAGAAGAAACCAGAGAGGTTTGGTTATAATACTTCTTTGGTCATGAAGCACTCAATCTACATTGCAAAGGATTCAAGAACCTACCACATTTGAAGAAGCACAAAGCAAGAAAGCTTGGAGAGATGCAATGGATGAAGAAATGGAAGCCTTGAAGGAGAATGACACTTGGGAGCTTGTACCTAACAAGCCATCTATGAAGATAATCGGATCTTGATGGATATACAAAATCAAGAGGAATCCAGATGGAAGTATAAATAGACACAAAGCAAGGTTAGTTGCTAAAGGGTTTGCTCAAACCCATGGTATTGATTATGAGGAGACTTTCTCTCCTATTGCAAAAATGCCTACAATTAGGGTTCTCATTAGTCTTGCTGCATCTAGAAATTGGAATATTTATCAACTTGATGTAAAGAATGCCTTCTTGAATGGATGGATTTCTGAGGAAGTGTATATGGCACAACCTCCTGGATATGAGGATGCACATCATCCTAACTATGTATGCAAACTAAAGAAAGCTTTGTATGGATTGAAGCAAGCTCCAAGAGCTTGGAATTTCAGATTGGTGACTTATTTGCAGGACCAAGGATTCAAAGCTAGCAAGGCGGATACCTCTTTGTTCATAAAGAGGAATGGATCTGAAGTGATCTATTTATGTGTGTATGTTGATGATATTATTATCACAGGCAATGATCTTGAAGGAATCAAACAGGTAAAGAGTCAAATGAAGGAGGAGTTCAAAATAAGTGACCTCGGACCACTCACTTATTTTCTTGGATTGGAGTTGATCTACACAGATTCAGGTATATACATCACACAAAGGAAGTATGTCCATGACATGCTCGTCAAGTTCAAGATGGAAAATACCAAGTGTAAAGGTACACCTATGGAGAAAAATCATAAGCTTAGTGCTTATGAAGGAGAGCCAATTGAAGACATCACAAGCTATCAAAGCTTGGTTGGAAGTTTGAACTATGCAACGCTCACAAGGGTGGATATATGCTATAGTGTTAGCATATAGAGTCAGTTTATGCATAAGCCGAGAAGACCACATATGGAAGCGGCCAAGAGAGTCCTCAAGTACCTAAAGGGGACCATGAATGAATTTTTGTTCTATTCATATACTTCAGATATTGAGCTAAAGGTCTACTCAGATGCAGATTGGGCCGGATCTAAAGATGATAGAAGAAGCACATCAGGGTATATATCATTTGCAGGTTCAAAAATCATTTCTTGGTCATCGAAGAAGCAACCAACCGTGGCATTATCTTCTACTGAAGCCGAATATAGAGGTTTGGCTAATGCAACTCAAGAAATCATGTGGTTAAAGTCTTTGTACACAGATCTTGGACTTCATTCTTCAACACCTCACATTTTTGGTGACAACACAAGCTCACTACATCTAGCAGCTAATCCGGTATACCATGCTAGAACCAAGCATGTTGAAGTCCACTACCATTACGTAAGGGAGAAGCTAATGAGCAAGGATATTCAACTATCCTATGTCTCTACAGATATGCAATGTGCCGACATGTTGACTAAAGCTCTTGATGGTACAAAATTAAGTAGATTCAAGTTGATGATTGGCTTGCAGGAAATCAAGGACAATTGAAGACTTATTTGGAGGCCAAGCATGTTAGGCTTGAGGGGGAGGTGTTGGTGCATTTTACCCAAGCCTACATCCTTGATATGCTTCATATTATCCTCATTTGTAATTCACATGAGTAGTCATGTGAACACCTCTTGTAAAAGAGTTCATTTTTATCTCTTGTAATTGAAAAAAGAAAAAGGAAAAGGATGGCTTACCTCATGCATGATGTAAAAGCAATTTCGTGGCTCTAACTACCAAAACCCACGACTTTTTGAGCTGAGGGAATATCTCCTAACTTTGGGGATCACTTTTAGGTGGAGCCATTCAAATTCGAATTCAAAACTCCCTCCAAGAATAGCTATAAAAGGAGCAAGAAGGAAGAGGCGATTAGCAAGCCTTGTACGTGACCACTTCATGTCATTTTGTAGAGATTGAAGAGCTTACTCCATATCTCTATCATTCTACTCCCATTGTTCAAAGATTCATTGCCAATGTGGTTGTAATCATATGTGAATCTATACATTTATCAGCATCTACTTCTCTGTTTTGTTCTCTGCTATACTCACTCAGAGCAGTACATTCAGAAGGTCATATCTTGAGTTCTACTGATCCGTTTTCAGTGATTTAACCTGCGTTTGATAGCTCTTATTGTCTAGTTTCTGCATATCCATTCTCAAGGTCATTGAATTTATAGTTTTGAAGATATCTGCAATTTACTGCTCACTAGTCTATCTCTGCAGAGCCCCGAGAATGGTGGGCATGTTCTAGATATTGATGAAACTTGTTCTCAGTGCTCAGTCCATCATTTGAAGTGTTTTTAACTTGGATTGGGAAGCTTGCTAAGTCTATTTGCTATGCCCAAAAGGAATTTTTCTAATTCCTACCAGGTTGAGAGCACTGTTCATTTTTTCTAGCATGTGTATGTCCAAAAATAGCAAGTTTTGGGAGCTAGTCATTTCGCAACTAGTTTGTCTTGACTTAAACTTTTGGGATACATGTTCCAAAGTACTTGGCTGATATTTTGGTGGATTTAGGAAGCTCAAAGGGACTACTAATCAACTCTGAAGTATCAGTTGGCTGGTGTGAAGCTGGATGTAGCAGCACCAACTCATCTTTGGATTGCATCCACCATCTCTCTTCACAATCTAGAACATGACTTCTACCTTGTTGAAACATTCTTGAATTTTGCATAATCTATGAGCTTATGAAAACTATGACATAGAATGTCAAAAGTAGTGATAACATTACCATTCAAGAGATCATGAATTGTACATCTGTTAATCAACAAATTTGATCTCTGTCTCCTTCTTTGACTATGCCATTCTTCATTTGAACAAGGTTAGTAGACTCTTTTGCGTCCATTTTAGTGATCTTGTGAGACAATCTTGATGTTGTGACAACAAGGGAATCACAATTTTTTGAGAGCCAAAAAATCGCAATTTTATGAGACAATCGTGATGTTGGGACAACCAAAGAATCATGATTTTGTGAGATTCACACAATTGTGATGCTCTAAAACAATCGCAATATTGTGACAAGAAAGGAATCATAATTTTCTAAATGATTTTAAGCAGGAACTTACAATACTAAGGTGATCGTGATGCTCTAAAAAAAATTGAATTTTCCACAAAGTCACGATTTTTTGAGAGTTTTGATGGGAACTTTGAAATTGAGCATCGAGAGCCTCTATGTCGCATTGAGGGTGGTGACGAGCTATGTACATGCCAATGATCACTAATAGATGAAGATGGGAGAAGATGGTGATGATGATGATGATGAAGTTGGAGAAAACAAATCATAAAATTTACAAAAAATGACTACTTTTTAGCTTCCAACATCAGAAATCTATGATCTTACCATCACAACACTCATCCTCGAGCAATGCTCCCCAGCAATGGTGCCAAAATTTGGTATAGCCCAAGTGTGACCACCATCTGCTTTACTTGTTAATCCATCGAGACGTGAGGAGGACATGAAGATCATTAGCAATTGTGGCAAGAAAATGTGAGTGACAAGCACATACATGCATGCACGCACACACACATGCACACAAGGCAAGATAACAAAGATAGAAACAATGGAAGCTTTGATGCTCAATAAATCAATTATACTCTTTAAGAATCGCTTTCTCTAACTTGCTAACAATAACCAAAAATGAGCTCTCTAGCTCTTTTTATAGTTTTTTGACTAGTTTTGGTCAATTTGAGACCTAATTGTCAGTCTAGTTAAAAATATAGTTCTTGATACTATTTGAAGGGTCAAATGAGCTCTACAAATTATGAAATCTGGAACATGACTTCTACCTTGTTGAACCATTCTTGAATTTTGCATAATCTATGAGCTTATGCAGACTATGACATAGAATGTCAAAAGCAGTGATAACACTACCATTCAAGAGATCATGAATTGTACATCTCTTAATCAAAAACAAATTTGATAAGCAAACCAATATTTGTTAGTGTTGAAATTGATAATAAACTCTGATTGATCCCTAGTACATATAAGGCGTTTGAAAATGTGAAATAACTACCACTAGTAGTAGAGAGAATGACCTTTCCGACTCAAGTGACATGATAAGAGGAGTTGTTAACATGTGATAGTATTCCCTAAAAGAGTAGGCTCAAGCAAAATGAAAAAAAATGCATTGTGGGGTAATACATTAGGTTGCACCATTATCGAAGTACCAAAGATCCGAGTGTACTATAGGAATACACTGCTCATGAGAAGATGGGTCATAGTTGTATTGAGTATTAAATGCCATTCTTCATTTGAACAAGGTTAGTAGACTCTTTTGCGACCATTTTAGGATAACTATTATAATCTATGTCTCCTTCTTTGACTATGCCATTCTTCATTTGAACAAGGTTAGTAGACTCTTTTGATACCATCTTAGGATAACTATTATAATCTTTGTCTCCTTCTTTGACTACTAGTAGACAAGCTCCATTTACCTTTGCCCTTCTAACTAGCTAAGAAAGCTTGACCTACAACATGCATAATTGACATGTTCCACCTAGATTGATCTTTGTGCAATAAAATAGAGATTAATTCCTCAAAGGTTAACACCTTTGGACTGCTTTTCATAATCAACCAAAGAGAACAAGAAAAACTTTAATAAGAGTATGGAAGAACATTAGAAGAGTCTATACAAGTGAACTATCTCGCAAGATTTTATTGATAGAAATTAGCTTCTCTTTGAGATCCTTAATCTTTGTTGAAAATGTATGAGTATCCTAACCACATTTTGTTGTTTTTCAAGAGTGAATGTGAGGGATAATGGAGTGTTTGATAAACAAAGCTATCGATGCATGTGTCAATGCATATTTTCCATCCCTAAAAGTTCTCTATAGTAGGTGCAATAGGAATCGTAGCAAGACCAAGAAATTGAAGCTCATCATCTTCACCACTTGTATCACGTTCAACCATTGTATTTGTAGGTGTGGGAGGATTTTTTCTAGCACCCTGCACAATATTCCACAAGCTGTTTCCTACCAATACATGCCACATCATGTATTCCCACAATGGGTAATTAGAACCATCCACCTCAACCGTCAACATACAGAATACGTCATTGCTTGCTGCCATGGCTAGTTGTTGGAACTCAAGGTCAAGCACAAGCATGGAAGCACATAAGAAAAGTGGACACATAAGAAGAAGGAGCAAGTACCGAGCTCCAAGAAGTGTATGTTTAATTTCCATAAGGATCCCCTTCAAAAATAGTGATTTTGATCACTCAAACCATTGTAAATATCATTTCACCCTTTTCTAGCTCTATTTCTGCAAGCCGAGGATTCCTCGAGCTTGAGGAGCATTAGAAGTATCATCCTACCAATTTTCATAATTTTTAGACTTTGTTTGAGCCCTCAAATAAGCCTTGGAACCTAATTTTTAACTAGGCCAGACACTAGGTCTGGACAGGGCCAAAACTAGTCCAAAAACTATAAAAAGAGCTAGAGAGCTCATTTTTGAGGTTATCTTGTTAGAGAATAGAGCTTTTGTAAAAGAACTCTTTCTAATAGAAGCTTTCCATTGTTCCTCTCTTTGATCTTGCCTTGTGTGTGTGTGTGTGTGTATGTGTGTGCATGCTTGTGTGCTTTCACTCACACACTTGTACCTTCACTTGTTCATGGTGTTCATACCACTCCTCACGTCTCCAGGGATTGACAAGTAAAGGAGGTGGTGCTTATGCTTGAGCTACACCAAATTTTGGTGCCGTTGCCGTGGAGAGAGCTTCGAGGATGAGCGTTGTGATGGTAAGATCGTAGATTTGCAACGTTGGAAGGTAAAAAAAACTATCATTTTTGTTCATTTTCTGATTTTTCCTCTTCATCTTCATCATCATCACCATCTCCATCTTCTTCATAGAAATTTCTTGTTTTTTAGTGCATTTTCACCATCTCCATACCACTTTTCATGCATTATTGTGCGAGAAGGAGTTAGGAAGTGCAAGGGAGAGCAAGCGCCTGTGTTTTTCATGATTTTTTGCACATACGGAGCTCGCCATTGCTCGATGCTCAGAAATTGAATTTCCGACCAAAAAACACAATTCTGATTGAAAATCACGATTTTCATAAAATTCAAATTTTTTCAAAAAATGATGATTTTTTATTTTCCGCCTAAAATCACGATTTTCATGTCAAAAACATGATTTTCATTCAAAAACGCGATTTTGTGATCACTCTCAAAATCGCGTTTTTTACGATTCTCTCTCAAAATCGCGTTTTTCACGATTCTCACTCAAAATCGTCTTTTTTAGGATTGTTCAGAATCACGATTTTCATCAGTGCTCAGCATCGTGATTTTCATGATCTCACAAAATCATGATTTTTGTGGTTGCTCAGCATCACGATTTTCATGATCCCTCAGAATCGCGATTTTCATCAGTGCTCAACATCGCGATTTTCATGATTTCAAAAAATCGTGATTTTTGTGGTTCAGCATCGAGGTTTTCATGATTCCTCAAGATCGCGATTTTCATCAGAGCTCAGAATCGTGATTTTCTAACTTCACAAAATCACGATTTTCACACAAAATTGTGATTTCTCCAAAAGGCCCTGTTTCCCTGTTTTGACCTTCAAGAGCGTGATATGACATAACTTTTTCATCCAAAGTCCATTTTTTGAGCTCTATAGCTCGTTGGAAAGCTCATTTTGGGGAAATTTTGGACTCTTAACCAAAGCTTATGAACCTGAAATCTGGTAGACACCTAGCCAAGGATAGACAAAGCATTAGATCTTCTAAGGCTAGTGTCAACCATACAGCTAAGTCTTGGGCACAACAACTAAGTGGTCATCCTTACGTCCTAAGTTCAGATACAAGTGATTCAGAAATGTCTTTTAACATGGGGAAACCTGCAGGTAATTCAGGCATTGCCTATTTATAAACACCCAAAGGTCCATATAAGACACAGTTGGAATATATTCAGACCAACCGATTAGATGCTCGCATCTATGAGGACGGCCTAAGGCGATCAGTGGTCCAACTCAAAAATCCAGATCAATCCTTTGGACTTGAACACCCAATAGTCAAGTTCGAAGAGGGTTCATATATTGATAAATAAGGAACCACATATGTGGTCACCAACCTACCAAATAGGAGCGATGAGTTTGGAAATATCATTCCTAAGAATGAGATAGGAGACCTAGAACAAAGAAATGTAGGACGAGGACCCCAAACTCCTAGAGGCAAGTCAGTTTTGACCAGAGTGATCACTCAATATTGGATCCATCAAGACAACAAAAGCATAGAACTATGCTTGAATAGAGAAAGAGAGGAAGCCTTTTGGAGATTCAAGCCAAATCAACCTAGCCAATTGGGCATAGTCATCATCTACGAGTTCAAGGATCCAGAGACACCCAGGCAAAGTTGTCTACCTAGATAACACATCAGAGAAAATGTTATTGGTAACAGAACATGATAGACATTCATATACTTGGAAAAGTGAATTGATTTTCCCTCCACCAAGATCCAATGTTTCCCATGGCCTCCAAGGAGTAGGATCATCCCAAGCTCATGAAGCCCAGAGAGAAAGAACTAGAGAGAGACCTGGGGTAAGTTTTGCACACACTGTGGGAAGAAATAGATCAGGATCTGAAAATGAAAGACCTGAAAGAGAGAGATATCAAGCACATAGGCAACAAAGAGATGAACAGGATTTCCATTGCCTAGACCCCGAGAGCACACAAGAACCCTTAGACCCACTCAAGTGATCAAGGCAATGAAGAATTATTTTGATGGGACAGGAGATCCATATGATCATGTGGCCGAGTTCAAACAAGTGTTAAGAGCTGAACAGGTTGAGGATTTGTTCACCCAGTAGGAGGCATTTGGTATGACTCTTAAGGGCACTGCCTTAGCTTGGTTTCAACTACTGAGTTGTCGCAACTACCACAATGCAAGTCAACTGCTAGACGAATTTATCGTAGAATTTTCCAAGAGTGGTATCAGGCATAATACATCATCCTTGATCCATAGGTTCAAGCAGACACCCCAAGAAATAGTACGACTAGCAGGAAGAATGTTCAGATAATACTTAGAAAGATGCCCTATTCCAGAGTTACCCACACCAGCCCAACAAGTGGCCTTGGTCTTAGATGGCTTACTGAGCACCAAGTTAAGATCATATGTGTACTTGAAAGAGCCTAGATCCATAGAAGAGTGTGTGCGGATATGCATTGACATAGAAGATAACTTGGGTGATGAGTTAGGACTATCCGAACTCTACAAAGATTCCAACTCTTCTACTAGTCATACTTCCAAAACCTCCACTGAGATAGATGAGATGGTTGATCAGGTTGCCAAGAAGCTAGGAGTCCAAAATGGAGAGATGCCAAGGGTCACCTCATTGAATCGATGTTATACTTGCGGAGGCGACCACATGGCTAACGTTTGCCCAATGCTAAACCAAAATGTAAGAGAAACGAATGCCCCATACTGCACTATTGGAAGGAAGTACACAAACCATACGGCTCAAGATTGTGCCTACAATAGGCAGGCTGTCAGAAAAAATTATCAGCAACCTTACCCACACGGTAGGTATTAGAACCAATACCAGCAGCCATATTATAGGCCTCAGCAGCAATATCAGGCACCATATAGGCCACAACCAATCCTAGGAAACCAACCACCAGCGTGTGCCAATGTAATTCCAGTTAAGTATGCAATGGCAGAAGAGAACCTTAATAGAGCATTGGTGCCAATGACTCCATTGATCTCTGAAAATGACTCTCATGCTCCTAGTTCAGACTACTCCCATGAAGGTAGTCCACATGCTTACTACATTGAGTCGCCTGAGCATAGTGAGATTTACTCGTATCAATATGAGGCACCACCTATGGAACAAAATTGGGAGCCAGAATACTCCAATGTCATGTACACAAATCCTGACCCTAGGCCCCAGTTGAGACAAGTAAGACCACAAGCCCCTAGAGGACCATGTTTTAGGTGTCAGGGTGACCATTTCATTTTTGAATGTCCCCACTCACCAACTCTGGGACAAGGACAGAACATCACAATACAAGCCTTTTGTCCTGAGTGTGGTAAAGAACACCTCCCCTGAGATTGTCCAAGAAACCCCTCTAGTGCACCCAAGGTTACACCCATTAATGTGGTAGGCTTAGTGGTGGATTCAAGTGCAAGTAGTAGTAATGTGGCTCCTGTACAAGCCGTTATTAGGGCACAAAAAATTAAACAAGATTAACCAGTAGATCAATCGGAGTCGAGTGAATCAGGAGAGCCTAGTAAGAGGAAAACAAGAACATGGAAAGATACCAGAGAGAAGGCCAATCGCAAGTAGACGAAAAAGTTATATGAACTAGAAGAAAGCTTGAAAGACGCAAAAACAAAAATAGAAGACCTTGCATCTCAAAACCCCTTGCATACCAAAACTCCATCCACTCCACCTCATCCCATCCCACCACCCATTGTAAATAGACCACAACCAGGGTCTGTTCTTGGAGATCCAACCCCAGAAGGCTTGGACATGATGTTCAAGGCCTACCAGGCACGACTTCAAGAAGGGCCAACAGCTGCAAACCTAGATAAGAGTTACCCTAGAGCGGATTTAGAGATTGAACGGATGAAAATGTGCATGAAAATGGTAGAACAAGCTCAAGCTATACTCGAGACTAGTCAAAAGTTCAATCAGTTAAACTCTGTCAAACTGAATTTGCATTTCCAAGGCTTACTAGAAAGATTAGAGCAGTTGGTAAACAAACCACAAGTTTCTTTACCTCCACAGGCTCAACGAGTTGTTGAGAGAGGAAGCTCTCCACCAATGAAAGCTTATGTTCCTAATTCCACGAATGTTGGAACACCTCTTTCAATTCAAGAGCTTCTCAAAGCAAAACCTAAACTATGGAATCATGTGAAGGATCAGGTCCCAAAACTTGAGTCCAATATGCCAAAAACAGGCTCTAAGCAGAAAGTACCAGAGATAACTCTAGACAACATAGGGGACATGTGTGAGGGTGAAGAAGGTAACACTTATCTTCCAATCACCTACCAAGGTTACACAACCAAAGCAATCATAGATTGAGGTGCTGGTGTTGCTATTTCGACCACCTCCTTGTGGAAGCAATGGGGCAAACCCACATTAAGACCAACTAGAATGAAGCTTCAAATGGCGGATGGTCATTTTGAAAGACCTCTAGGATTGCTCGAAGGGATAACTCTAACCACTTGTGGTGTAGAGTTTGAACACACTTTTGCTATATGTGACTTTGAAAAAAATAATGTCTATGAGATGATCCTAGGAAGACCCTTCCTACGACAATTACAAATAGTACAGGATTGGGGAACCAACTCCTTGTACTTATAGCACTTAGGGGTCACCACCAAGGTCAATTTGAAGGATTACACCTTCAAAGATGTACCACCCCTACAATGGAACCCTATCCACAAAGCGAAAGAAGATTCTATCTTTGTGCATTCGGGAAGTTCACCTGATCCATCCTGGTTGCATGAAGATACTCATTTGTGGATGTGCAAGGTCGCGGAGGAAGAGGAAAAACACTTAAAGGCAAGAGAAGAAGGAACTTCTGCAGGAGATAGACCGTTTAAAGACCCAGCCTATACACCGATGATCTTTCCAGATAAGGAATTTGAGCCTCATGATTCGGCAGAAATCTTAGCTACCATGGACATTGCAGTCAATGAAGAACAATGGACACCTCATTGTGATGAGGAGGGTTATGATATTTCAGTGTTCGTGTGTCAGCCCTTGCTGGAAGAATATGACCCTAGTGATGTCATAGAAGAAGAAGAGAATGACGATGATCTAGAGTCCATTGTGATGGATAGTTGCTTTAACTCAGAGAAGCACTATCTAGAAGATATAGGAGTGTTTACCCAGAAAGAAGAAGCACCTCTCACAAGTATTAAAACGGTAAATTCAAAGGATGGAAGTGAGAGCAGTCAAAAGAAAAAGAAAAGAAAAGCTGTGAAACAAGAAGAGGAGGAATCATTGTTTGAAGTACCTGAAAACTTCAAGAAATATGAAGTGGAAGATCAAAAAATTTTGGTACGAATCCCTAAGACAAAGGCCATCATAGGTGAATCATATGATAATAAAGAAAAGACCAAGAAGACTGTAGTGACCGTTGAAGAAAACGAAGAGAGATGCACGTATATAGGAGATGACCTAAGTGCAAGAGAAGAAGTGGAACTCGTAGCTCTATTAAGGGAATATAGGGATGTGTTTGCATGGCACTATAGAGACTTGAGGGGGGTAGATCCAAGAATATGCTCTCATACGATCCCCATGACTGCTGATGCCAAGCCCACCAAACAGAAGCCCTACACATATAATGACACTTATGCAGTCAAGATAAAAGAAGAGATTGATAGGTTGATTGAAGTTGGATTTATCTATGAGATTGAGCATACTGAATGGGTGTCCCCCATTGTAGTGGTGCACAAGAAGAATGGAAAGTTGCGAGTGTGTAATAACCTTAAAAAATTTAATGTGGCTATGATCAGAGATAGTTATCCGCTTCCAATCAATAAACATTTATTCGAACGTGTTGCAGGCAAGGAAGTTTATAGCTTTTTTGATGGATTTTCAGGTTACAACCAAGTAGCCATTGCCCCAGAAGATCAACACAAAACGGATTTTGCCACAGAGTGGGGAATCTTTGCATTTCGTGTGATGCCATTTGGGCTCGCAAATGCACTTGCAACATTCCAAAGGCTCATGTGTCATGTCTTCAAGGAGTTCTTGCAACAGAGCTTAGAAGTATATGTGGATGATTTATGTGCTCATTCCCAAGAAAGAACATACCACATCCCTAAGCTTAGACACATCTTCAACAAGTGTAGAGAATATGGAGTGTATCTGAACCCAAAAAAGTGTGTATTCATGGTACGACAAGGTAATATATTAGGTCTACCAATTTTCATAATTTTTAGACTTCGTTTGAGCCCTCAAATAAGCCCTAGAATGTAATTTTTAACTAGGCCAGACACTAGGTCTGGACAGGGCCAAAACCAGTCCAAAAACTATAGAAAGAGCTAGAGAGCTCATTTTTGAGGTTAGCTTGTTAGAGAATAGAGCTTTTGTAAAAGAACTCTTTCTAATAGAAGCTTTCCATTGTTCCTCTCTTTGATCTTGCCTTGTGTGTGTGTGTGTGTGTATGTGTGTGCATGCTTGTGTGCTTTCACTCAAACACTTGTACCTTCACTTGCTCATGGTCTTCATACCGGTCCTCACGTCTCAAGAGATTGACAAGTAAAGGAGGTGGTGCTTATGCTTGAGCTACACCGAATTTTGGCGCCGTTGTCGTGGAGAGAGCTTCGAGGATGGGCGTTGTGATGGTAAGATCGTAGATTTGGAATGTTGGAAGGTAAAAAAAACTATCATTTTTGTTCATTTTCTGATTTTTCCTCTTCATCTTCATCATCATCACCATCTCCATCTTCTTCATAGAAATTTCTTGTTTTTTAGTGCATTTTCACCATTTCCATACCACTTTTCATGCATTATTGTGTGAGAAGGAGTTAGGAAGTGCAAGGGAGAGCAAGCGCCTGTGTTTTTCATGTTTTTTTGCACATACGGAGCTCGCCATTGCTAGATGCTCAGAAATTTGAATTTCCCACCAAAAAACACAATTCTGATTGAAAATCACGATTTTCATAAAATTCAAATTTCTTCAAAAAAAGATGATTTTTTATTTTCCGCCTAAAAGCTTTTTGAAAAGAACACGATTTTGGGGTCATTCTCAGAATCGCGATTCTCTGGTTGTGCTCGAAATCGCGATTCTCTAAATTTCTCAAAGAACATGATTCTCTGTTGGCAGTCGGGATTTTCAAAAACATGATTTTCATCCAAAATCGCGATTTTCATGTCAAAACCACGATTTTGAGAAAAGATAATTTTCAGTGGGCTCAAAATCGCGATTCTTACAAATCACGATTTTCAGCCAAGAACACGATTGTGATCAAACACGATTCTCTGTTGGCAATCATGATTTTCATAAACACAATTTTCATTCAAAATCACGATTTTCATGTCAAAAAAACGATTTTCATTCAAAATCGCGATTTTGTGATCACTCTCAAAATCGTGTTTTTCACGATTCTCTCTCAAAATCGCGTTTTTCAGGATTCTCACTCAAAACTGCCTTTTTTGGGATTGTTCAGAATTGCGATTTTCATCAATGCTCAGCATCGCGATTTTCATGATCTCACAGAATCATGATTTCTGTGGTTGCTCAGCATCGCGATTTTCATCAGTGCTCAACATCGAGATTTTCATGATTTCAGAAAATCGTGATTTTGTGGTTGCTCAGCATTGAGGTTTTCATGATTCCTCAAGATCGCGATTTTCACAAAATTGCGATTTTCACACAAAATTGTGATTTTTCCAAAAGGCCCTGTTTCCCTGTTTTGACCTTCAAGAGCTTGATATGACATAACTTTTTCATCCAAAGTCCATTTTTTGAGCTCTATAGCTCGTTGGAAAGCTCATTTTGGGGAAATTTTGGACTCTTAACCAAAGCTTATGAACCTGAAATCTGGTAGACACCTAGCCAAGAATAGACAAAGCATTACATCTTCTGAGGCTAGTGTCAACCATACAGCTAAGTCTTGAGCACAACAACTAAGTGGTCATCCTTACGTACTAAGTTCAAATACAAGTGATTCAGAAATGTCTTTTAACATGGGGAAACCTGCAGGTAATTCAGGCATTGCCTATTTATAAACACTCGAAGGTCCATATAAGACACAATTGGAATATATTCAGACCAACCGATTAGATGCTCGCATCTATGAGGACGGCCTAAGGCGATCAGTGGTCCAACTCAAAAATCCAGATCAATCCTTTGGACTTGAACACCCAGTAGGCAAGTTTGAAGAGGGTTCATATATTGATAAATAAGGAACCATGTATGTGGTCACCAACCTACCAAATAGGAGCGATGAGTTTGGAAATATCATTCCTAAGAATGAGATAGGAGACCTAGAACAAAGAAATGTAGGACGTGGACCCCAAACTCCTAGAGGCAAGTCAGTTTTGACCAGAGTGATCACTCCAGATTGGATCCCTCAAGACAACAAAAGCATAGAACTATTCTTGAATAGAGAAACAGAGGAAGCCTTTTGGAGATTCAAGCCAGATCAACCTAGCCAATTGGGCATAGTCATCATCTACGAGTTCAAGGATCCAGAGACACCCACGCAAAGTTGTCTACCTAGATAACACATCAGAGAAAATGTTATTGGTAACAGAACATGATAGACATTCATATACTTGGAAAAGTGAATTGATTTTCCCTCCACCAAGAT
This sequence comes from Ceratopteris richardii, assembly GCA_020310875.1. Taxonomy (NCBI): domain Eukaryota; kingdom Viridiplantae; phylum Streptophyta; class Polypodiopsida; order Polypodiales; family Pteridaceae; genus Ceratopteris; species Ceratopteris richardii. Next base: position 257,770,253 of record CM035406.1, on the reverse strand, counting down.
CCAATGTTTCCCATGGCCTCCAAGGAGTAGGATCATCCCAAGCTCATGAAGCCCAGAGAGAAAGAACTAGAGAGAGACCTGGGGTAAGTTTTGCACACACTGTGGGAAGAAATAGATCAGGATCTGAAAATGAAAGACCTGAAAGAGAGAGATATCAAGCACATAGGCAACAAAGAGATGAACAGGATTTTCCATTGCCTAGACCCCGAGAGCACACAAGAACCCTTAGACCCACTCAAGTGATCAAGGCAATGAAGAATTATTTTGATGGGACAGGAGATCCTTATGATCATGTGGCCGAGTTCAAACAAGTGTTAAGAGTTGAACAGGTTGAGGATTTTTTTACCCAGTAGGAGGCATTTGGTATGACTCTTAAGGGCACTGCCTTAGCTTGGTTTCAACTACTGAATTGTCGCAACTACCGCAATGCAGGTCAACTGCTAGACGAATTCATCGTAGAATTTTCCAAGAGTGGTATCAGGCATAATACATCATCCTTGATCCATAGGTTCAAGCAGACACCCCAAGAAATAGTGCGACTAGCAGGAAGAATGTTCAGACAATACTTAGAAAGATGCCCTATTCCAGAGTTACCCACACCAGCCAAACAATTGGCCTTGTTCTTAGATGGCTGACTGAGCACCAAGTTAAGATCATATGTGTACTTGAAAGAGCCTAGATCCATAGAAGAGTGTGTGTGGATGTGCATTGACATAGAAGATAACTTGGGTGATGAGTTAGGACTATCCGAACTCTACAAAGATTCCAACTGTTCTACTAGTCATACTTCCAAAACCTCCACTGAGATAGATGAGATGGTTGATCAGGTTGCCAAGAAGCTAGGAGTCCAAAATAGAGAGATGCCAAGGGTCACCTCATTGAATCGATGTTATACTTGCGGAGGTGACCACATGGCTAACGTTTGCCCAATTCTAAACCAGAATGTAAGAGAATTGAATGCCCCATACTGCACTATTGAAAGTAAGTACACAAACCATACGGCTCAAGATTGTGCCTGCAATAGGCAGGCTGTCAGAAAAAATTATCAGCAGCCTTACCCACAAGGTAGGTATTACAACCAATACCAGCAGCCATATTATAGGCCTCAGTAGCAATCAGGCACCATATAGGCCACAACCAATCCTAGGAAACCAACCACCAGCGTGTGCCAATGTAATTCCAGTTAAGTATGCAATGGTAGAAGAGAACCTTAATAGAGCATTGGTGCCAATGACTCCATTGATCTCTAAAATAGACTCGCATGCTCCTAGTTCAGACTACTCCCATGAAGGTAGTCCACATGCTCACTACACTGAGTCGCTTGAGCATAGTGAGATTTACTCGTATCAATATGAGGCAACACCTATGGAACAAAATTGGGAGCCAGAATACTCCAATGTCATGTACACAAATCCTAACCCTACGCCCCAGTTGAGACAAGTAAGACCACAAGCCCCTAGAGGACCATGTTTTAGGTGTCAGGGTGACCATTTCATTCGTGAATGTCCCCACTCACCAACTCTGGGACAAGGACAGAACATCACAATACAAGCCTTTTGTCCTGAGTGTGGTAAAGAACACCTCCCTAGAGATTGTCCAAGAAACCCCTATAGTGCACCCAAGGTTACACCCATTAATGTGGTAGGCTTAGTGGTGGATTCAAGTGCAAGTAGTAGTAATGTGGCTCCTGTACAAGCCGTTACTAGGGCACAAGCATTAAATAAGATTAACCAGTAGATCAATCGGAGTCAAGTGAATCAGGAGAGCCTAGTAAGAGGAAAACAAGAACATGGAAAGATACCAGAGAGAAGGCCGATCGCAAGTAGACGAAAAAGTTATCTAAACTAGAAGAAAGCTTGAAAGACGCAAAAACAAAAATAGAAGACGTTGCATCTCAAAACCCCTTGCATGCCGAAACTCCATCCACTCCACCTCATCCCATCCCACCACCCATTGTAAATAGACCACAACCAGGGTCTGTTCTTGCAGATCCAACCCCAGAAGGCTTGGACATGATGTTCAAGGCCTACCAGGCTTGACTTCAAGAAGGGCCAACAGCTGCAAACCTAGATAAGATTACCCTCGAGCGGATTTAGAGATTGAACGGATGAAAATGTGCATGAAAATGGTAGAACAAGCTCGAGCTATACTCGAGACTAGTCAAAAGTTCAATCAGATAAACTCTGTCAAACTGAATTTGCATTTTGAGGGCTTACTAGAAAGATTAGAGCAGCTGGTAAACAAACCACAAGTTTCTTTACCTCCACAGGCTCAGCCAGTTGTTGAGAGAGGAAGCTCTCCACAATGAAAGCTTATGTTCCTAATTCCACGAATGTTGGAACACCTCTTTCAATTCAAGAGCACTCCCAAGAGTTCTTGCGGGAAATACAAGAGGAGAAATGGGCCAAGGAGAAGGGTAATTTCCCTCCTATTCATGAGATTGATGATCTTCATGATCAATTTCCCCAAGACATTCCATCTATTTACGGAGATGAAGCAAAACATCAAGAAGATGAAAGATTAGATTTTGAATCTAATACTTTAGAAGAGCTGTCACAATTCACTGGCCCATGGGAATCTGAATCTCTGCATATCAGAGCTCCCACAATACTGGTAACACATGAAGACTGAGTGGTCCCAAGGACACTGATGTCGTGAAGAACACTAAGGTTCAATGTCATCTCACTGTAGAAGAGCTTCTCAAAGCAAAACCTGAGCTATGGAATCATGTGAAGGATCAGGTCCCAAAACTTGAGTCCAATATGCCAAAAGCAGGCTCTAAGCAGAAAGTACCAGAGATACCTCTAGACAACATAGGGGACATGTGTGAGGGTGAAGAAGGTAACACTTATCTTCCAATCACCTACCAAGGTTACACAACCAAAGCAATCATAGATTCAAGTGTTGGTGTTGCTATTTCGACCACCTCCTTGTGGAAGCAATGGGGCAAACCCACATTAAGACCAACTAGAATGAAGCTTCAAATGGCGGATGGTCATTTTGAAAGACCTCTAGGATTGCTCGAAGGGATAACTCTAACCACTTGTGGTGTAGAGTTTGAACACACTTTTGCTATATGTGACTTTGAAAAAAATAATGTCTATCAGATGATCCTAGGAAGACCCTTCCTACAAAAATTACAAATAGTACAGGATTGGAGAACCAACTCCTTGTACTTATAGCACTTAGGGGTCACCACCAAGGTCAATTTGAAGGATTACACCTTCACAGATGTACCACCCCTACAATGGACCCTATCCACAAAGCGAAAGAATATTCTATCTCTGTGCATTCGGGAAGTTCACCTGATCCATCCTGGTTGCATGAAGATACTCATTTGTGGATGTGCAAGGTCGCGGAGGAAGAGGAAAAACACTTAAAGGCAAGAAAAGAAGGAACTTCTCTAGGAGATAGACCGATTAAAGACCCAGCCTATACACCGATGATCTTTCCAGATGAGGAATTTGAGCCTCATGATTCGGCAGAAATCTTAGCTACCATGGACATTGCAGTCAATGAAGAACAATGGACAGCTCATTGTGATGAGGAGGGTTATGATATTTCAGTGTTCATGTGTCAGCCCTTGCTGGAAGAATATGACCCTAGTGATGTCATAGAAGAAGAAGAGAATGACGATGATCTAGAGTCCATTGTGATGGATAGTTGCTTTAACTCAGAGAAGCACTATCTAGAAGATATAGGAGTGTTTACCCAGAAAGAAGAAGCACCTCTCACAAGTATTAAAATTGTAAATTCAAAGGATCGAAGTGAGAGCAGTCAAAAGAAAAAGAAAAGAAAAGCTGTGAAACAAGAAGAGGAGGAATCATTGTTTGAAGTACCAGAAAACTTCAAGAAATATGAAGTGGAAGATCAAAAAATTTTGGTACGAATGCCTAAGACAGAGGCCATCATAGGTGAATCATATGATAATAAAGAAAAGACCAAGAAGATTGTAGTGACCGTTGAAGAAAACGAAGAGAGATGCACGTATATAAGAGATGACCTAAGTGCAAGAGAAGAAGTGGAACTCGTAGCTCTATTAAGGGAATATAGGGATGTGTTTGCATGGCACTATAGAGACTTGAGGGGGGTAGATCCAAGAATATGCTCTCATACGATCCCCATGACTGCTGATGCCAAGCCCACCAAACAGAAGCCCTACACATATAATGACACTTATGCAGCCAAGATAAAAGAAGAAATTGATAGGTTGATTGAAGTTGGATTTATCTATGAGATTGAGCATACTGAATGGGTGTCCCCCATTGTAGTGGTGCACAAGAAGAATGGAAAGTTGCGAGTGTGTATTAACCTTAAAAAATTTAATGTGGCTATGATCAGAAATAGTTATCTGCTTCCAATCACTAAACATTTATTGGAACGTGTTGCTGGCAAGGAAGTTTATAGCTTTTTTGATGGATTTTCAGGTTACAACCAAGTAGCCATTGCCCCAGAAGATCAACACAAAACGGCTTTTGCCACAGAGTGGGGAATCTTTGCATTTCGTGTGATGCCATTTGGGCTCGCAAATGCACTTGCAACATTCCAAAGGCTCATGTGTCATGTCTTCAAGGAGTTCTTGCAACAGAGCTTAGAAGTATATGTGGATGATTTATGTGCTCATTCCCAAGAAAGAAGATACCACATCCCTAAGCTTAGACAAATCTTCAACAAGTGTAGAGAATATCGAGTGTGTCTGAACCCAGAAAAGTGTGTATTCATGGTACGAAAAGGTAAAATATTAGGTCACATTGTTTCTAAGAATGGAATATCAACAGACGAGGACAAAGTTAGAACCATAGCAGAATTACCGAGACCTAGGAATGTTAAATAGGTACAAGACTTTATGGGCCATTGTGGATATTATCGCATATTTATCCACATGTATGCAATCATAGCTAAACCTCTTTATGCCTTGCTAACAAATTTTGAGTGGAATGACGAATGTGAAAACTCCTTCACTGAATTGAAGGGAAGTTTGTGCACAAAACCAATACTAACCACTCCCGATTGGAATAAGCCATTCCATGTCCATGTGGATGCCTCCAATCATGCCATCGGATGTGTGTTAGCACAACCCACAGATGAAGGAAATTTAGATTTGCCCATAGCATATGCTAGTAGACAACTAAACCCAGCTGAAAGAAATTATACCACAACCGAGCAAGAAGGCTTAGGCATGGTATATGTTGTGAAGAAGTTTAGACACTATTTATTGGCCAACAAGTTCAAGTTTTTCATTGATCATCAAGCTTTATTATATTTGGTCAATAAACCTTGCAATACAGGATGCTTAGTAAGATGGTTCCTCTTACTAATGGAATATGACTTTGAAGTTGTTGTTAGGAAAGGTAGAACCCACCTCAGGGCAGATCACCTTTCTTGCATCACTTCAGGAGAGCCATCGCAAGGAGTGTCTGACGACCTACTGGATGCTTATTTTTTCAATTTAGAAGTTGTTCCTAAATGGGCAAATAGGCTGGTACCAGTCCTAACCTTCCGACCCACAAATAAGAATGTGAAAACATCACAAGAAGAAATTGTAAAATCACAAAAATATCACATATTGGTAGGAAGCATGTACAAGCAAGTTACTGAGGGTGTATTAGCTTGTTGTGTTGAGGACGACGAACATAGCAGTTGGTTGTAGCAAGCCCATGAAGGATTGCTAGGAAATCACTATTCAAAACAACGAACATTGCAGAATTTGAAACGTTTAGGAGTGTATTGGCCTAGCATGGATAAAGAAGTACATGACTGGATAAAGAATTGTCAAGTGTGCCAGGAAAAACCCCCAGTGGAGCATGCGACTCTTTATCATGTATCGTTAGTTCTAGATTGGAGTGCTCCATTGGTAAACTTCATGAGATCACGGACATTACCCAAAGAGGCTAGCCTAGCACGAAGAAGAAGTATGGAGCAAGAGGCTCAGGACTATACCTTAGTAGGCGACAACCTATACTGAAGAGGCAAAGATGGTTACCTAAGACTGTGCGTCATGAATCAGACTATTTGAAAGTCTTAGAAACTGCACACAGTGGTGTTGCAGGTGGACATTTTTATCCTGACCGAGTAATCAAGACCATTCTTTTCTCAGGACTTTGGTGGCCAACTCTTCATATGGATGCACATACCTATGTGAAGAAATGCAACACATGCCAACGTACACAATATCCAATTCGAAAAGATGAGATGCCTTTGAGGCCAATGATGGGAGGATGTGCATTTTCAAAGTGGGGTATAGACTTTGTAGGCCCTATTAACCCCCCATCTAGAAACTCCCATGCAAAGTACATTATTGTAGCCACAGACTACCTGAGCAAGTGGGTAGAAGTGAAAGCCACCACAAAAAATGATGCTCAGACTACGGCTAAGTTCTTATTCGAGAACGTGTTCACAAGATATGGACTACCAATAGAATTAGTGAGTGATAGAGGCACACACTTCTTGAATGAAGTCATTGGAAATCTGCTCCAAGAATTCTTGGTAGTACATAAGAAGTCTGCCCCCTATCATCCACAAGCTAACGGACAAGCTGAGAGCACAAACAAGATCCTATGTAAGATATTGACAAAACTAGTAAATAATAAATGCTCTGATTGCGAAAAATAGCTACATCATGTTGCTTGGTGTAGTTACCCAATGTTGTTTGTCAAGAAATATAAAGAAATTCAATTCTCAGTATTTGGCAAATGGTGCTTTGAAAAGAGGAAATAGGACCAGGCACTCAAAAGAATTTTCATCAATGGCCCCTCAACACGGACATTCATCGACAATGTTCCATCACAAATGCCGGGTGTAAAACACAAAGAGATACACATGAACTCTCTTGGCTTCCTAATCCCACTTGAAGGTCAAATTCAAATTACCTTATCTATAAAATAGATTTTGTATGAGAAAGTTTTGTCAATTCAGGCTCTTGGGAACCAAACAGACAAACAAAGCCTCTCAAGATATTTATGTGCTTATTTAAGGAAGCTACAATTGTGTGAAAGTATCATGATTGTATAAGAGAATTGTGATGCTATGAGACAATCATGTTGTTGTGCCAATTAGAGAATAGTGGTGTTGTGAGACAATTGCAAAGTTCTGACAACTAGAGAGTCGCCATTTTGTGAGAGTCAGACAATTGTGACGCTGTAGACAATCACAATATTGTGACAACCAGAGAATCACGATTTTGTGAGAGTGAGAGAATCGTGATGTTGTGAGACAATCTTGATGTTGTGACAACAAGAGAATCACAATTTTGTGAGAGCCAAAAAATCGCAATTTTATGAGACAATCGCGATGTTGGGACAACCAAAGAATCATGATTTTGTGAGATTCACACAATTGTGATGCTCTAAAACAATCGCAATGTTGTGACAAGAAAGGAATCATAATTTTCTAAATGATTTTAAGCAGGAACTTACAATACTAAGGCGATCATGATGCTCTAAAAAAAATTGAATTTTCCACAAAGTCACGATTTTTTGAGAGTTTTGATGGGAACTTTGAAATCGAGCATCGAGAGCCTCTATGTCGCATTGAGGGTGGTGACGAGCTATGTACATGCCAATGATCACTAATAGATGAAGATGGGAGAAGATGGTGATGATGATGATGATGAAGTTGGAGAAAAAAATCATAAAATTTACAAAAAATGACTATTTCTTACCTTCCAACATCAGAAATCTATGATCTTACCATCACAACACTCATCCTCGAGCAATGATCCCCAGCAATGGTGCCAAAATTTGGTATAGCCCAAGTGTGAGCACCATCTGCTTTACTTGTTAATCCATCGAGACATGAGGAGGACATGAAGATCATTAGCAATTGTGGCAAGCAAATGTGAGTGACAAGCACATACATGCATGCACGCACACACACATGCACACAAGGCAAGATAACAAAGATAGAAACAATGGAAGCTTTGATGCTCAATAAATCAATTATACTCTTTAAGAATCGCTTTCTCTAACTTGCTAACAACAACCAAAAATGAGCTCTCTAGCTCTTTTTATAGTTTTTTGACTAGTTTTGGCCAATTTGAGACCTAATTATCAGCCTAGTTAAAAATATGGTTCTTGATTCTATTTGAAGGGTCAAATGAGCTCTACAAATTATGAAATTCGGAACATGACTTCTACCTTGTTGAACCATTCTTGAATTTTGCATAATCTATGAGCTTATGCAGACTATGACATAGAATGTCAAAAGCAGTGATAACATTACCATTCAAGAGATCATGAATTGTACATCTCTTAATCAACAAATTTGATAAGCAAACCAATATTTGTTAGTGTTGAAATTGATAATAAACTCTGATTGATCCCCAATACATATAAGGCGTCTGAAAATGTGAAATAACTACCACTAGTAGTAGAGAGAATGACCTTTCCGACTCAAGTGACATGATAAGAGGAGTTGTTAACATGTGATAGTATTCCCTAAAAGAGTAGGCTCAAGCAAAATGAAAAAAAATGCATTGTGGGGTAATACACTTGGTTGCACCATTATCAAAGTACCAAAGATCCGAGTGTACTATAGGAATACACTGCTCATGAGAAGATGGGTCATAGTTGTATTGAGTATTAAATGCCATTCTTCATTTGAACAAGGTTAGTAGACTCTTTTGCGACCATTTTAGGATAACTATTATAATCTTTGTCTCCTTCTTTGACTATGCCATTCTTCATTTGAACAAGGTTAGTAGACTCTTTTGCGACCATTTTAGGATAACTATTATAATCTCTGTCTCCTTCTTTGACTACTAGTAGACAAGCTCCATTTACCTTTGCCCTTCTAACTAGCTAAGAAAGCTTGACCTACAACATGCATAATTGACATGTTCCACCTAGATTGATCTTTGTGCAATAAAATAGAGATTAATTCCTCAAAGGTTAACACATTTGGATTGCTTTTCATAATCAACCAAAGAGAACAAGAAAAACTTTAATAAGAGTCTGGAAGAACATTAGAAGAGTCTATACAAGTGAACTATCTCGCAAGATTTTATTGATAGAAATTAGCTTCTCTTTGAGATCCTTAATCTTTGTTGAAAATGTATGAGTATCCTAACCACATTTTGTTGTTTTTCAAGAGTGAATGTGATGGATAATGGAATGTTTGATAAACAAAGCTATCGATGCATGTGTCAATGCATATTTTCCATCCCTAAAAGTTCTCTATAGTAGGTGCAATAGGAATCGTAGCAAGACCAAGAAATCGAAGCTCATCATCTTCACCACCTGTATCACGTTCAACCATTGTATTTGTAGGTGTAGGAGGATTTTTTCTAGCACCCTGCACAATATTCCACAAGCCGTTTCCTACCAATACATGCCACATCATGTATTCCCACAATGGGTAATTAGAACCATCCACCTCAACCGTCAACATACAGAATACGTCATTGCTTGCTGCCATGGCTAGTTGTTGGAACTCAAGGTCAAGCACAAGCATGGAAGCACATAAGGAAAGTGGACACATAAGAAGCTGGAACCTAATTTTTAACTAGGCCAGACACTAGGTCTGGACAGGGCCAAAACTAGTCCAAAAACTATAAAAAGAGCTAGAGAGCTCATTTTTGAGGTTAGCTTGTTAGAGAATAGAGCTTTTGTAAAAGAACTCTTTCTAATAGAAGCTTTCCATTGTTCCTCTCTTTTATCTTGCCTTGTGTACTTGTGTGTGTGTATGTGTGTGCATGCTTGTGTGCTTTCACTCACACACTTGTACCTTCACTTGCTCATGGTCTTCATACCGGTCCTCACGTCTCTAGAGATTGACAAGTAAAGGAGGTGGTGCTTATGCTTGAGCTACACCAAATTTTGGCGCTGTTGCCGTGGAGAGAGTTTCGAGGATGAGCGTTGTGATGGTAAGATCGTAGATTTCCAACGTTGGAAGGTAAAAAAACCTATCATTTTTGTTCATTTTCTGATTTTTCCTCTTCATCTTCATCATCATCTCCATCTTCTTCATAGAAATTTCTTGTTTTTTAGTGCATTTTCACCATTTCCATACCACTTTTCATGCATTATTGTGCGAGAAGGAGTTAGGAAGTGCAAGGGAGAGCAAGCGCCTGTGTTTTTCATGATTTTTTGCACATACGGAGCTCGCCATTGCTAGATGCTCAGAAATTTGAATTTCCCACCAAAAAACACGATTCTTTTTGGGATTGTTCAGAATCGCGATTTTCATCAGTGCTCAGCATCGCGATTTTCATGATCTCACAGAATCATGATTTCTGTGGTTGCTCAGCATCACGATTTTCACGATCCCTCAGAATCGCGATTTTCATCAGTGCTCAACATCGCGATTTTCATGATTTCAGAAAATCGTGATTTTTGTGGTTGCTCAGCATAGGGGTTTTCATGATTCCTCAAGATCGCGATTTTCATCAGAGCTCAGAATCGCGATTTTCTAACTTCACAAAATCGTGATTTTCACACAAAATTGTGATTTTTCCAAAAGGCCCTGTTTCCCTGTTTTGACCTTCAAGAGCCTGATATGACATAACTTTTTCATCCAAAGTCCATTTTTTGAGCTCTATAGCTCGTTGGAAAGCCCATTTTGGGGAAATTTTGGACTCTTAACCAAAGCTTATGAACCTGAAATCTGGTAGACACCTAGCCAAGGATAGACAAAGCATTAGATCTTCTGAGGTTAGTGTCAACCATACAGCTAAGTCTTGGGCACAACAACTAAGTGGTCATCCTTACGTACTAAGTTCAGATACAAGTGATTCAGAAATGTCTTTTAACATGGGGAAACCTGCAGGTAATTCAGGCATTGCCTATTTATAAACACCCGAAGGTCCATATAAGACTTAGTTGGAATATATTCAGACCAACCGATTAGATGCTCTCATCTATGAGGACGGCCTAAGGCGATCAGTGGTCCAACTCAAAAATCCAGATCAATCCTTTGGACTTGAACACCCAGTAGTCAAGTTCGAAGAGGGTTCATATATTGATAAATAAGGAACCATGTATGTGGTCACCAACCTACCAAATAGGAGCGATGAGTTTGGAAATATCATTCCTAAGAATGAGATAGGAGACCTAGAACAAAGAAATGTAGGACGAGGACCCCAAACTCCTAGAGGCAAGTCAGTTTTGACCAGAGTGATCACTCCAGATTGGATCCCTCAAGACAACAAAAGCATAGAACTATTCTTGAATAGAGAAACAGAGGAAGCCTTTTGGAGATTCAAGCCAGATCAACCTAGCCAATTGGGCATAGTCATCATCTACGAGTTCAAGGATCCAGAGACACCCAGGCAAAGTTGTGTACCTAGATAACACATCAGAGAAAATGTTATTGGTAACAGAACATGATAGACATTCATATACTTGGAAAAGTGAATTGATTTTCCCTCCACCAAGATCCAATGTTTCCCATGGCCTCCAAGGAGTAGGATCATCCCAAGCTCATGAAGCCTAGAGAGAAAGAACCTGGGGTAAGTTTTGCACACACTATGGGAAGAAATAGATCAGGATCTGAAAATGAAAGACCTGAAAGAGAGAGATATCAAGCACATAGGCAAAAAAGAGATGAACAAGATTTTCCATTGCCTAGACCCAGAGAGCACACAAGAACCCTTAGACCCACTCAAGTGATCAAGGCAATGAAGAATTCTTTTGATGGGATAGGAGATCCGTATGATCATGTGGCCGAGTTCAAACAAGTGTTAAGAGCTGAACAAGTTGAGGATTTGTTCACCCAGTAGGAGGCATTTGGTATGACTCTTAAGGACACTGCCTTAGCTTGGTTTCAACTACTGAGTAGTCACAACTACCGCAATGCAGGTCAACTGCTAGAAGAATTCATCGTAGAATTTTCCAAGAGTGGTATCAGGCATAATACATCATCTTTGATCCATAGGTTCAAGCAGACACCCCAAGAAATAGTGCGACTAGCAGGAAGAATGTTCAGACAATACTTAGAAAGATGCCCTATTCCAGAGTTACCACACCAGCCAAACAAGTGGCGTTGTTGTTAGATGGCTTAGTGAGCACCAAGTTAAGATCATATGTGTACTTGAAAGAGCCTAGATCCATAGAACAGTGTGTGCGGATGTGCATTGACATAGAAGATAACTTGGGTGATGAGTTAGGACTATCCGAACTCTACAAAGATTCCAACTGTTCTACTAGTCATACTTCCAAAACCTCCACTGAGATAGATGAGATGGTTGATCAGGTTGCCAAGAAGCTAGGAGTCCAAAATAGAGAGATGCCAAGGGTCACCTCATTGAATCGATGTTATACTTGCGGAGGCGACCACATGGCCAACGATTGCCCAATGCTAAACCAGAATGTAAGAGAAATGAATGCCCCATACTGCACTATTGAAAGGAAGTACACAAACCATACGGCTCAAGATTGTGCCTACAATAGGCAGGCTATCAGAAAAAATTATCAGCAACCTTACCCACAGGGTAGGTATTAGAACCAATACCAGCAGACATATTATAGGCCTCAGCAGCAATATCAGGCAGCATATAGGCCACAACCAATCCTAGGAAACCAACCACCAGCGCCTGCCAATGTAATTCCAGTTAAGTATGCAATGGTAGAAGAGAACCTTAATAGAGCATTGGTGCCAATGACTCCATTGATCTCTGAAAATGACCCTCATGCTCCTAGTTCAGACTACTCCCATGAAGGTAGTCCACATGCTTACTACACTGAGTCCCCTAAGCATAGTGAGATTTACTCGTATCAATATGAGGCACCACCTATGGAACAAAATTGCAAGCCAGAATACTCCAATGTCATGCACACAAATCCTAACCCTAGGCCCCAGTTGAGACAAGTAAGACCACAAGCCCCTAGAGGACCATGTTTTAGGTGTCAGGGTGACCATTTCATTCGTGAATGTCCCCACTCACCAACTCTGGGACAGAGACAGAACATCACAATACAAGCCTTTTGTCCTGAGTGTGGTAAAGAACACCTCCGCAGAGATTGTCCAAGAAACCCCTCTAGTGCGCCCAACGTTACACCCATTAATGTGGTAGGCTTAGTGGTGGATTCAAGTGCAACTAGTAGTAATATGGCTCCTGTACAAGCCGTTACTAGGGCACAAACATTAAACAAGTTTAACCAGTAGATCAATCGGAGTCGAGTGAATCAGGAGAGCCTAGTAAGAGAAAAACAAGAACATGGAAAGATACCAGAGAGAAGGCCAATCGCAAGTAGACGAAAAAGTTATCTGAACTAGAAGAAAGCTTGAAAGACACAAAAACAAAAATAGAAGACGTTGCATCTCAAAACCCCTTGCATGCCGAAACTCCATCCACTCCACCTCATCCCATCCCACCACCCATTGTAAATAGACCACAACCAGGGTTTGTTCTTGCAGATCCAACCCCAGAAGGCTTGGAAATGATGTTCAAGGCCTACCACGCTTGACTTCAAGAAGGGCCAATAGCTGCAAACCTAGATAAGAGTTACCCTAAAGCGGATTTAGAGATTGAACGGATGAAAATGTGCATGAAAATGGTAGAACAAGCTCAAGCTATACTCGAGACTAGTCAAAAGTTCAATCACATAAACTCTGTCAAACTGAATTTGCATTTCCAGGGCTTACTAGAAAGATTAGAGCAGCTGGTAAACAAATCACAAGTTTCTTTACCTCCACAGGCTCAGCCAGCTGTTGAGAGAGGAAGCTCTCCACCAATGAAAGCTTATGTTCCTAATTCCACAAATGTTGGAACACCTCTTTCAATTCAAGAGCACTCCCAAGAGTTCTTGTGGGAAATACAAGAGGAGAAATGGGCCAAGGAGAAGGGTAATTTCCCTCCTATTCATGAGATGGATGATCTTCATGATCAATTTCCCCAAGACATTCCATCTATTTACGGAGATGAAGCAGAACAACAAGAAGACGAAAGATTAGATTTTGAATCTAATACTTTAGAAGAGCTGCCACAATTCACTGGCCCATGGGAATCTGAATCTCTGCATATCAGAGCTCCCACAATACTTGTAACACATGAAGACTCAGTGGTCCCAAGGACACTGATGTCATGAAGAACACTAAGGTTCAATGTCATCTCGCTGTAGAAGAGCTTCTCAAAGCAAAACCTAAGCTATGGAATCATGGAAAGGATCAGGTCCCAAAACTTGTGTCCAATATGCCAAAAGCAGGCTCTAAGCAGAAAGTACCAGAGATACCTCTAGACAACATAGGGGACATGTGTGAGGGTGAAGAAGGTAACACTTATCTTCCAATCACCTACCAAGGTTACACAACCAAAGCAATCATAGATTCAGGTGCTGGTGTTGCTATTTCGACCACCTCCTTGTGGAAGCAATGGGGCAAACCCACATTACCAACTAGAATGAAGCTTCAAATGGCGGATGGTCATTTTGAAAGACCTCTAGGATTGCTCGAAGGGATAACTCTAACCACTTGTGGTGTAGAGTTTGAACACACTTTTGCTATATGTGACTTTGAAAAAAATAATGTCTATGAGATGATCCTAGGAAGACCCTTCCTACGACAATTACAAATAGTACAGGATTGGGGAACCAACTCCTTGTACTTATAGCACTTAGGGGTCATCACCAAGGTCAATTTGAAGGATTACACCTTCAGAGATGTACCACCCCTACAATGGAACCCTATCCACAAAGCGAAAGAAGATTCTATCTCTGTGCATTCGGGAAGTTCACATGATCCATCCTGGTTGCATGAAGATACTCATTTGTGGATGTGCAAGGTCGCGGAGGAAGAGGAAAATCACTTAAAGGCAAGAGAAGAGGGAACTTCTCCAGGAGATAGACCGATTAAAGACCCAGCCTATACACCGATGATCTTTCCAGATGAGGAATTTGAGCCTCATGATTCGGCAGAAATCTTAGCTACCATGGACATTGCAGTCAATGAAGAACAATGGAAACCTCATTGTGATGAGGAGGGTTATGATATTTCAGTGTTCATGTGTGAGCCCTTGCTAGAAGAATATGACCCTAGTGATGTCATAGAAGAAGAAGGGAATGACGATGATCTAGAGTCCATTGTGATGGATAGTTGCTTTAACTCAGAGAAGCACTATCTAGAAGATAAAGGATTGTTTACCCAGAAAGAAGAAGCACCTCTCACAAGTATTAAAACGGTAAATTCAAAGGATGGAAGTGAGAGCAGTCAAAAGAAAAAGAAAAGAAAAGCTGTGAAACAAGAAGAGGAGGAATCATTGTTTGAAGTACCAGAAAACTTCAAGAAATATGAAGTGGAAGATCAAAAAATTTTGGTACGAATGCCTAAGACAGAGGCCATCATAGGTGAATCATATGATAATAAAGAAAAGACCAAGAAGATTGTAGTGACCGTTGAAGAAAACGAAGAGAGATGCACGTATATAGGAGATGACCTAAGTGCAAGAGAAGAAGTGGAACTCGTAGCTCTATTAAGGGAATATAGGGATGTGTTTGCATGGCACTATAGAGACTTGAGGGGGGTAGATCCAAGAATATGCTCTCATACGATCCCCATGAGAGCATATAATGACACTTATGCAGCCAAGATAAAAGAAGAAATTTATAGGTTGATTGAAGTTGGATTTATCTATGAGATTGAGCATAGTGAATGGGTGTCCCCCATTGTAGTGGTGCACAAGAAGAATGGAAAGTTGCGAGTGTGTATTAACCTTAAAAATTTAATGTGGCTATGATCAGAGATAGTTATCCGCTTCCAATCACTAAACGTTTATTGGAACGTGTTGCAGGCAAGGAAGTTTATAGCTTTTTTTATGGATTTTCAGGTTACAACCAAGTAGCCATTGTCCCAGAAGATCAACACAAAACGGCTTAATCCACAGAGTGGGGAATCTTTGCATTTTGTGTGATGCCATTTGGGCTCGCAAATGCACTTGCAACATTCCAAAGGCTCATGTGTCATGTCTTCAAGGAGTTCTTGCAACAGAGCTTAGAAGTATATGTGGATGATTTATGTGCTCATTCCCAAGAAAGAAGATACCACATCCCTAAGCTTAGACAAATCTTCAACAAGTGTAGAGAATATCGAGTGTGTCTGAACCCAGAAAAGTTTGTATTCATGGTACGAAAAGGTAAAATATTAGGTCACATTGTTTCTAAGAATGGAATATCAACAGACGAGGACAAAGTTAGAGCCATAGCAGAATTACCGAGACCTAGGAATGTTAAAGAGGTACAAGCCTTTATGGGCCATTGTGGATATTATCGCATATTTATCCACATGTATGTAATCATAGCTAAACCTCTTTATGCCTTGCTAACAAATTTTGAGTGGAATGACGAATGTGAAAACTCCTTCAATGAATTGAAGGGACGTTTGTGCACGAAACCAATACTAACCACTCCCGATTGGAATAAGCCATTCCATGTCCATGTGGATGCCTCCAATCATGCCATCAGATGTGTGTTAGCACAATCCACAGATGAAGGAAATTTAGATTTGCCCATAGCATATGCTAGTAGACAACTAAACCCAGCTGAAAGAAATTATACCACAACCGAGCGAGAAGGCTTAGGCATGGTATATGCTGTGAAGAAGTTTAGACACTATTTATTGGCCAACAAGTTCAAGTTTTTAACTGATCATCAACCTTTCTTATATTTGGTCAATAAACCTTGCAATACAGGATGCTTAGTAAGATGGTTCCTCTTACTAATGGAATATGACTTTGAAGTTGTTGTTAGGAAAGGTAGAACCCACCTCAGGGCAGATCACCTTTCTTGCATCACTTCAGGAGAGCCATCACAAGGAGTGTCTGACGACCTACCGGATGCTTATTTGTTCAATTTAGAAGTTGTTCCTAAATGGGCAAATAAGCTGGTACTAGTCCTAACCTTCCGACCCACAAATAAGAATAAAACATCACAAGAAGAAATTGTAAAATCACAAAAATATCACATATTGGTAGGAAGCATGTACAAACAAGATACTGAGGGTGTATTAGCTTGTTGTGTTGAGGACGACGAACATAGCAGTTGGTTGCAGCAAGCCCATGAAGGATTGCTAGGAAATCACTATTCAAAACAACGAACATTGCAGAATTTGAAACGTTTAGGACTGTATTGGCCTAGCATGGATAAAGAAGTACATGAGTGGATAAAGAATTGTCAAGTGTGCCAGGAAAAACCCCAAGTGGAGCATGCGACTCTTTATCATGTATCGTTAGTTCGAGATTGGAGTGCTCCATTGGTAAAATTCATGAGATCACGGACATTACCCAAAGAGGCTAGCCTAGCACGAAGAAGAAGTATGGAGCAAGAGGCTCAGGACTATACCTTATTAGGCGGCAACCTATACCGAAGAGGCAAAGATGGTTACCTAAGACTGTGCGTCAAGAATCAGACTATTTGAAAGTCTTAGAAACTGCACACAGTGGTGTTGCAGGTGGACATTTTTATCCTGACCGAGTAATCAAGACCATTCTTTTCTGGGGACTTTGGTGGCCAACTCTTCATATGGATGCACATACCTATGTGAAGAAATGGGACACATGCCAACGTACACAATATCCAATTCGAAAAGATGAGATGCCTTTGAGGCCAATGATGGGAGGATGTGCATTTTCAAAGTGGGGTATAGACTTTGTAGGCCCTATTAACCCCCCAGCTAGAAACTCCCATGCAGAGTACACTATTGTAGCCACAGACTACCTGACCAAGTGGGTAGAAGTGAAAGCCACCACAAAAAATGATGCTCAGACTACGGCTAAGTTCTTATTCGAGAACGTGTTCACAAGATATGGACTACCAATAGAATTAGTGAGTGATAGAGGCACACACTTCTTGAATGAAGTCATTGGAAATCTGCTCCAAGAATTCTTGGTAGTACATAAGAAGTCTGCCCCCTATCATCCACAAGCTAATGGACAAGATGAGAGCACAAACAAGATCCTATGTAAGATATTGACAAAACTAGTAAATAATAAACGCTCTGATTGGGAAAAACAGCTACATCATGTTGTTTGGGCTTATCGAGTTGCCTATAAAATGGTACTGAATGCCACCCCATTTCAGATGGTCTTTGGACAGAATGTTGTGCTACCATTAGATTTCCTAATCCCAGCATTAAAGGTAGCACAAGAGCACGAGTGGAATGGACATGAGTTGTCCTCTAGAATCTTTGATCTAGAACGCATAGGTGAGACGAGGCTACGAGCGGCAGCAGGCATCTATGATGCAAAGAAAAGACAAAAGGCATACTTTGATGCACACATCAAAGATAAAGGATTGAAAGAGGAAGACCTAGTGCTGGTCTATACGCTAAAGCAACATGCCCGTAAGTTGGAAAAAAAAAGGATATGGACCCATGATCATTAATAAATTTTCCACTAGCGGTGTTCTTCAATTGGCCACTTTAGAAGGTGATATCTTGCCAAACTATATAAGTGGTTGTCGAGTCAATTTATACCAAGAACCTCTTACAGAGGACATGCTAATGAGACTCAACACTGCTAAGAAATGAAAAGAAGAAGAGTTGAGAGTCAGAGAAGAAGAACAAGCAGAGGCTAGGGAGCGCATAAGGTGAAATAAGTTAAGGCGACTAGGCCTAGATGCCAACCAGAAAGTCCCAAAATATCACATGGACATGTGCCGAAAATCAAGCATAATTACTTCTCGAGTAATTGACCTATGTCTCTTTGTGACCTTACAGGTAGGACACGGAGAGAATTTAAGGACTATGCGAGCATTGATTGACTCAAGTGCAGCAACTAGTGCAGTTAGACTTTCATACTGCCAAGACTTGCAATTGAACATCAATCCCATGGAAGCCTATCTCATAGGATTGGGAGGTGTGGAAACCCCGTGTTTGGGCGAGGTACAGCTTCCCATCTATCTTCATGATGTTCCAATGAAAGTCAAAATGCTAGTGTGTTAAGATGAGGACCTTCCTGAACCACTTGTCTTGGGACAAGATTGGATCTATGACCATGCAGTCAACTTAAACCTAAGGAACCAAATTCTTCAAGTTTGGGTTCATGAACAATGCATTACATTAGAATTAGAGAACTGCATGCTCACAAATCCAGATGTCACACATTCTCTTAGCTCCTCTAAAACTAATCATATAGAAGAAGATGTTGTATGTGTCCAAAGCTCTATGATGCAGAAGGATATTGCCCCCAACGAAAGAGTCGGAGATCTGTTGAGACTTCATTCTTGTACGAAGTCTCAGCCATCTGTAATAGTTCAACCACACAGGCCAAAGCAACAGCACAAGACCACTCCTGTATCAACTAGACAAACAAGTTTCGATAAGAAAGCAGTTCCGGGCATGAAGAAGATATGGGTACGAAAAGGATAGCAACCATTGGCCTTAACCCCACAATTCCCATCCAGGAATTCCCACTGGGCTAGAAGACGAATGAAGATGCTGGGACAAACTCAAGCACAAGATATCCGACAAGTTTGGGTGCCTAAGAAATTAGATGCAGCTCAACAAGGACAATTGCAAATATGGGTATCCAAGAAGCTCTTACATACACAACAATCTATGCTCTCCCACATGAGAAAAGTTGCAACAAAGAAGCCAAGGTGGGGCAAGGGTCAGAACCAAACACCAAGACTAAAACCAGACCAACTCGCCTCTTCAACAAGGGTTAGAAGACTAGCCACAATGGTATGGGTATGGAAGCCAAAAGCACTAGTAGCCCCCGCAAAGCCAAAGAACCAACCATGTGGGATACAAAATTTAAGAAACCATCGAGAGATGAAGAAGCCCAAGGTGATCTTGACACAACCAAACATGGTTCTCAAATGGATCCCTATGACGAGGAATGATCAGTTGTCATCTCTAGATGCAATGGATACCTCTGACAAAGATGGCATCAACATCTGCACATAACATCAAAAGCCTCCACGAGCGACAACCATGTGCTCCTTGCACAACCCAGTCTTTTGCACCATTCAGGTCATGCATTTCCCAAGTATGCATTAATATAGGGTCACATTACATGGCCGTGCATAGACACATTTGAGAGTCCCATGCACAAGAGCACATTGACATATGTCAATTATTTTTTCTGATACTAAAATCTGTCTTCTTGTTTGGTGACATTGTTCCTCTTTTAAAAAAAAAAAGAGAGAGAGACAAGAGAGAGAGAGAGAGAGCTTGTTCCCAGGTTTGACTCATGGAACATGAATGAGTCATGCTTAGTTGAAGGTGGAACCATTGATTACTAGGCATTTATCAGTTTTGATAGACGTGTGCCTCGACTAGCTGAATGATATTATTGCTGCCTTATCTGGTAGATGTCAAGCACTTGGCATGAACAAGGCATCCACAACTACTGTTTCCCCTTATCTTGGTAGGAGGGAAGATATCGAAGGTCTGCAACTTGAGAGACACTTAACTATTCTATGTACGAGAGCATCCAAAGAGATATCTCCTAAGGGTAGTGTGGTACCCTGAAAATCCTTGTTTGTATACTAGGTGAGAAGACTATTGCTTATGTTGAGCTAACGAGAATATGTGAAACTAAGCTTGGTGTAGTTACCCAATGTTGTTTGTCAAGAAATATAAAGAAATTCAATTCTCAATATTTGGCAAATGTTGCTTTGAAAAGAGGAAATAGGACCAGGCACTCAAAAGAATTTTCATCAGTGGCCCCTCAACACGAACATTCATCGACAATGTTCCATCACAAATGCCGAGTGTAAAACACGAAGAGATACACATGAACTCTCTTGGCTTCCTATTAAGATGCTGTAGACAATCACAATATTGTGACAACCAGAGAATCACGATTTTGTGAGAGTGAGAGAATCGTGATGTTGTGAGACAATCTTGATGTTGTGACAACAAGAGAATCACAATTTTGTGAGAGCCAAAAAATCGCAATTTTATGAGACAATCGTAATGTTGGGACAACCAAAGAATCATGATTTTGTGAGATTCACACAATTGTGTTGCTTTAAAACAATCGCAATGTTGTGACAAGAAAGGATCTAAATGATTTTAAGCACGAACTTACAATACTAAGGCGATTGTGATGCTCTAAAAAAAATTGAATTTTCCACAAAGTCACGATTTTTTGAGAGTTTTGATGGGAACTTTGAAATCGAGCATCGAGAGCCTCTATGTCGCAATGAGGGTAGTGACGAGCTATGTACATGCCAATGATCGCTAATAGATGAAGATGGGAGAAGATGGTGATAATGATGATGATGAAGTTGGAGAAAAAAAATCATAAAATTTACTAAAAATGACTATTTTTTACCTTCCAACATCAGAAATCTATGATCTTACCATCACAACACTCATCCTCAAGCAATGCTCCCCAGCAATGGTGCCAGAATTTGGTATAGCCCAAGTGTGAGCACCATCTGCTTTACTTGTTAATCCATCGAGACGTGAGGAGGACATGAAGATCATTAGCAATTGTGGCAAGCAAATGTGAGTGACAAGCACATACATGCATGCACGCACACACACATGCACACAAGGCAAGATAACAAAGATAGAAACAATGGAAGCTTTGATGCTCAATAAATCAATTATACTCTTTAACAATCGCTTTCTCTAACTTGCTAACAACAACCAAAAATGAGCTCTCTAGCTCTTTTTATAGTTTTTTGACTAGTTTTGGCCAATTTGAGACCTAATTGTCAGCCTAGTTAAAAATATAGTTCTTGATACTATTTGAAGGGTCAAATGAGCTCTACAAATTATGAAATCTGGAACATGACTTCTAGCTTGTTCAACCATTCTTGAATTTGCATAATCTATGAGCTTATGCAGACTATGACATAGAATGTCAAAAGCAGTGATAGCATTACCATTCAAGAGATCATGAATTGTACATCTGTTAATCAACAAATTTGATAAGAAAACCAATATTTGTTAGTGTTGAAACTGATAATAAACTCTGATTGATCCCTAGTACATATAAGCCGTCTGAAAATGTGAAATAACTACCACTAGTAGTAGAGAGAATGACCTTTCCGACTCAAGTGACATGATAAGAGGAGTTGTTAACATGTGATAGTATTCCCTAAAAGAGTAGTCTCAAGCAAAATGAAAAAAAATGCATTGTGGGGTAATACATTTGGTTGCACCATTATCAAAGTACCAAAGATCGGAGTGTACTATAGGAATACACTGCTCATGAGAAGATGGGTCATAGTTGTATTGAGTATTAAATGCCATTCTTCATTTGAACAAGGTTAGCAGACTCTTTTGCGACCATTTTAGGATAACTATTATAATCTCTGTCTCCTTCTTTGACTATGCCATTCTTCATTTGAACAAGGTTAGTAGACTCTTTTGCGACCATTTTAGGATAACTATTATAATCTCTGTCTCCTTCTTTGACTACTAGTAGTCAAGCTCCATTTACCTTTGCCCTTCTAACTAGCTAAGAAAGCTTGACCTACAACATGCATAATTGACATGTTCCACCTAGATTGATCTTTGTGCAATAAAATAGAGATTAATTCCTCAAAGGTTAACACATTTGGATTGCTTTTCATAATCAACCAAAGAGAACAAGAAAAACTTTAATACGAGTCTGGAAGAACATTAGAAGAGTCTATACAAGTGAACTATCTCGCAAGATTTTATTGATAGAAATTAGCTTCTCTTTGAGATCCTTAATCTTTGTTGAAAATGTATGAGTATCCTAACCACATTTTGTTGTTTTTCAAGAGTGAATGTGAGGGATAATGGAATGTTCGATAAACAAAGCTATCGATGCATGTGTCAATGCATATTTTCCCTAAAAGTTCTCTATAGTAGGTGCAATAGGAATCGTAGCAAGACCAAGAAATCGAAGCTCATCTTCTTCACCACCTGTATCACGTTCAACCATTGTATTTGTAGGTGGAGGAGGATTTTTTCTAGCACCCTGCACAATATTCCACAAGCCGTTTCCTACCAATACATGCCACATCATGTATTCCCACAATGGGTAATTAGAACCATCCACCTCAACCGTCAACATACAGAATACGTCATTGCTTGCTGCCATGGCTAGTTGTTGGAACTCAAGGTCAAGCACAAGCATGGAAGCACATAAGAAAAGTGGACACATAAGAAGAAGGAGCAAGTACCGAGCTCCAAGAAGTGTATGTCAAATTTCCATAAGGATCCCCTACAAAAATAGTGATTTTGATCACTCAAACCATTGTAAATATCATTTCACCTTTTTCTAGCTCTATTTCTGCAAACCAAGGAGTCCTCGAGCTTGAGGAGCATTAGAAGTATCATCCTACCAATTTTCATGATTTTTAGACTTCGTTTGAGCCCTCAATAAGCCCTGGAACCTAATTTTTAACTAGGCCAGACACTAGGTCTGGACAGGGCCAAAACTAATCCAAAAACTATAAAAACAGCTAGAGAGCTCATTTTTGAGGTTAGCTTGTTAGAGAATAGAGCTTTTGTAAAAGAATTCTTTCTAATAGAAGCTTTCCATTGTTCCTCTCTTTGATCTTGCCTTGTGTGTGTGTGTGTGTGTATGTGTGTGCATGCTTGTGTGCTTTCACTCACACACTTGTACCTTCACTTTCTCATGGTCTTCATACCGGTCCTCACGTCTCCAGAGATTGACAAGTAAAGGAGGTGGTGCTTATGCTTGAGCTACACTAAATTTTGGTGCCGTTGTCGTGGAGAGAGCTTCGAGGATGAGCGTTGTGATGGTAAGATCGTAGATTTGCAATGTTGGAAGGTAAAAAAAACTATCATTTTTGTTCATCTTCTGATTTTTCCTCTTCATCTTCATCATCATCACCATCTCCATCTTCTTCATAGAAATTTCTTGTTTTTTAGTGCATTTTCACCATTTCCATACCACTTTTCATGCATTATTGTGCGAGAAGGAGTTAGGAAGAGCAAGGGAGAGCAAGCGCCTGTGTTTTTCATGATTTTTTGCACATGCAGAGCTCGCCATTGCTAGATGCTCAAAAATTTGAATTTCCCACCAAAAAACACGATTCTGATTGAAAATCCCTATTTTCATAAAATTCAAATTTTTTCAAAAAAAGATGATTTTTTATTTTCCGCCTAAAAGCTTTTTGAAAAGAACACGATTTTGGGGTCATTCTCAGAATCGCGATTCTCTGGTTGTGCTCAAAATCGCGATTCTCTAAATTTCTCAAAGAACACGATTCTCTGTTGGCAATCGGGATTTTCAAAAACACGATTTTCATCCAAAATCGCGATTTTCATGTCAAAACCACGATTTTGAGAAAAGACAATTTTCAGTGGGCTCAAAATCGGGATTCTTACAAATCACGATTTTCAGCCAAAAACACGATTGTGATCAGACACGATTCTCTGTTGGCAATCACGATTTTCAAAAACACAATTTTCATTCAAAATCGTGATTTTCATGTCAAAAACACAATTTTCATTCAAAATTGCGATTTTGTGATCACTCTCAAAATCGCGTTTTTCACAATTCTCTCTCAAAATCGCATTTTTCACGATTCTCACTCAAAATCGCCTTTCTTGGGATTGTTCAGAATCGCGATTTTCATCAGTGCTCAGCATCGCGATTTTCATGATCTCACAGAATCATGATTTTTGTGGTTGCTCAGCATCGCGATTTTCATGATTCCTCAGAATCCCGATTTTCATCAGTGCTCAACATCGCGATTTTCATGATTTCAAAAAATCGTGATTTTTGTGGTTGCTCAGCATCGGGGTTTTCATGATTCCTCAAGATCGCGATTTTCATCAGAGCTCAGAATCGCGATTTTCTAACTTCACAAAATCGCGATTTTCACACAAAATTGTGATTTTTCCAAAAGGCCATGTTTCCCTGTTTTGACCTTCAAGAGCCTGATATGACATAACTTTTTCATCCAAAGTCCATTTTTTGAGCTCTATAGCTCGTTGGAAAGCTCATTTTGGGGAAATTTTGGACTCTTAACCAAAGCTTATGAACCTGAAGTCTAGTAGACACCTAGCCAAGGATAGACAAAGCATTAGATCTTCTGAGGCTAGTGTCAACCATACAGCTAAGTCTTGGGCACAACAACTAAGTGGTCATCCTTACGTACTAAGTTCAGATACAAGTGATTCAGAAATGTCTTTTAACATGGGGAAACCTGCAGGTAATTCAGGCATTGCCTATTTATAAACACCCGAAGGTCCATATAAGGCACAGTTGGAATATATTCAGACCAACCGATTAGATGCTCGCATCTATTGGGCCGGCCTAAGGCGATCAGTGGTCCAACTCAAAAATCTAGATCAATCCTTTGGACTTGAACACCCAGTAGTCAAGTTCGAAGAGGGTTCATATATTGATAAATAAGGAACCATGTATGTGGTCACCAACCTACGAAATAGGAGCGATGAGTTTGGAAATATCATTCCTAAGAATGAGATAGGAGACCTAGAACAAAGAAATGTAGGACGACGACCCCAAATTCCTAGAGGCAAGTCAGTTTTGACCAGAGTGATCACTCTAGATTGGATCCCTCAAGACAACAAAAGCATAGAACTATTCTTGAATAGAGAAACAGAGGAAGCCTTTTGGAGATTCAAGCCAGATCAACCTAGCCAATTGGGCATAGTCATCATCTACGAGTTCAAGGATCCAGAGACACCCAGGCAAAGTTGTCTACCTAGATAACACATCAGAGAAAATGTTATTGGTAACAGAACATGATAGACATTCATATACTTGGAAAAGTGAATTGATTTTCCCTCCACCAAGATCCAATGTTTCCCATGGCCTCCAAGGAGTAGGATCATCCCAAGCTCATGAAGCCCAGAGAGAAAGAACCAGAGAGAGACCTGGGGTAAGTTTTGCACACACTATGGGAAGAAATAGATCAGGATCTGAAAATGAAAGACCTGAAAGAGAGAGATATCAAGCACATAGGCAACAAAGAGATGAACAGGATTTTCCATTGCCTAGACCCCGAGAGCACACAAGAACCCTTAGACCCACTCAAGTGATCAAGGCAATGAAGAATTATTTTGATGGGACAGGAGATCCTTATGATCATGTGGCCGAGTTCAAACAAGTGTTAAGAGCTGAACAGGTTGAGGATTTGTTCACCCAGTAGGAGGCATTTGGTATGACTCTTAAGGGCACTGCCTTAGCTTGGTTTCAACTACTGAGTTGTCGCAACTACCGCAATCAAGGTCAACTGCTAGACGAATTCATCGTAGAATATTCCAAGAATGGTATCAGGCATAATACATCATCCTTGATCCATAGGTTCAAGCAGACATCCCAAGAAATAGTGCGACTTGCAGAAAGAATGTTCAGACAATACTTAGAAAGATGCCCTATTCCAGAGTTACCCACACCAGCCAAACAAGTGGCCTTGTTCTGAGATGGCTTACTGAGCACCAAGTTAAGATCATATGTGTACTTGAAAGAGCCTAGATCCATAGAAGAGTGTGTGTGGATGTGCATTGACATAGAAGATAACTTGGGTGATGAGTTAGGACTACCCAAACTCTACAAAGATTCCAACTGTTCTACTAGTCATACTTCCAAAACCTCCACTGAGATAGATGAGATGATTGATCAGGTTGCCAAGAAGCTAGGAGTCCAAAATAGAGAGATGCCAAGGGTCACCTCATTGAATCGATGTTATACTTGTGGAGGTGACCACATGGCTAACGTTTGTCCAATGCTAAACCAGAATGTAAGAGAAAGGAATGCCCCATACTGCACTATTGAAAGGAAGTACACAAACCATACGGCTCAAGATTGTGCCTACAATAGGCAGGCTGTCAGAAAAAAATTATCAGCAACCTTACCCACAGGGTAGGTATTAGAACCAATACTAGCAGCCATATTATAGGCCTCAGCAGCAATATCAGGCACCATATAGGCCACAACCAATCCTAGGAAACCAACCACCAGCGCCTGCCAATGTAATTCCAGTTAAGTATGCAATGGTAGAAGAGAACCTTAATAGAGCATTGGTGCCAATGACTCCATTGATCTCTGAAAATGACTCTCATGCTCCTAGTTCAGACTACTCCCATGAAGGTAGTCCACATGCTTACTACACTGAGTCGCCTAAGCATAGTGAGATTTACTCATATCAATATGAGGCACCACATATGGAACAAAATTGGGAGCCAGAATACTCCAATGTCATGTACACAAATCCTAACCCTAGGCCCCAGTTGAGACAAGTAAGACCACAAGCCCCTAGAGGACCATGTTTTAGGTGTCAGGGTGACCATTTCATTCGTGAATGTCCCCACTCACCAACTCTGGGACAAGGATAGAACATCACAATACAAGCCTTTTGTCCTGAGTGTGGTAAAGAACACCTCCCCAGAGATTGTCCAAGAAACCCCTCTAGTGCGCCCAAGGTTACACCCATTAATGTGGTAGGCTTAGTGGTGGATTCAAGTGCAAGTAGTAGTAATGTGGCTCCTGTACAAGCCGTTACTAGGGCACAAGCATTAAACAAGATTAACCAGTAGATCAATCGGAGTCGAGTGAATTAGGAGAGCCTAGTAAGAGGAAAACAAGAACATGGAAAGATACCAGAGAGAAGGCCAATCGCAAGTAGACGAAAAAGTTATCTGAAGTAGAAGAAAGCTTGAAAGATGCAAAAACAAAAATAGAAGACGTTGCATCTCAAAACCCCTTGCATGCCGAAACTCCATCCACTCCACCTCATCCCATCCCACCACCCATTGTAAATAGACCACAACCAGGGTCTGTTCTTGCAGATCCAACCCCAGAAGGCTTGGATATGATGTTCAAGGCCTACCAGGCTTGACTTGAAGAAGCGCCAACAGCTGCAAACCTAGATAAGAGTTACCCTAGAGCGGATTTAGAGATTGAACGGATGAAAATGTGCATGAAAATGGTAGAACAAGCTCAAGCTATACTCGAGACTAGTCAAAAGTTCAATCAGATAAACTCTGTCAAACTGAATTTGCATTTCCAGGGCTTACTAGAAAGATTAGAGCAGCTGGTAAACAAACCACAAGTTTCTTTACCTCCACAGGCTCAGCCAGTTGTTGAGAGAGGAAGCTCTCCACCAATGAAAGCTTATGTTCCTAATTCCACAAATGTTGGAACACCTCTTTCAATTCAAGAGCATTCCCAAGAGTTCTTGCGGGAAATACAAGAGGAGAAATGGGCCAAGGAGAAGGGTAATTTCCCTCCTATTCATGAGATTGATGATCTTCATGATCAATTTCCCCAAGACATTCCATCTATTTACGGAGATGAAGCAGAACAACAAGAAGACGAAAGATTAGATTTTGAATCTAATACTTTAGAAGAGCTTCCACAATTCACTGACCCATGGGAATTTGAATCTCTGCATATCAGAGCTCCCACAATACTTGTAATACATGAAGACTCAGTGGTCCCAAGGACACTGATGTCGTGAAGAACACTAAGGTTCAATGTCATCTCACTGTAGAAGAGCTTCTCAAAGCAAAACCTGAGCTATGGAATCATGTGAAGGATCAGGTCCCAAGGAGAAATGGGCCAAGGAGAGGGGTAATTTCCCTCCTATTCATGAGATTGATGATCTTCATGATCAATTTCCCCAAGACATTCCATCTATTTACGGAGATGAAGCAGAACAACAAGAAGACAAAAGATTAGATTTTGAATCTAATACTTTAGAAAAGCTGCCACAATTCACTGGCCCATGGGAATCTGAATCTCTGCATATCAGAGCTCCCACAATACTTGTAATACATGAAGACTCAGTGGTCCCAAGGACACTGATGTCGTGAAGAACACTAAGGTTCAATGTCATCTCACTGTAGAAGAGCTTCTCAAAGCAAAACCTGAGCTATGGAATCATGTGAAGGATCAGGTCCCAAGGAGAAATGGGCCAAGGAGAAGGGTAATTTCCCTCCTATTCATGAGATTGATGATCTTCATGATCAATTTCCCCAAGAAATTCCATCTATTTACGGAGATGAAGCAGAACAACAAGAAGACGAAAGATTAGATTTTGAATCTAATACTTTAGAAGAGCTGCCACAATTCACTGGCCCATGGGAATCTGAATCTCTACATATCAGAGCTCCCACAATACTTGTAATGCATGAAGACTCAGTGGTCCCAAGGACACTGATGTCGTGAAGAACACTAAGGTTCAATGTCATCTCACTGTAGACGAGCTTCTCAAAGCAAAACCTGAGCTATGGGATCATGTGAAGGATCAGGTCCCAAAACTTGAGTCCAATATGCCAAAAGCAAGCTCTAAGCAGAAAGTACCAGAGATACCTCTAGACAACATAGGGGACATGTGTGAGGGTGAAGAAGGTAACACTTATCTTCCAATCACCTACCAAGGTTACACAACCAAAACAATCATAGATTGAAGTGCTAGTGTTGCTATGTCGACCACCTCCTTGTGGAAGCAATGGGGCAAACCCACATTAAGACCAACTAGAATGAAGCTTCAAATGGTGGATGGTCATTTTGAAAGACCTCTAGGATTGCTCGAAGCGATAACTCTAACAACTTGTGGTGTAGAGTTTGAACACACTTTTGCTATATGTGACTTTGAAAAAAATAATGTCTATGAGATGATCCTAGGAAGACCCTTCCTACGACAATTACAAATAGTACAGGATTGGGGAACCAACTCCTTGTACTTATAGCACTTAGGGGTCACCACCAAGGTCAATTTGAGGGATTACACCTTCAGAGATGTACCACCCCTACAATGGAACCCTATCCACAAAGCGAAAGAAGATTCTATCTCTGTGCATTCGGGAAGTTCACCTTATCCATCCTGGTTGCATGAAGATACTCATTTGTGGATGTGCAAGGTCGCGGAGGAAGAGGAAAAACACTTGAAAGCAAGAGAAGAAGGAACTTCTCCAGGAGATAGACCGATTAAAGACCCAGCCTATACACTGATGATCTTTCCAGATGAGGAATTTGAGCCTCATGATTTGGCAAAAATCTCTAACTTGCTAACAACAACCAAAAATGATCTCTCTAGCTCTTTTTATAGTTTTTTGACTAGTTTTGGCCAATTTGAGACCTAATTGTCAGCCTAGTTAAAAATATAGTTCTTGATACTATTTGAAGGGTCAAATGAGCTCTACAAATTATGAAATCTGGAACATGACTTCTACCTTGTTCAACCATTCTTGAATTTTGCATAATCTATGAGCTTATGCAGACTATGACATAGAATGTCAAGGATAACATTACCATTCAAGCGATCATGAATTGTACATCTGTTAATCAACAAATTTGATAAGCAAACCAATATTTGTTAGTGTTGAAATTGATAATAAACTCTGATTGATCCCTAGTACATATAAGGTGTCTGAAAATGTGAAATAACTACCACTAGTAGTAGAGAGAATGACCTTTCCGACTCAAGTGACATGATAAGAGGAGTTGTTAACATGTGATAGTATTCCCTAAAAGATTAGGCTCAAGAAAAATGAAAAAAAATGCATTGTGGGGTAATACATTTGGTTGCACCATTATCAAAGTACCAAAGATCCGAGTGTACTATAGGAATACACTACTCATGAGAAGATGGGTCATAGTTGTATTGAGTATTAAATGCCATTCTTCATTTGAACAAGGTTAGTAGACTCTTTTGCGACCATTTTAGGATAACTATTATAATCTCTGTCTCCTTCTTTGACTATGCAATATGAGCATATTTTTGCTTACTAGTAGACAAGCTCCATTTACCTTTGCCCTTCTAACTAGCTAAGAAAGCTTGACCTACAACATGCATAATTGACATGTTCCACCTAGATTGATCTTTGTGCAATAAAATAGAGATTAATTCCTCAAAGGTTAACACATTTGGATTGCTTTTCATAATCAACCAAAGAGAACAAGAAAAACTTTAATAAGAATCTGGAAGAACTTTAGAAGAGTCTATACAAGTGAACTATCTGGCAAGATTTCATTGATAGAAATTAGCTTCTCTTTGAGATCCTTGATCTTTGTTGAAAATGTATGAGTATCCTAACCACATTTGTTGTTTTTCAAGAGTGAATGTGAGGGATAATGGAATGTTTGATAAACAAAGCTATCGATGCATGTGTCAATGCATATTTTCCATCCCTAAAAGTTCTCTATAGTAGGTGCAATAGGAATTGTAGCAAGACCAAGAAATTTGTATCACGTTCAACCATTGTATTTGTAGGTGTAGGAGGATTTTTTCTAGCACCCTGCATAATATTCCACAAGCCTTTTGCTACCAATACATGCCACATTATGTATTCCCACAATGGGTAATTAGAACCATCCACCTCAACAGTCAACATACAGAATACGTCATTGCTTGCTGCCATGGCTAGTTGTTGGAACTCAAGGTCAAGCACAAGCATGGAAGCACATAAGAAAAGTGGACACATAAGAAGAAGGATCAAGTACGGAGCTCCAAGAAGTGTATGTCAAATTTCCATAAGGATCCCCTACAAAAATAGTGATTTTGATCACTCAAACCATTGTAAATATCATTTCACCTTTTTCTAGCTCTATTTGTGCAAGACGAGGAGTCCTCGAGCTTGAGGAGCATTAGAAGCATCATCCTACCAATTTTCATAATTTTTAGACTTCGTTTGAGCCCTCAAATAAGCCGTGGAACCTAATTTTTAACTAGGCCGAACATTAGGTCTGGACAGGGCCAAAACTAGTCCAAAAACTATAAAAAGAGCTAGAGAGCTCATTTTTTAGGTTAGCTTATTAGAGAATAGAGCTTTTGTAAGAGAACTCTTTGTAATAGAAGCTTTCCATTGTTCCTCTCTTTGATCTTACCTAATGTGTGTGTGTGTATGTGTGTGCATGCTTGTGTGCTTTCACTCACACACTTGTACCTTCACTTGCTCATGGTCTTCATACCGGTCCTCATGTCTCCACGGATTGACAAGTAAAGGAGGTGGTGCTTACGCTTGAGCTACACTAGTGATGAAATACCTTGATGCAGAAAAATTATTATATCTGAAAAATTGATTCACTTGTATTGGCAAAACAAAAACTATACATATGTTTGGCACAAAAGAACAAAATTTCCTACACAATCATTGTCAAAGTGTGTTCGAAGGCCGAAACAAGCTCAAATCAAAATTTCAACACGAAAAGCCAAAGCAATTTTTTTTGGTGCAATTAAGCCCAAGCCTACATACTTGATCACTTCACATAAGTTTGATGTATTGACATTACATTTGGAAGGCTTCATATGTACAACTTCTTGTAACTTTGAATTATAATTACCATTGTAAAAGGTCACTAAACCCATGAGGAGTTAGGAAGCATATAATCTCATATTTTTTTTGTAGTTGATTCAAGAGAGAATCAATCCTATACTTTAGGATTCACTTTCAGGTGTAGCGTTGAATTTGAATTCAAATCTTTGACTCCAATAAAAACTATAAAAGAGTATATGAAATGCCCGCATGTATCTCGAGGTTCAGAGGTCATATTCATGTACTTTCATCGAGAAGAGGATCTCACCTCATAGCTCACTCATTTCTCACTCATTGATTAATGACTTATTGCCAATGACATTGTACTTTCACATGATTCAATACATACATGTTCATACTTCCTACTCTCCTCTCTCTGTCATACTCCATCAAAATAGTGAACTTGTCTGAGCTGGTTCTCACTCTATAGTGGATCATTTCTCTTGATTTAAAACATGATAGCTCAGTCATACTGTCTACTTTAACCCTACAAAGTTTCATTGATAATGGTTCTCGCGATCATCAGATATCAATCAATCTCTGCTCATTGGTTTGTGACTGTCAAAGCTGGTAAAAGTTGGGATGGATGCTTAACTTGCTAAACATATTTCTCTGCATAAATCTCAATAGAAATGGTGACAACTCAAGAGGTAACCAATCTTTTTCCCTTTATACAGATAAGAGTTCAAATACAAGCAATTAGAGGATCTACCCGAGTCGTCTAATCAAGCTTTAAGGAGATCACAAAGAGAAAGTAAGAAGCCCATAAGGTATGGATAGGATACATCCTTAGTCACAAAGCACTTTGTGTACATCACTAAAGACTCTATGGGAGAGGAGCCTTCTTCATTTGAAGAGGTTAAGAAGAAGAAATAGTGGAGAGAAGCCATGGAGGAAGAAGTGGAAGCATTGCAGGAAAACCACACTTGGGATCTAGTTCCCAAGAAGCCAGATATGAAGGTAATTGGTTCAAGGTGGATATACAAAGTTAAAATAAAAGCTGATGGTTCTGTAAACACGTACAAGGAAAGGCTAGTGGCAAAAGGATTTGCCCAAACACATGGAGTAGACTATGAAGAAACATTTTCACATGTGGTAAACATGCCAACAATCAGGGTATTGGCAAGTCTTTATGCATCCAAAAGTTGGAATTTATATCAGTTAGATGTCAAGAATGCATTTTTAAATGGTTGGATATCAGAAGAAGTGTATATGGCACAACCACTAGGTTTTGAAGATGAAGAAGAGCAAGTTATGTATGCAAGCTTAGAAAAGCACTTATGGTCTCAAGCAAGCTCCTAGAGCTTGGAACCATAGGCTTGTTACCTATTTGTAGGATCAAGGCTTTGTGACAAGCAAAGCATACTCTTCTTTATTTGTTAAGAAGAACAAATGAGAGGTCATCTACTTATGTGTCTATGTAGACGATACCATTATTACACGTAATGATTCTGATGGTATCAAGAACGTCAAGGCTCAATTGATGAAGGAGTTCAAAATCAGTGATCTAGGGTTGTTAACCTACTTCTTTGGTTTGGAACTTGTGTATACAGATTCAGGTATATTCATCACACAAAGGAAGTACATACATGATATGTTGGTAAAGTTTAAGATGGAGAACACTAAAGTCGCAGGTATTCCTATGGACATCAACCATAAGCTAAGTTCACATGAAGGTGAATCTTCAGCCAACCTGCCATTATAGAGATCCTTGAGCTTATGGCAACCTCTAGAGTTAACTGGAGCCACTTTTACATGTGAGATATCCACCACTACTTTAGGATCTTCATTGGAGTATACTAGCATTAGGTGTACTCACCACTTGAATTAAGTCCTTATAAACTCAATTTAACTCACATTAACTTGAGTGGATGCTTTTAGAATGATCTATAGCTCGTTGGTCTAAAATCTCTTCCCATGCTCACCATGGGGGGTTGAACTCAAGCCAAACTTCTTCCCATCGTTGAGACTTAAATGCTAGATTAAGTAATCAGCTTGTCTTATACTCCAAAGGTACTTAATGTTATCATAACTTTGAGCCTTGTCCAAGCTACTTTATAACATCCCTCCCACCTTGAAGAACATTTTCATCCTTGAAAATATGCTTCAAGGTAAATTTATATAACGACTTTTTCCCTAAACCCAAGGTCTACACTAAGAAGCATGGTTGTCATCTCTTTGATTTGCTTCTCTAAGTAGAATGGGATCCTATCTCAAACTTGATTTGAAAAGAAGGGAATCCATGTGTGGTCTGATCCCTAGCCAAATCATTCTAAGTACCATCTAACTTTTCACTTGATAAGTTGAATCTAGTGCAAAGCATGGTAACAATGATAAGGATAAATTCAACATCCTTGCTCAATTCACTATCTCACTATGTGCAGGTTGAGCATCCATAAAACAGGCATGTGAAGTAGGTGGGTTCTAAAGATTTTGTAGCCGAATTTCTACCTAGAAATTTCTACCTCAGTCCATTTCTACACACCACTTGTGAATGGACCTTGAAAAATGGATGGATATGTTGTCTTTGAAAACTCTCTTAAAATTTAGTTGAACTTGCTTTGGATAAATGAAGCTTTACTAAATTTGACTAAAGCATTTGGCTTAGATGTTTCCTTTATGGTCCATATCTAACCAAATTCCACTAAACTCTTTCTTAGCTAAAGGACTACTATGTTCAATCCTCGCTTTACAATCTTGAAAGAATGTAAGAGAGAAATGATCCGCCTATTTTGTTGACCTGACATTAACCCGACCAAGAAACTCCTAAATGAATTTCAAAATTTTCCAACTTAGGAAACTCAAAAACTTGAATGGGCATTCATCACCTTTTAGTATGGCATCCCATACTACCATATCCACTTTGATGCTAATGTAAAGCTTAATGTTTCGGACCATCAAGGTGACCTCCACACTTGTGGAGTGACTTCCACTTAAACTTAGTTTTTCTTTAAATTTTAAAGCTTCTCCTAGAAATTGAAAACTATGCCAGTTCTTACACTACAACATACGAGGGGCATACCAACACTGCCTATACCGACGGTCACTCCCGACGTCAATATAACCGTTGGAAAACTCCTTTTAAAGATACCGACGCTCAAGTGAGCATCAGTATGACCATTTAAAACGGATCGTCGGGATGTCTTGCAACCGCCGGTATGGGCATCGGTATATGCATCGATAATTTACTGGAAATTATCGATGCCCATACCAACGGGTATACCTAGGCCGTGTTTTAAACATACTGAGAACCCGAGAGCAAAACTCAATATTTTGTGCGTCTTTTACATTGAGTACTGCTTACTTTTGTCGAGCTTGTGTGCGCAACCGAATTCTAACCTGCATTGTCTTGTGCACACACACATATCTCTCTTTACACACACACACTCTCTCTCTGTTTAGATCTCACATCTTGGTAAGTGGTGTGCTTACTCTTATCCTTTGTCTTTCTTTATGCTTTATGTTTTATAATTTCTCTTCTCTTTGATTTTGCACAAGTTTTTTGGTGTCGATTTTTGGAATTCGACGATAAACGACATACATTACGCTTTGACGACAACGATCCGAAAGAGGGACATACATGTAAGTGATTGTTTTATTCTCTATTGATAGAGAGAGAGAGAGAGATGAGAGAGAGAGAGAAAGAGAGAGAGAGAGAGAGAGAGAGAGAGAGAGAGAGAGAGAGAGAAAGAGAGAGAGAGAGAGAGAGAGAGAGAGAGAGAGATGAGAGAGAAAGAGAGATAGAGAGATAGAGAGAGAGAGAGTGAGATAAAAGGGATCAAAGAGAGGAAAATAGAGATAGGAAGATAGAGCATACATACACACACACACATCTACACATGCATACATACACACACATGTACACACATGCATACATACACATATAGACACACATGCATGCATACATACACACACATATACACACATGCATGCATACACACACATACACATATACACACATGCATACATACACACACACATGCATACACACATACATACACACACACACATATACACATATGCATACACACACATATACACACACATGCATACACACACATATATACACACATGCATACACACACACATACATACACACATGCATGCTTACATACACACACATATACACAAATCCATGCATACACACATATACACATATACACACATGGATACATACACACACACATGCATACACACATACATACACACACATATACACATATGCATACACACACATACATACACACATGCATACAAACATACATACACACACACATATACACACATGCATACACACACAAATACATACACACATGCATGCATACATACACACACATATACACACATCCATGCATACACACACATACACACACATACACATATACACACATGCATACATACACACATACATACACACACACACACCCATATACACATATGCATGCACACACACATACACACACATGCATACACACATACATACACACATATACACACATGATATATTTAGGTAGTGATGTGTGTGAACACTCTAGAACCGCCGGGGCACTTTTTTCCCTCTTTAGGAGGTTCTTTTCCCCCAGCTTGTATATATGCCTATTGCCCTAATGGGCTACTTATCTTTGTACATTCTCTAGTAATACATTCAGTCTTGTGTGTTGTGCTCCAAGCTTCTTCTTCTTCCTTGTGTTGTTTGCATGCTTCCGCAGACGTCTAACTCCAACAATTGGTATCAGAGCAGGTCGTCGCTTCTTCTAGGGCACCGTCGACACTCCTCCGTTTGCAGTCTCAGATTCGCATGAAATTTGGTGAGCATACTCAGGGTGTTTCCGAGATCAAAACATCTTCGCTTTGTGGTGCCGAAATCGCGATTTGAGCTCGTTTCAGCCTCCGAACGCACTATCGCAGTGCTTGTGCAGGCTATTTCGTCCTTTTGTGCCAAAGGTATATACCACTTTCTGTTCGCCAGTTTAAGCGTCTCGAAGTCTGCTACAGGTCTAGCAGAACTCGTCTGGGAAGTTCCGTTCAACTTTTTGAGATACAGTCAATTTTCTGCATCAAGGTATTTTAGTCACCGGCCATGGCTGAAAGCAGTGATGTATTCCGTATGTTGGCTGTTGAGGATAAGTTGGATGGTACCAACTACCCATTATGGGCTTATATGATGCGACATGTACTGGTTGCAAAAGGATTGTGGAACATTGTGCAGGGTGTTGAAAGATGTCCTGTTACACCTGCGACTACAAGTACTACAAATACAGGTGCTGGAGGTGCTGGAGCTGATGAAGATGGTGTCGAAGATGATATTGTGCAGATTCTTGTTCGTGCTACTGTTTTTGTTGCACCTACTGCAGAGCAGATTCGTTGGGATGGCAGAGATGCCCAGGCACATGCATTGATAGCTTTGTCTATCAAACGTGCCATTATTCCTTACATACGCTCTTGCAGAATAGCTAGGGATGCTTGGGATACACTTACCACATTGTACCAAGCTAGGAATGAGGCTCGTGTTGCTTATCTCCGAAAACAGTTGGAGAGTGAGCACATGAATGAAGGTGATTCTATGGACAGTTTCCTAACGAAGATCAAAGATTTGAAGGAACAGTTGATTTCTGCTGATGAGGTTATACCAGATAGCTCACTTGTGCAGACCGTTCTGAATGGTCTTCCTGATTCATATCAGAGTTTTGCCTCTACTCTTCGGTTGATGATGAAAGGCAATCCGAATGCCTTGTCATTTGAGGAATTAGTCTCTATTTTGTTGCAGGAAGATCAGTCCAGGCAGAACAGGTCCATTATGTGTGTTGCAGATCAAGCTTTCCTGGCTAGTCAGAAGGGCAAAGGAAAATGGAGCTCTTCTACTAGTAAGCATAAATCTGCAAATGCTACACATTCAAAGAACCAAGACAAAGATGAGAAAAAACCAGAAAAGCAGAAATTGTTTTGTAAGTACTGTAAAGGCAATGATCATATCATAAAGAACTGTCCAAAACTAGCTGCTAAAGAGGCAAAGAAGAAAGAGGCTGGAATGGTTGTTGCAGAGGCCTCTACACCAAAAACAGAGTCTGCAAATCTTGTGCAGGAAGAAGAATGGGTGTTTACTACTGTCTGCAGTTTTGACCCATCTTCTCATGATCAGTGCATGTCTGCAGTAGACTCAGATGTTTGGTACTTTGACAGTGGGGCGACCAAACATATTACCTCGCAGCGCAGTTTCTTCTCTTCACTCGAGCCTGCCCCTACAGGGAATACTGTCACATGCGCCAATAACTCCTCTTATCCTGTTATGGGAGTTGGTAAGATCATTTTGACTACTGCTGATGGTAGTTCTTTCACTTTGTCAGATGCTTTATTTGTGCCAGGGATCAAAAAGAACCTGTTATCAGTTTCTGCATTAGCCAAGATTGGCTTGGTTGTGAAATTCGTTGATGATAGGTGTACAGTCCATGATCTCTCAAATGGCGATGTGATTATTGCTTTTGGCATTTTATGTCGTGGGCTGTATAAGCTCATAGACTATGAAAGATCTGTGAATGACTCGGCATGTGCAGTTCATGATTCTCAGGCTATGTCAGATGCAAAGCTTTGGCATGCACGCTTGGTCATCTGAATTTTGCTAGTTTGTTACGCCTGCAGAAATCTGAAATGGTGTCCTCTTTGCCCAAACTTGAGGCACCTGGAAAACATGTTTGTGAAGGCTGTATTTTGGGCGAAATGCAGCGTTCTTCCTTTCCAAAAGATGGTTCAGTTCGGGCTACGCAGAAATTGCAACTTGTACATAGTGATGTCTGTGGTCCTATGCAAACACCCTCTTTTGGAAATTACCTTTACTTCGTGACTTTCATTGATGATTTTTCCAGGCATGCATGGGTATATCCACTCAAAGCAAAGTCTAAAGTGTTCATGTGCTTCAAACAGTTTTTGGTTTTGGCTGAAAATCTGTCAGCATGTAAAATGGGTACCCTTAGTTCTGATCGAGAGGGGGAATATATGTCTTCAGATTTTAATGCATTTCTGGCTGAACGTGGGATAAAACACCAGTGTACAATGCCGTATACACCTCAATAGAATGGAGTTGCTGAACAGAAGAACAGGTCTCTCATGGAGATGGCGAGGTGTATGGTCAAGAGTCAGGCTTTACCTCATAGTTTCTGGCTTGAGGCTGTCATGTGTGCAGCATATGTACTGAACAGGTGTCCCACTAAAGCACTGCAGTCTATCACTCCATATGAGGCTTGGCATGACCACAAGCCATCTATTGCTCATCTGCGTGTTTTTGGTTGTTTGGCATATGCATTAGTGCCTGAACAACATCGCAGAAAATTGGATGATAAAGTAGTTAAATGTATTTTTGTTGGATACAGTTCTGAAAGTAAAGGCTATCGCCTGTATCATCCACAGACTAAACGCATTCTGGTTAGCCGTGATGTTGTATTTGTGGAAGATGCTATTCAACCATTGCTTTCATGTACTAAGGAGACATCTGTTAGCTCCAAAGACATGTATGATACTTTGATGCCTCTTTTTACAGGTGGATAGTCTAGTGCTGGTCCTAATGAGGCAACTTCTCAGCCTTTGCAGGTTTCATATGATGATGCAGATCATTCCATTTCTGATGCAGATTTACATGATGCACTTACTGATGAGAGAGCTAATATTGAGCAGGCAAAAACTATGCCAAAATGACTAGTGTAGACTTTGCGTGACAGCAAATTAGATGCACCTTTGTCATATCGTACTCGTTCAGGCTCTCATAGTGCCTCATTTGCATCAGATTTCTATGCTATGGCTGCATCTAGTCTCTGTGATGAGAATGAGCCTGTTTCTTTTGATGAAGCACAGAATTTAGAAAATTGGATGGCTGCTATGCAATCTGAATATGATGCTATAATGAAGAATGATACATGGTCTTTATGTGACTTGCCTCCTGGCAAAAAGGCCATTGGCACTAAGTGGGTATACAAGTTGAAGCGTAAACCTGATGGTACAGTTGATAGGTATAAGGCTAGGCTTGTTGCAAAGGGTTATGCGCAGGAAAGAGGCATTGATTTTGATGAGACCTTTGCACCT
>CM035406.1:256440068-256442568 GCA_020310875.1 Ceratopteris richardii | reverse complement strand
TCCAATCTGAGCAAGGTTTACTATTTTGTGAATAAGTGGTTTAAGCCTAAGAGCGAAAATTTTAGCAAATATTTTGTAGATAATATTCATCATTGAGATCGGTCTCCAGTCCCCAATCCATTTAGGGATGTCCACCTTGGGGATAAGTTTAATTTTCCCTTGCTTGAACGAATAAGGCATCCTTTGAATCTTCCATATTTCATTACATACATTAAGAAGCAGTGATTTAAGAGAGGGCCAAAAGGAAAGAACAAACTCTTTAGTGAGACCATCCACACCGGGAGCCTTCCCATTTTTAAGAGAACCAAGAGCCAAAAAAATTCTCTGTTATGGAAGTCTCACAAGCATAAGCCATCCGTGAGTCAAGGCACTGAGGAGTATGAGCAAGGGCATCATGAAGCGCCACAAACCAAGAGTCATCGGTGGAATACGAGGCAACGAATAAGCTTTTGAAGTGGTTCGAACAAGCATCAGCTATGGAGTTCCCCTCACGCAACTCTTTGTCCTCAATCTCTAGTAACGAGATGGTATTTGCAGCACGCTTAGCATGCAAGAAGTCAAAGAAGCATTTCGAGGAAGCATGTAAATCATTCACCTCCATGCATCTACCTCGAACTTTGGCAGAATGTATAGCATTATTTTCAGCAATATGCAAGCATCTGTAAGCATCACACAAGCGCAAGTACTCCCTCTCAAAAAGCAGGAGACCCATATCCACCTTTTCAATTAATGAAAGAATAACATGCTAAGCTTCAACTTTCGCTGCCTTCAAACATTAGAAAAGTACTTTCCACAATCCCGAATTACATCCTGCATACCCACAACGAGGGCTTCCCATTTCAAAGAAGCAGAAAGCTTTAAAGCAAGCACTTGTAGAATAAGATCGTCGACTCTTGCTTTAAACACCGATGTTAGAATCCACACATGGTTAAGTCTCAGTGGAATCCTGTGGAGTTTATCACGAATACAAGCTTTCCAATTTGAGTCACAGAGGAGTAAGAATAGAGGATTGTGATCGGAGAGTAATATTGTAGCATCGATCCACATTTTGGAAACAGGAGAGAGACAAGAAGTATGGAAATAATAACACCTGTCCAACCTACTCATAGCCTTCCTATGCGACCTAGAATGAAAAGTATAACGAAAAGTATGGCCTCCGATATATCCCCATAAATCCTTATAATTCAAAGAGTCCAAAATTTCATTCCGCAACCACTTTCCCTGCGATGAGATCAAGGAGGGAGCAATTGTATAGTCTGTATCTATCTCAACCATGTTGAAGTCACCACACATTATGATACGGGCATTATCCCATAGTTGTAGCTTCTCACAAGAACAAACAGCTTGTAAAATATTTTCCCAAGTTTTAGCTCTCTCTATCGGAGAATTCGGAGCATACACATTTATGCAGATATAGGTTCGTTCATGTAATAGAAGATGAATAATCAAAAATCTTCCTTGAGGGTCATCAAATAACACTTGAAAAGGGATATCCTTTTTAATAATGAAAAGACATCCTAAATAGCCATTCTTAAGACCGTTGTAACGCAACTGAAAATCCCTAGTGTGCATGAGCATTCGCGGATGATCATGTTTTTTATGTTCTTGGATCGCCACTAGATCAAACTGATGTCTGATAGTCCATCTCGAGAGCCTAGTCCATTTCCCGTATTGTCCTAACCCTTGAATATTCCAAGTGGCTAGCTTCATGATGCTGACGGGGCAGTATAAGAAGAGTCCAAGTGATTCAATGCCGGAGCCAAATCCTAAAGTACAATATCCATATTCTCATAATAATCAGCCATACAATCATCAGAAGAAGGTGTAAAGTTGGCTTCATCAGAAGGTGAAGCTCAAGCTGAGTAGCCACACTGAAACTTGCACCGCTTCCCCCGAAGCAAAGCCTTTTTATAAGAAACAGGAGTAAACCCATCATTGTCAACCACTCTCTTTCCCGCTTCCTCCGCACTTCTTCTAGGGGGGTCCTTTGCCACAGTCTCCCCCTCTCTTCTCTTATACACGTTAAGCTTTACTCGCGTAATCGGGGCTGCAGAATGCATATGTTTTTCCACTGCAATTTCTTTTCCTTTATTGTCGATACCTTGAGGGGGTGTAGATCTAAGAGCGTCACTGCTGCACGAATTCAGCATAGTAGGCATGTTCCTTGGTCTTCCAAAAACTTGTTCCTCTCGTACCAGAATTTTACTGCCAGGACAAGCAGGAATGAGGTTCACTCCTTCACTTTTTAAAGTGGGACAGTTTTTCGAGTAATGCCCTAAGTTGCCACAATGAAAGCATGACCCAACCATGTTTCCCCATTTAAGATAAATGACAATCCTCCCCACCTTAGGTACATTTATACCAAGAGTCTTTGGAAATGGTCTTGAGGTATTCCACATCACACAAATTCTCTTCTTATTGGGCGCAGAGATAGGAGTATATAGTAATTTCCCCAAAACCTTAGCCACCTGTCCAATACTACTCCATAAAAAGGAGGGAA
>CM035406.1:256432568-256435068 GCA_020310875.1 Ceratopteris richardii | reverse complement strand
TTCATAGCATTATGCTACTTTGCTCCTTCTAGCTCGCGTTTCGCTATCATAGATCGAGAGGAGGACTCACCATACACTTGCTTGTCAGAAGAGATTACAGAGTACTCTGCATTAGGGGAAGTCTTCCTTATGGGAGACTTCAATGCCAGGACAGGCAATGATCAGTGTGAGATATTTGACCCACAAGACCCGGAGATACTACATACCATAGAGGATGAGTCTACAGCTCGAGCTTCAGCTGACGCTACACACACTCACTATGGCACTCACCTACTCAGACTAGGCTCTCGACATAATCTCGTTATCTATAACGGGATGACTCAGTGGCCTACCTCAGGAGGATTGACATGCATACCACACTCAGTCACAGATGGCGGGGGAAGTACAGTAGATTACGTCATGGGGTCCAGAGAGGCCATCCACCTACTTACCTCATTCACCATCCCACCCATACCCATTGGGGCCGATCACACATACCTCGCACTCTCCCTGAAGGGAGACACCCCTACACGCATACCCGCAGCACGCATCCCACACACCACCATCCACTTCACACACGAGCTAGCTCACATATATGCGGCTCGAGTCGAGCAGGGTCTTCTCTTACTTCATCCTGACACTCCACTATCCCTACTCACCTCTCAGATAGCATCAGTTCTTCAGACATCAGCCATCAGCTCCTTCCCACACACCATCCATTCTCGTCACACACCTCCTCCCGGGACTATGCCACAACATCGTTGGTATGATGAGGATTGCAGAGATCTTTACCGCCGACTACGAGCTCAGCGAGCATTGGGAGAGATCACAGAGAGAGAGGCCAAGGGACAGATGAAGACTCTCACACGTCGAAAGAGGCGAGCCTTTGAGGAGGCACAGGAGCTTGAGCTATACCATCTCTTTATGAGTATGGACAGTGCTGCAGCATGGCGCAGCCTACGAGAGCCACGCCCGACCACACCTATTGGAGACCCACACACATGGCATGATTATGCTCAGAGGTTATATGAGGTACCTAGGCAGCCTCCCATTCCCCAGCCACTTGAGCCTCGCCCTACTAGTTCTTCTCTCTTCACAGCAAAGATGGTTGAGAGGGCCATACGACGACTTCGACATGGACGTTCGACAGACCACGCAGGATTGCAAAGCGAGCATCTCATATATGCAGCCTCCACTATAGCCCCGTTGATTGCACATGTCTTCAACCGGGCTATAGGAGAGGGCTTCCCAGAGGAGTGGACTAGGCACACCATTGTGCCTATCCACAAATCTGGCGACACCTTGGATCCAGGGAACTACAGGACCATCATGATTGGCCACACCATGGCCAAACTATACGGTGCCATACTTGAGACAGAGCTCAGTTCATATGCAGAGACTGAGGGGCTACGAGCACGAGGCCAAGCAGGTTTTCGACGAGCTTTCTCTACTATTGATCACATCTTCATTCTGCGCTGCCTCATTGATGGGGCAAGGGTGCGGAAGAAGAGGCTATATTGCTGCTTTGTGGACTTCCGCAAAGCTTTTGATACAGTGCCGCGAGAGAGGCTCTTCCAACGCCTCCAGAGCTTGGGAGTACCATCAGGGATGATTTGGGCCATCTATGCACTCTATGAGCAGGTGACTGGGAGGGTACGGTGTCCAGGAGGTATGTCCGAGGCCATTGCTAGCACCATCGGTGTTAAGCAAGGCTGCCCACTCTCTCCCACTCTATTTGGTCTCTACATTGAAGAGATTGAGG
This sequence comes from Ceratopteris richardii, assembly GCA_020310875.1. Taxonomy (NCBI): domain Eukaryota; kingdom Viridiplantae; phylum Streptophyta; class Polypodiopsida; order Polypodiales; family Pteridaceae; genus Ceratopteris; species Ceratopteris richardii. The sequence continues at coordinate 256,433,327 of CM035406.1, read as the reverse complement.
ACTACATTCTCCGAGCTGGAGGAGAGGGTGCAGACCTCGCAGGTACACATGTCCACATTTTATTATATGCCGATGACATTGTCTTGATTTAAGAGTCACCCGAGGGATTACAGCGCCACCTTGAGGCCCTGGATGAGTTTTGTACACAGAGGGGCTTGACAGTAAACCTTGGCAAGACCAAGGTCATGATCTTCCACACCTCCCCCATGGTGAGGAATGGAGCAGGATTCAGAGCTGGTGGTGGACAGATTGAGGTGGTCACTTCTTATGTCTATCTCGGAGTCACATTCACGAGCTTGCCTTGCCCCTTCAACATGAGACAGGCAGCCACCGATAGACTCACACGCGGATATGCAGCTTTAGCCATGTTAGAGCGGAGATGTCACCAAGCACACTTCCAGGAGCCCCGCACGAAGGGCTGGCTATTTGACACACTGGTCAGACCAGCTATGATGTATGCTGCGACGGTTTGGGCCCCAGGTCTCACAGTCACCCAGTGGAGTGCGATCGAGAGGCCACAGGTACGTATGATCTCGCGATTATTTCGTGGGAAACAGTCGGTGCCACATGACATCATCAGGGCAGAGCTAGCTGCACCACCCATGGCAGTAGAGGCACTATTCCAGACTATCTGCTTTATTCAGAGGATTAGGGACCTCCCTACAGATAGACTCACACACAGAGCTCTTGAGGCATCTATACAGATATCAGAGTTAGGATATGAGAGAGCTTGGTACACTCAGGTTAGAGTCTGGTTTG
>CM035406.1:256420068-256422568 GCA_020310875.1 Ceratopteris richardii | reverse complement strand
TACAGTGAGTACAAAACTGAGGGGAATCCCACCCCAGTGCAAACATAAATATGACCAAACAGAAGATCCAGAAACTTTGTGCAAAACAATAAGGCCCATGCATATGGAAAACTCTGCTGGGTGATGGAAAAGCACTCTCTCGATGAATATTCACAGGAATTCAAAGACCTTGCACGGATGACCAAGGCCTTGGAGGAGCCATGTAGATGGCTACACACATATCTGTTTGGACTATCATTGACATATCAGAACAAGGTTGTTAGGAAATCAGTCACATTGATCCAGGACATCTACCGCTTTACCAAGAACCGTGATAGTATGCTAACCATTTCCCGAACAAGCAAGCAAAGAGGGAGGTTTCTTTCCGTAGTTCATCAAAGAAGATGAAGCACTACCATGCTCCATCTTCTATAGCACAATAATTTGAGCAATCATAGAGGACATAGTGACTGTCCCACACAAAAAAAATAATTCGAGAATGGGTCCCGTCTCGGACAAGTGTCCGGGACAACGGATGTGTCCCAGTTGGTCAGGGACACATTGCTCTAACCTAAGAGAGTAGCTTAGTATTTGAAATGTGTAAAAAACAGAAACGCTTAAAGAATGTGTCCCTGACCAACTTGGACACATTTGTTGTCCCGGACGCTTGTCCAAGACAACGGATGTGTCCCGGACGCTTAGTAAACAATAGAAGTTGAGATCCATTTGTTCAAGGGAAGAAATTATATCAAGAGCCCCTCAAACTTTCCAGACTTTTCAATCCCTTTCAGCTTTTTCACATCAACAGTCAGCAGAAACTTCTTTTCCTACTCTTCTTTCCTTCTTTTTCTACAAATATGGAGAGTCTATATGCTTCCTATTGCATCAAGCATGAAATGATTGACATCTGATAACCATAATATGAAATTAGAGGTTTACAGCTAAAGACTTGCAGCCAGAAGATCTAGAAACTTTGTGCAAAACAATAAGGCCCATGCATATGGAAAATTCTTTAGCTGGGTGATGGAAAAGCACTCTCTCAATGAATATTCACAATAATCCTTGCACGGATGACCAAGGCTTTTGAGGAGCCATGTAGATGGCTACACATGTATCTGTATGGACTATCACCGACATATCAAAACGAGGTTCTAAGGAACTCAGTCACATTGATCGAGGACACCTACCGCTTTACCAAGAACCATGATAGTACACTAACCATTTTCCGCAGCAACCAAGCATAGAGGGAGGTTTCTTTCCGTAGTTCATCAAAGAAGATGAAGCACTACCACGCCCCAACTTCTATAGCAAAATAGTTTGAGCAATCACAGAGGACATAGTGACTATCCCACACAAAAAAAAAAATGGATTCAAGAATGCGCCCCGTCTCGGACAAGCATCCAGGACAACGGATGTGTCCCTGTTGGTCAAGGACACATTGTTATAGCCTATGAGCATAGCTTAGTATTTGAAATGTGTGAAAAAAGAGACGCTTAAAGAATGTGTCCCTGACCACCTAGGACACACATGTTGTCCAGGACACTTGTATGAAACAATGAATGTTGCTTAGTAAGCTACAAAAGTTGAGATATGTCTATTCAAGGGAGGAAATTATATCAAGAGCCCCTCAAACTTTCAAGACTTTTCAATCCCTTTCAACTTCTTCACATCGACAGTAGCCACTTCTTTTCCTACTCTTCTTTCCTTCTTTTTCTACAAATATGGAGAGTCTATATGCTTCCTATTGCATCAAGCATAAAATGATTGACATCTGGTAACCATAATATGAAACTAGATATTTACACCTACAGACTTGTAGCCATCGTACAATGCAGAGTACAATCCCCAACCTAATCAATAGATACAGAGAGTATAAAACTGAGGGGAATCCCACCTAGTGGAAACATAAGAGGACAGCATAAATGAACAACTAGAATGTTAAATATGACCAAACAGAAGATCCAGAAACTTTGTGCAAAACAATAAGGCCCATGCATATGGAAAACTCTTTAGCTTGGTGATGGAAAAGCACTCTCTCAATGAATATTCACAGGAATTCAAAGACCTTGCACGGATGACCAAGGCCTTTGAGGAGCCTTGTAGATGGTTACACACGTTGTATCTGTTTGGACTATCACCAACATATCAGAACGAGGTTGTTAGGAACTAAGTCACATTGATTGAGGACATCTACCACTTCACCAAGAACCATGATAGTACACTCACCATTTCCCGTAGTAACCAAGCATAGAGGGAGGTTTCTTTCCATAGTTCATCAAAGAAGATGAAGCACTTCCACTCTCCATCTTCTATAGTACAATAATTTAAGCAATCAAAGAGGACATAGTGACTGTCCCACACAAAAAAAAAAAAAAACGGATTCGAGAATGTGTCCCATCTCGGACAAGCGTCCGGGACAACAGATGTGTCTCGGTTGGTCAAGGACACATTGATATAGCTCATGAGAGTAGCTTAGTATTTGAAATGTGTAAAAAAAGAAACGCTTAAAGAATGTGTCCCT
>CM035406.1:256310068-256407568 GCA_020310875.1 Ceratopteris richardii | reverse complement strand
GAGCATGTGAAGAGAAGAATTAGTTGTTGTAAGAGTCATTGGACAATTCAGAAGTGAAGGAGATCTCTCTTATCATTCAGATGTAAAATTTTCTGAATAGAAGAAAAAGTTGCGCCCCATATTTTGCTATGTTCTCCTTCTGTGTTTGATCATTTCAAGAATCCTTTTGTAGATGTTTAATTCCATAGTTAATGCTTCTATGGTTAAAGTTTGAGAGCCTAATTGTAAACAGGTTGAGAGAATTATGTGTAGGAACATTTGTATGTGAAGAAATGTTGAGTGTCTTCTCAAACAGATGCAATCTCGATGGTCAAATAAGTGATCAGCTCTCAGTGCACAATGTAAAGTTTTGCACAAATCAGGAGTCAAAATCTAAGTTGGAAGGTAATCCATCTATGGCTAAAAGCATTTGCTTAAAGGGGTTCTAATTTGGGAGAACTATGTGTTAGAAGTTGCAGGTGTCGAAATCGACTCTACGAGAAGACAGTTTAAGACATAGATAGATTGTTTGGAACATTTCTCAAGATCTACTGAATCTTTTGGAATGATTTGTTGGTATATTTAGGTAGTGATGTGTGTGAACACATTAGGACCTCCAGGGCACTTTTTTCCCTCTTTACGAGGTTTTTTTCCCCTTGCTTGTATATATGCCTATTGCCCTAACGGGCTACTTATCTTTGTACATTCTCTAGTAATACATTCAGTATTGTGTGTTGTGCTCCAAGCTTCTTCTTCTTCCTTGTGTTGTTCGCGTGCTTCCGCAGACGTCTAACTCCAACAATTGGTATCAGAGCAGGTCGGTGCTTCATCAAGGGTGCCGTCGACACTCCTCCGTTTGCAGTGTCAGAATCGCACGAATTTTGGTGAGCATACTCAGTCTGTTTTCGAGATCAAAACATCTTCGCTCTGTGGTGCCGAAATCGTGATCTGAGCTCGTTTCGACCTTTGAACGCACTATCGTAGCGCTTGTGTAGGTTATTTTGTCTTTCTGTGCCAAAGGTATAAACCATCTTTTATTCGCCAGTATAAGCATCTCGAAGTCTACTACAGGTCTAGCAGAATTTTTCTCCGCAGTTTTGTTCAACTTTTTGAGATACAATCAATTTTTTGCATCAAGGTATTTTAGTCACCGACCATGGCTGAAAGCAGTGATGTACTCCGTATGTTGGTTATTGAAGATAAGTTGGATGGTACCAACTACCTGTTATGGGCTTATATGATGTGACATGTGTTGGTTGCAAAAGGACTGTGAAACATTGTGCAGGGTGTCAAAAAACGTCCTATCATACCTGCAACTATTACAATTACAAGTACTGAAGCTGATGCAGAAGGTGTTGAAGATGATGATATTCTGCATATTCCTGTTCGTGTTGCGGTTTCTGCTCCACCTACTGTAGAGCAGATTCGCTAGGATGGCAGAGATACCCAGGCACATGCATTGATAGCTTTGTCTGTCAAACGTGCCATTATTCCTCACATTCGCTCTTGCAGAACAGCTAAGGATGCTTGGGATACATTTACCACATTGTACCAAGTTAGGAATGAGGCTTGTGTTGCTTACCTCTAAAAACAGTTGGAGAGTGAGCATATGAATGAAGGTGATTCTATGGATAGTTTCCTAACGAAGATAAAAGATTTGAAGGAACAATTGATTTCTGCTGATGAGGTTATACCAGATAGTTCACTTGTGCAGTCTGTTTTGAATGGTCTTCCTGATTCATATCAAAGTTTTGCTTCTACTCTTCGGTTGATGATGAAAGGCAATCCAAATGCCTTATCATTTGAGGAGTTAGTCTCTGTCCTGTTGCAAGAAGATCAATCCAGGCAGAACAGGTCCATTATGCGAGTTGCAGATCAAGCTTTCTTGGCTAGTCATAAGGGCAAAGGAAAATGGAGCTCTTCAACTAGTAAGCAGAACTACTAATTTTGCACATTCGAAGAAGGAAGATAAAGATGAGAAGAAATCAGAAAAGCAGAAATTGTTTTGTAAGTACTGTAAAGGGAATGATCATATCATAAAGAACTGTCTAAAATTGGCTGCTAAAGAGGCAAAGAAGAAAGAGGCTGGAATGGTTGTTGCAGAGGCCTCTACACCAAAAACAGAGTCTGCTAATCTTGTGCAGGAAGAAGAATGGGTGTTTACTACTGTCTGCAGTTTTGATCCATCTTCTCATGAGCAGTGCATGTCTGCAGTAGACTCAGATGTTTGGTATTTTGATAGTGGGGCGACCAAACATATTACCTCGCAGCGTAGTTTCTTCTCTTCACTCGAGCCTGCCCCTACAGGGAATACTGTTACATGCACCAACAACTCCTCTTATCTTGTTATGGGAGTTGGTAAGATCATTTTGACTATTGCTGATGGTAGTTCTTTCACTTTGTCAGATGCTTTATTTGTGCCAGGGATCAAAAAGAACCTGTTATCAGTTTCTGCATTAGCCAACATTAGCTTGGTTGTCAAATTTGTTGATGACAGTTGTACAGTTCATGATCTGTCAAATGGCGATGTGATTATTGCTTCTGGCATTTTATGTCGATGGTTGTATAAGCTCATAGACTACGAAAGATCTATAAATGATTTGGCATGTGTAGTAAATGATTCTCAGACTATGTCAGATGCAAAGCTTTGGCATGCATGCTTTGGTCATTTGAATTTTGCTAGTTTGCTACGCCTGCAGAAATCTAAAATGGTGTCCTCTTTGCCCAAACTTGAGGCACCTAGAAAACATGTTTGTGAAGGATGTATTTTGGGCAAACTGTAGCATTCGTCCTTTCCAAAAGATGGTTCAGTTCGGGCTACTCAAAAATTGCAGCTTGTACATGGTGATGTTTGTGGTCCTATGCAGACACCTTCTTTTGGGAATTACCTTTACTTCGTGACTTTCATCTATGATTTTTCCAGGCATGCATAGGTATATCCATTGAAGGCAAAGTCCGAAGTGTTCATGCGCTTCAAACAGTTTTTGGTTTTGGTTGAAAATCTATCAGCATGTAAAATGGGCACCCTCCGTTCTAATCGAGGGGGGAATATATGTCTTCTGATTTTAATGCAATTCTGGCTGAACGTGGGATAAAACACCAATGTATAGTGCCATATACACCTCAACAGAATGGAGTTGCTGAACAAAAGAACAAGTCACTCATGGAGATGGCGAGGTGTGTGGTCAAGAGTCAGGCTTTGCCACATAGTTTCTGGCTTGAGGCTGTCATGTGTGTAGCATATGTACTGAACATGTGTCCCACTAAAGCACTGCAGTCTATCACTCCATATGAGGCTTAGCATGATCGCAATCCATCTATTGCTCATCTTCATGTTTTTTGTTGTTTGGCATATGCATTAGTGCCTGAACAACATCGCAAAAAATTGAATGATAAAGCAGTAAAATGTATTTTTGTTGGGTATAGTTCTGAAAGTAAAGGCTAGCATCCACAAACCAAATGCATTCTGGTTAGCGGTGATGTTGTTTTTGTGGAAGATGCTATGCAGCCATTGCTTTCATGTACTAAGGAGACATTTGTTAGCTTCAAAGACATGTATGATACTTTGCTGCCTCTTTTTACAGATGGACAGTCTAGTGCTGGTCCCAATGAGGCAACTTCTCAGCCTTTGCAGGTTTCATGTGATGATGCAGATCATTCCATTTCTGATGGGGATTTGTTGATATATTTAGGTAGTGATGTGTGTGAACACATTAGGACCGCCAGGGCACTTTTTTCGTTCTTTAGGAGGATTTTTTGCCCCAGGCTTGTATATATACCTTTTGCCCTAATGGGCTACTTATCTTTGTACATTCTCTAGTAATACATTCAGTATTGTGTGTTGTGCTCTAAGCTTTTTCTTCTTCCTTGTGCTGTTCGTATGCTTTCGTAGACGTCTAACTCCAACATGATTTAACTTGGAGAAGGTGCGCAATCTATAGGTGACACCTTGTGAAAAGTTTTATAAAAAACTTTACACATTTGATCAGTCAATGAGTGAGTTATGTGCAACAAACTTTCTGAGTAGTGACTCTCTTCATAGTTAGTTCAAGATTTTGATAATCTGGTATTGATCCTCCAAATTGGTAAAGGTTTTGAGTTATTCTTGATATAGAGGTGCTCTAACATCAAGGATAACTTGTTCTTTTGGAGATTAACACTCTCCATCAGTTGTATCAGAGCAGGAATCATCAAAATTGAAGAAAGGAGGACCCCGACTGTTGAAGGTGTACAGAAATCAACCTTTGAAGGTTCAAAAGGTGAAAGTTTGAAGTGAAAGCTTAAGAAGGAGGCCTGAAGCTATCAAGAAGATCAAAAGGAACTTCATTCCAAGTAAAGGTACACTTATTCCTCATAAAGCTTGAAGAATTTAATACACAGGTGAAGAAAGGATGGGAGATTCTCTTCAGATAGAGAAATTGGATAGAGAAAACTATCCAACATGGTCAATGAGGATGGAAGCTCATCTCATGAGCAAAGACCTGATAGGTTACATCACAGTGAAGAAGAAAGACAACAATTCAGAGATCCTAGTGTTCCAACTAGGGATTAACTTTCTGATTTGAAGACTTGGATGAAGAAGGATGCTCAAGCAAGGAGCATTATCTATATGGGAGTCAATGACTACTTGCTACCTCATATTAGAGGTCTTGAAAGTGCAAGTGATATATGGAATACTTTGGAGGAGCATTTCCAAAACACTACGAAGTCAAGGAAGGCATCTTTGTGGGCAGAGTTTACCACATTCAAGAAGAAGGCCGCTCAATCCATCTCTAATTATGTAACAAGGATGAAGGACATTGCAGATGCATTAGGAGAAGTTGATGAAGATATTGAGGAGGATAAATTGGTAAGGCAAATCCTCACAAGTTTGAGAGGATATGGGAAATGGAAGCCATTCATTTTGTCTACTGAATTATCACTAGATCATTTCACTCCTGATTTAAATCAGTTGCTAGGACACATGCCAACTTTTGAGCAGGATGTCAAAGGTGACGGTGATAAGAGTGAAGGTTAAGCAATGTATTCAAAGGATAAGAAGAAGAATAGCAAAGGCAAGCAACAAGCAAATGAAGAAGAATGAACAACTATCCAAGCCAACTTCCTAAGAGGAAGAGGAGGTGGCAAAGGTAGAGGAAGAGGTAGAAGCAATAAAGATGGAGCCAAAGCTTGTTGGATTTGTGGTAAGACAAATCAATTAGCTCATGATTGTTGGCATAATAATCAGAATAATGGTGGATATAATGAGAACTTTAATTCTATAGGAAGAGGTGGTAGAAATCAAAGAGGTAATTTCAGAGGTAGGCGTAGTAGAGGTTACTTTGGAAGAAATGCAGGTAGAGGATTCCAAAGTCAATCCTACAACAATACCTACTACAATTATGCTTCAGATCAAAAGGAGGATTCAACCTTGATTATGAATGCAACTTGTGAAAGGCAAAGTGAAGACCAAAGAGTCATCTACATTGACTCAGGATGTAGCAATCACCTAAGTGGTAACATAGCTTTGATGACTGATTTGGAGAATAGGTAACTAATCATATAGTTCAAACAGGGGATAATACAAAGCAAAATGTGAAGTCAATTGGATCAATGAAGGCCAAGGATGGAAGTACTCTTCTAAGTAAGGTCTTGTATGTTCCTACAATTCCAAAGAATCTGATAAGTGTAGGGCAAATTGTTGAAAAAGGTTATGAAGTAAGGTTCACTAATGATGGAGTTTTTGTGGAAGACCCTAGCAATGGGTATAAACAAATTGTTTCAAGAAAGAAAGAAGGAACACTCTTCACATTAAAGATTCAAGGTAATGTTGGTCATGCCTTGTTCACTTATGGAGGACATAAGATCTCTGAGTTAGATCTTTGGCATAAAAGACTTGGACATTTCAATGAAAGAGGTATTAAAGATATGGTTAACAATGGTTCAGTGCTTGGATTGCCTAATGTTGCAGGTCAACATATGACATACAGATGTGAGGCATGTCAATTAGGTAAGGCTCATAAGCAATCATATTCTAAGCATGGTTTCATGTATTCAGAGAAGCTTGAGTTGGTACACACAGATGTGTGGGGACCATCAAAGGACTTCAATATTAATGGTTCAAGATATTATGTGATTTATGTTGCAGAAAGAATCACAAGTCAGAAGTTGAAGAGACTAAGGTCAGATGGAGGGGGAAAGTATTTCTCTAATGAGTTCAATGATTACTTATGGAATGCAGGTATAAAAAGGGAAGTTACTTGCAGGTACTCTCCTCAACAAAATAGTGTAGCAGAAAGGAGAAATAGAACGTTTGTTGAGTTTGCAAGATCAATGATGAAGGAGAAAAATTATCCAAACTATTTGTGGGCTGAGGTTGTAAATACAGCTACATATTTGGTCAATAAGTTACCATGTAAAGCTCAGAAGGGTATGACACCATATGAAGCTTGGTGGGGTAAGAGACCTACCTTAGATCATTGCAAAGTATTTGGATGTTTGGCTTATGCATATGTGCCATCTCAGTTGAGGCATAAATTGGAACCTAAAGCTGAAAAGTATGTGTTCATTGGATATGATGATAAACAGATGGGTTATCGATTGTGGAGTCCATCCAGAAAACAATTCCTTGTATCAAAGGATGTTACATTTGATGAGCAAGGTACTTGGTATGTAGGTACAATCAATATTCATGCAGGTGATTAAGAAGTTGCGCGTCAGAAGAAAGGTAAATCAAAGGTTCAGATACTTGATGAAGAAGAGAACAATGAAGTACAAGTGGAAGTTGAAGAAGTGCCAAGGTTTGATCCAGAATGTGATGAACCAGGAACTTCAAGAAGTGGAGAACTCAGAAGGTCATCAAGACACAAATGGCAACCTACAAGGTATAGCTATGATACTTCTTTTTTGACTACTAAGGATTATGCTTACATGATGAAAGCAGATGAAGACCCTTCTACATATGAAGAGGCAAAGGTAAGGAAAATTGGGAGAAAGCTATGCAGGAAGAGTATAATGCATTGATGGAAAATGAGACTTGGGATTTGGTTCCTAAACCAAATAGTCGGAAGATCATTGTATGCAAATGGGTCTACAAGACAAAGAGGTATGCAGATGGAAGTGTGTCTAGGTATAAAGCTAGACTTGTTGTGAAAGGATTTGCCCAGACATATGGAATAGATTATGATGAGACCTATAGTCCTGTGGCAAAGATGAAAACCATGAGGACACTCATAGCCATTGCTGCATGTAAAGGTTGGAAACTATGTCAATTAGATGTGAAGAATTCTTTTCTTAATGGTTATATTTTAGATGATGTTTTCATGGAGCAACCGCAAGGATTCAGAGATAAAAGGTATTCAGAATATGTATGTAAGATCAAGAGAGCTTTGTATGGTTTGAAGCAGGCCCCAAGGGCATGGAATTATAGACTTGTGAAGTTCCTGAAGGAACTTGGTTTCTAAGTATCTAAAGCATATAGTAGCTTGCTTGTCAAAGCAAGTGATGATGGGTTCATTTACATGTGCATATATGTTGATGACATAATCCTTACAGGTACAGATGAGAAGGGCATACAAAGCCTCAAGAAATAAATGGAGAAAGAGTTCAAGATTAGTGAATTGGAAGACTTGTCATATTTCTTGGGCATGGAGATCTCATATACCCAACATGGAGTGTATGTAACTCAAGAAAGGTATTTGAAAAACTTGTTGATCAAGTTTAAAATGGAAGATTGCAAGGTTGCACCTACTCCAATGGAGGTGAATCACAAGTTGAGCAGATATGGAGGAGAAGAATTCAAGGACATGAAGCTATATCAAAGTCCAGTTGGTAGTCTAATCTATGCTACATTAACTAGGCCTGACTTGTCATATGCAGTTGGCGTATTGTCTCAATTCATGCATTGTCCTAGGAAAGAACATTGGGTTGCAGGATAAAGAGTATTGAGATACATAAAGGGTACACTCAAGGAAGGTTTGTATTATGGTTTTACATCAGATACAAGCATCAATATATATAGTGATATAGATTGGGAAGATAATCCTGATGATAGGAGATCAACATATGGATACTTGTGTTATGTGGGAGATAAGTTAATCTCTTGGTGCTCTAAGAAACAACACACAGTTGCTTTATCATCTACAGAGGCAGGGTATAAAGGTATGGTAGAAGCTGCAAAGGAAGTCATATGGTTGAAAACTCTCATGAAGAGTTTTGACATCATTCAAAGTACACCCACTATTCATGGAGATAATATGAGTTCATTATATCTAGTTGCTAACCCTGTTTTTCATGCCAGAACTAAACACATTGAGATTCAGTATCACTTCTTAAGAGAAAAGGTGATTGATAAGGAGATTGAAGTCATACATACTTCAACAAAGGATCAGATTGCAGATATGTTAACCAAAAGCTTGGATGGACCAAAGCTACAAAGATTCAAAGACATGGCAGGTATAAAGAAGATAGAGAAAACCTCAATTGATGATTGAGGAGGAGTTGTTGGTGCAAGTCAACCACCAATTGATGTTTTGGATAAAGACTTGAAACCAAAGGAAGAAGAAAAGATCAACAAATGAAGAGTGAATATAGAACATATTCAGGAAATGAAGGCTTGTATACATATGTACATTAAACTATAGCTAGCTCATTTATACCTTTGTTTTAGTCATGAGCTTGTACATATATGCCTATATATATACAAGTAAAAAGTTGGGGCAAGTATGAGAGATCATGTGAAGAGAAGAATTAGTTGTTGTAAGAGTCATTAGACAATTTAGAAGTGAAGGAAATCTCTCTTATCATTCAGATGTACAATTTTCTGAATAGAAGAAAAAGTTGCACCCCATATTTTGTTGTGTTCTCCTTCTGTGTTTGATCATTTCAAGAATCCTTTTGTAGATGTCTAATTCCATATTTAATGCTTCTATGGTTAAAGTTTGAGAGGCTAATTGTAAACAGGATGAGAGAATTATGTGTAGGAACATTTATATGTGAAGAACTATTGAGTGTCTTCTAAAACAGGCGCAATCTTAATGGTCAAAGAAGTGATCAGTTCTCAATGCACAGTGTAAAGTTTTGCACAAATGAGGAGTCAAAATCTAAGTTGGAAGGTAGTCCATCTATGGCTAAAAGCATTTGCTTAAACGGGTCCTAGTTTGGGAGAACTATGTGTTAGAAGTTGCAAGTGTCAAAATCGACTCTACAAGAAGACAGTTTAAGACATAGGTAGATTGTTTGGAACGTTTTGTTGGAGTTAGATGTCCGCAGAAGCACGCGAACAGCACAAGGAAGAAGAAGAAGCTTGGAGCACAACGCACAATACTGAATGTATTACTAGAGAATGTACAAAGATAAGTAGCCCATTAGGGCAATAGGCGTATATACAAGCCGGGGGAAAAAAACCTCCTAAAGAGGGAAAAAAGTGCCCCGGTGGTCCTAGTGTGTTCACACACATCACTACCTAAATATATCAACAAATCCCCCCTGGGAGTGATGCGGTGAACAAGGAGCTCGCACTCATGTATAAGGAAGTGTCAAGCTATGTGGAAATCAATCCACAAAAGGAAGTAAGCCCAAAGCTTTGTGGAAAGCTTCAAACTTCTCCCTAGGCAGAGCCTTCGTGAAAAGGTCTGCAATGTTCTCCTGCATGGGCACATATGCCAAGCTGATCTCCCCAGCAGAGAACCTGTCCCTGACATAATGATAATGCACCTCAATGTGCTTAGTGCGAGCGTGGAACACAGGGTTCCTTGCAACTGCCAATGCGCTCTGACTGCAGTGAAGATGGTGGTGGCAGAAGACTGACCAACACCCAAATCAGCCATAAGGCGTCTGAGCCACACACACTCAACAGTAGTTGTGAAAGCTGCCCTATACTCACCTCACAACTGGAAGTGGCCACAATAGGCTGCTTCTTGCTCAACCAAGATATACATGAGCTACCAAGCATGAAGCAAAAGCCACTAGTGGACACACGAGTGTCATAGCAACTAGCCCAGTCTGAGTCAGAAAAAGCATGCAAATCTGGCGGTAGTGATCCCCCCGTACCACTCAAGTAGCGAAAGATGCGCTTAACCGCCTACCAATGCTTGACACCTAGGCAATGCATAAACGTGAAGCTGAGTAAAGGGTAGTTTTCATAGCTATAGTGGATTATATATGGTTGAGATGCCTATTGATGGATCTTTGCATGGAGATTGATGTTGCTATGCATATAGTTAGAGTGCATTGGCTATTGCATGAAACCCGGTATTTTATACATGGACCAAACATATTGAGGTGCATTGTCACTATGTGAGAGAGCACCTTCATGCAGGAGATGTTGATTTGGTACATGTGCCTACACAAGATAATGTGGCAGACATATTCACCAAAGCTCTTCCACGGGAAAAGTTTGAAGCTTTTCGCAAAGCTTTAGGCTTATTACCTTGTGGGGGCTGATCTGTCGCTCCCTGTATGTGTTCACATCATTCACTGCAGGGGGGTTTGTTACACTTATGTGTTCCTCGAGTAGCTTTGATGTGAACCTTTTCCCTATACATGGGCACTTTTTACTCTAATGATGGCTATAGATTTTTTTCCCCATGTTACCACATACATGATTTACTCATATGTGGTGGTACTTTCACTTAGGGTTATTATTCAGCTCTTACTTCAGTTCAATTCATCATCAATAGAGAGAGCTATTCCAGCCATCCATCTTCTCAGTGTCTCTTGCTGTGTTTGTGCTCCTTGTGTGTGCTTCTCATGTGTCTCTCGCACTTCCGCACACACCCAACAAAATATATGACATTGCTTTAGCTCTTGAATTTGAAGTGCACAAGATTAGACTTAGTTGATTCGGTCCATCTCAATGATTGAGTGACTATGTTACCTTCATCTAGAAGGTAACAATCACTACAAGGACCAAAGGAGATGATCCGAACAATCACTACAAGGTTCATATCCATGATTTTAAAGTTAAGAAACATAGATGGTTTGCCAAATTACAAGATGTTTTCATGACAAAAGATATGATGCTCAACAATCAAGCCATACATTTTTCATCATACTATAGATAAATGTTGATTGTTGGTGAGTTGGTTTGTATGGTTTTATTGAGTTTCGTAAATCATTTTTTTGAACTCTTTTATTTGCTGTGGATATTTTTCCATCGGATGCTATTGAATGCAACCGATTGAATGCTCTGCAAAATTTATGTATGTAGAAAAGATTTCAATATTTTTCAAAACATTATAATTATATGTTTTTCTGTAGAATACAAAATATCAGCACATGGAAATGCTTGTGAATAATTAATTGAGTCTCATGTTCCTTCTATTTCATCTTTAGATTGGGAGTAGCTTGAACAGTGGACATTATCAAGCTTTCAAAACAAGATCAAAGATGACATTGAAAGATCAATGAGGCTAGAAAAAAATTCATGGAGACTCAGAATACAATGTTATTTACCTTTACATGTGCTTGTTTCATGCTTTAAACACATGAGTTTCCATAAGTAAAAAACTGTGTACTGGAAGAGCATCTATTTCGAAAATTGATGGCCATCAAGATTTGGAGTTCAAACGAGCTTCAATGTGGAGGAGATAATTTTAGCTGCAAAGGAAGCTGCTATTCTAATTTCATATCACATATCTTAATAATTTATCATCATAGGCTTTCATTTTAGGAGATGGAAAAAGAAGCTTTGAGAATGGTTTCTCTTAGATTCATAACATAATCAAAATTCAAAATGTAGGTTATGATGCATCCAAAATTCCAACCCATGAAAAATAATTGTGAACTCAAATTGGAAATTGAGGGATGTAAGAAAGCTATTAGAATTCCAAGATGAGGTTACATTAGAATTCAAGCTCTCACCTGATGGCAGATTTATAAACATAGGATTAGAGAAAGGTACCTACCTATCGCCAAAAATATTTACATTTCATCCCATAAGAATGTAAACATTTGCAATCTCTTTTGACTTTTGTCTTTTCTCTTATGGGTTTCCAATTATTGCAATCACATTATTTTATTCAAGATGATACTTGCTATGTGTCAAATATTAATTACTTTAAGTGCATTGAGGTCAGATTATGTTAGCTGCATCACAAAGCTTGAACACATTTTCAAATATAAAATAATTAAAGAGAGAAGCATTACAAATAGATGAAAATTTGATCTTTCTTTAGGAATAAGACAGTGTTGTATCATTCTTAAAATACAATATATATATAATAAAACAAAGCTATAGAATGCCTTTCAACATGTGTTGGATAAGACTTTTACATGGGCTAGGTAGCTAGTGTTGATCGTACATAAGACAAACTGTACATTCACTTGGGGGATGGATTCTTAGGAGAAAGCTTAGAATCTACTTTGTAGGATGAGTGATGAGAAAAGGTTTTGACATACTCTCTCTTAGAGTCTGCTTTGGGATTTGGCTTCTTATGTTTATGTTTCTTGGAGGCTTCAAGTTTCCACTTTTTCTTTGGAGCATGCTTTAAAGATGACTGAATATAATATGATTGGGTGTAAGGAGGTGGTGGCTTTGGTTTCATAGGGACATATTCAAGCCCTCATTTATGTTAGGTATTGCTTTCTCTCTCACCAAATGAAGCGAGACATAAAATCTATGCCCTAGGAGCCTAACCGCATTTGCAATCACCCTCCATCCACATGATGTAGAGTCCTTCTATACTCGCACATTTAATTGCGTAAAAGAAAATTGCTTTTTTCATTCCCTTTGCAAATATCTCGATGATCAAGGTGCATTTCGAGTAGCAAGGAAGCACTACAAAGTAAAAAATTATCACAATGGATGGAACTGAGATGGTACATAAACAAAATAATGTCACTACAACTTGCAATTTGAACTTTCTATGTTGTGTTTGGAGAGAATTTTCAAACATTGCATGATGTTCCACAAAATCAATTATGATAAGACTCCAAGGGCTACTTGTAAGTGAACCCAATGTCTCCTGAAATGGAAAGCCCTACTTGCAAGTGAACATTTCACACTTACAAAAGAATGACTATGTGTAGTAAAGATAACCAAAAATTTACTTCTCAATGTTATGGGTAAATAAGGTATTCCACATCCAGTGTGAAATTCCTCAGGAGGAAACCCTTGCTTATAGAGAATGCAATTTGCGACAAGTGGACCCGAGACAAATACTTTCCTTCCAAGTTCCTTCTCACATTGCTTGATTAGAACCCTTCAAAATATAATCTCAATGAGACAAGAACATTTGTATAAAACTAAACGTTGAACATATGTATGTTAAATATCTTTTTAAACATATATAAAAATGAAACAATCTACAAAAAAGAAATTGAACATGATAGCTGAGAACAATATTGACAATGTTGTGAGAGACCAACATTCACAGAAATTTTTTGTTATCCGTAGTTCTTATATCTAGGAGGTACTCCTCCTCCCATGGCACTGAAACTTTTAAAATTATTTGACCATCATCATTCTTAAGTAATTCCAAATTTGCTTTCCTAAGATTCTCAAGATCTAAAAAAAGGAGACTTCTTCAAGATCTTGAAGAATTTTCTCTCTCAAGATTCTCAAGCTCTTGAAGAAGGAGACTTTCTCCTGTCAACATGTCTTTCTTTATTTTTTCTTCACCAGCCTTCGTAACATTTCTTTTCTTATGTTCATGATGAGAAACCTCTTCAATTTTAAATGAGGAGGGCTTGGGTTTCCTTATTGAAGGCATAATAAATAATAGCATAGCACAATAGACCATTAGACAAAGATGAGAAAAATGCATAGTGAGAGATAGAGAACTCAAATTCTCGCTTAGAGGGATGAAGCTATAAGGATGGTGTTGTCCACTCATGTACTCCCAATATGGAGCTTAGATTGCAATCTAGATAGAGCTTTGCATAGGCCATGCTTATATAGCTTTTACAATGGGACTCAATATAGATAAGCATAGTTGGGAGAGACAAAATATAATATTCGGCAATATCTCCATGAGTAGAAGTCCTACCATCTTGGCCATGTGGGCCATGAGGATAGCCCCCTTAGACTCAAAAGAAGTAGGGATGCCCTCCTCTACATTCCTCCCACTAAGGTTGTATGGGAAAATTGTGCAAAACCATAAGACCTTTTTTTTCACCTTGAATGGAAACGCAATGGCCCGAACCCAACCTCATGGCTAGGTTCACAAAGATCATCTATTGCCAACAATGGTCACACATAAACCTCGTCCAACTTGAGTTTAGGGCTCCACGAATTTATGGGCTTTATGGCCTCTCCTCAAAATAGAGGCCCTACAACTTAGAACACCATGAATCACTTGTAGTCAATTGAGGGTGCAGTATGGAAATATCTAACACCTTCGCCCCTCAATGCTTCCATATGGTGAAGCAATTCCTTGATCCAATGCAAAGCTTGTGAAAGTGTCAATGAAGCTTCTCCCTCTTGAAAGCCTTGGTGAAATGCACTAACTCAACTAAAGCAAAAATGCACTTTGATGGATTGCTAAAGAGACTAGAGAAAACAATAGCTAGATCAGGAAAGCCAACAACATTGCAGGTGAGTAATGCTAGATGTGAAGAGACAGGTATTTTCCCGAAGGAAGCTTATGCTCCAAACTCTACAGATAGTGGAATCCCTTCTTTAATGCATCAACACTCACAAGTATTCCTAAAAGAGATTCAAGAAGAAAAATGGGCCAAGGAGAGTGAGAATCCTCCTCCCATTGGGCTAGTAGATGATCTTTATGATCAATTTCCATAGGATATTCCTTCTATCTATGAAGAACAAGAGGATGCCCAGTCTAGTGAATAGTTAGACTTTGAGTATAATTCCTTATAGGAATTGCCTCATTTCACAGGCCCATGGGAGTCTAAGGCTATCCATGTGAGAGCACCCACGGCCATGGTAAGAAATGAAACCTTAGTTGTACTTAGGAACATCGACATAGTGAAGAACACCAAAGTGCAATGTCATCTCACTTGGGAGGAGCTACACAAAATTAAACTAGAATTAAGGAAACACATAGCCAATGAAGTGTTAGAAGTAGATAAAACTCATTCCTAGGTAGGATCACACAAGATAGTACTCGAGATACCCGTGGAAAAAATAGGTGATATGAGCAAAGAAGAAGAAGGAAATACCTATCTCGCTATCACTTATCAGGGTTACACAACGAAAGCTATCTTGGACTTAAGTGCGGGTGTTGCTATTGCTACCACCTCCTTATGGAAGCATTGGGCCAAACTGGGACTCAAACCAACGAGAATGAAGTTGAAAATGGCAGAAAAAAAAGAGAGAGACCAAACCTTGAGCCAGTAGAGGAAGAGACCCTCTTTGAATTCCCCAAGAACTTCAAGAAATATGAAATAGGAGATAAAAAAGTCATGATCAGGATGCCTTCTAGGGAGGCACTCATAGGAGTGGCTTACGAAACCAAAGAGCAATCATGGTACCCATTTCGTGAATGAGATCATTGAATATTTGGTGCAAGAATTCATGCTCATTCATAAGAAATCGACCCCATACCACCCACAAGCAAACGAACAAGGAAAAAGCACAAATAAGATCTTATGCATTGTGCTAACGAAGTTGGTGAATAATAAATGTTTTGATTATGAGAAACAATTACATCATGCTATTTGGGCATACAGAGTGGCCTATAAAATGGTACTCCAGGCTACACCCTTTCATGTGGTATTTTGCGTGCATGTCGTGTTTCCACTAGATTTTTTTATGCCTACCTTAAAATTGGCACAAGAGCATCAATCGACTGCCATGAGCTCTCATCTAGAATTTTTGACTTGCAACAACTAAAAAAAACTAGATTAAGAGCAGTCACTGGGATTTACGTAGCCAAGAAAAGACAAAAGGCCTACTTTGATGCACATCTGAAAGATAAGGGATTAAAGCCAAGAGACTTAGTCTTGGTGTATACACTAAAACAACATGCTAGGAAATTGGAGAAGTGTGGCTATGGACCCACAATTATTAAGAGAATATCAACAAGTTGAGTTGTCCAATTAGCCACCCTATAAGGCAGTATCCTACCTAGTTACATCAATGGATGCATATTCAAATTGTATCAAGAATCCCTCATAGAGGAAATGCGAAATCGACTCAACACAACCAAAAAATGTAAAGAAGAAAAATAGATTAGAGAAGAGGCTCAGGCAAAAGCTCAAGAACGCATCCAACACATGAAGTTAAGAAGACAAGGTAGATATTAACCTAGGCAAGATGCTTATGATTCATCGAGATACCACATGGCTATGTGTCAAACAATGAGTGGAGCTCATCACGACATCGTAAATAGACGTCCTTTTGTAACCTTAGAAATAGGACAAGGAAGGATGCAAAGACTATAAAAGCCTTATTAAAGTGTATCTCATAGGATTGAGAGGAGTGGAAACCCCTTGCCTCAGCGAAGTGGAACTTCCCATCTCCATTCATGATGTCCCCATGACAGTAAAACTACTAGTGTGTCAAGATGAGGATCTTACAGAACCTCTTGTCTTGGGTCAAGATTGGATCTATGACCATGCGATGAACTTAAACCTAAGAAGTGGACTTCTTCAAGTTTGGGTGAACTAGCAAAAGATCACAATTGAATTAGTGAATTAGCCACTCAAGGAGCTAGGAAAGGCACCTACTCTAGTTCTTCCAGGAGCACACATGAAGATAATGATGATGTTATTTTCCAAACTCTGTGATGTAGAAGGAGACAACTCATGAAGGAGTAGTAGATGCCAATATGGAACTCTCTTCTTTTTCAAAGATAACTGAGGCCCAACGAGTAAGGAAGCCTAAGAAGTAGATGGATCAGATCACTCAATCTTATGATGAGAAGCCAATTTGACATAATATGATAGATAGAGTGAAGTAGATTTGGATACGCAAGAGTGAGCAATCCTTGGCTCCCTTAGTAGAACCAACCCTACATACAAAAAGAATGAAGCAGTTACATAAAACCAAAGCTGAAGGCTCCAGGAGTCAACCTCAATGAATCGTTTCCATTTGGATACCTAAGCAGTCGAATAAAGCTGACCCCAATGCACGACAAATTTGGGTGCCTAAGACCTACTTACGTGGTCAATTATATATGCATAGACTCAAAAGAAAAAACCGACACTCACAAGCATTCTCTTCAATGCTTTATGAAGGGCATCCATTATCACCACATCCTCACAACAAATTTTACCTAGGTTTACTTGGAAATGGGTACCTAAAAAGCCCCAAATCCAAGTACAATTATCTTTGATACCCCTAAAGGCCACTAATGTTAAGAGTTGTAACCCCATAAGGGCCATCTGGCAAGTCAAAACTTGTACCAAACCTTTGATCCGACCATCTAAATTCACCTTACAAAAGGATAGATTCATATTGAGTACATTGCACATCCAGAGTGTGCATATAGGGAAGTGACTAAACACTAACAATCATTCATAAAACACCTCATCGAAACTAACCTACTAACCACACTAAATATCATGTTGGTATTGTAAAGGGGACAAGGAATCATCTACTTTCCAAAGCAATGCTAATATGATCTTCTTACTTCTAGCATATTTAGGTGCAACCATAATCAGTAGCACAATGGAAGATATGGCAGGAACAAGTTCACAAGCTGGAACTACTTATCAAATTGTTGACATAGAGAGATTGCTCATATCAGAGGAACCTAAAGAGTGGCCAAAGGAGATGCTAACAATGCAAAGCATTCGCATACAGGATCCACCCATGGGTCATATGATGAGAGTTAACAAGAACTCACACTAGTTTAGTGAGATGGAAGGACCATTAGGAGAAGGCACATATATATGGGAAGTTGAGATCGAGTACAACAATACATGGGGCAAATATGAATTCTTCACTGGTGAGTTTGAGAAATTATAGAATGCAACAGACTTAAGGTTGATATGGTAGAGATAGGGTTTGGAAAAACACTTCGCTACCAGAACATTTGTAGCTCCATCATTGAAACATGGAAATGAGTTAAAAAGATTTTGTATGACCAATAACTTAATTCGAGAAGCCCTATACATGAGAGGGATGCATATTCCCACCAAAAAAGAAGGGATGGTCCTAGAAAGCATGAAGAATAGGAATTTGATGAAGCTCAAAGATATGGTGGCTATGACACCAGATATTGTAGTGCACCTTCGAATGTGTATGCAACATTTCGCATCCCAAGGCAAGAGAGATTAACAATGCCCCATAAAATGGTTTGGTTTAGCTTGCATCTTGTTGACACACAAAATATGACAATTAATCTTCCACACTCGATTATAGATCAAATTCATCAAGCACGCAAGCGATGGCCATGCAAACCAATATTACATGGATGTTGTGCTCTTACTCGAATCATCTATAGATGCCTAGTTTATGACATTTTGATTCAGACAGCTCTGCCTTGGAACATAGTACAACAATTTAAAAGCAGAAAAGCTTTAGCTCCACCATCCAAGAGGATCAGTGGGTCAATTCCTTGTGCACAACCCCAAGGTGCCACCTTGTCACCAGACATATCTTTAGCACCACAAAGAGTAGTCTGACCCTTTACACTCTAAATACCAAGGTGAAGCACATATGGATCCAGTTTGATTTTCCCCCTAGTGCTATCGAACCTAGAATTCCTTGGGGGAGTGCTCTTAAAAGAACTCAGCAATGCAGATTCTGAAAAAATCCTTCAAGAAGTGAATCTTGAATCAGGAGAAGAATGAGAAGGTGACCAACAACAAAAACAACATGATGAAGGACAACAAGAACCGATCGAAGAAGAAGAAGATGAAACCGACAAAGACAAGCAGCATGATGAAAAATAGAGAGAAGCCATAGGAGCCCTTGCTTATACTATGCAATTACAAAGACTTTATGATATGATAGTGAGTGTGGAGGAAAGACATCGACTTTCCTTCAGTACATCACCACTATCAGGCATAGCATTCACAACTCCCATTCCCCTTCATTCAACCCTATCACTTTTGCATCCATTTTTGTAAATAATACATTCAATACTATGATTCAATGTGTAACATAGCTTCAACAAGACTATCAACAATTAGAAGACATAAATGTGATCTTAGTGGGTGGGTCTCAACAATTATAGAAGAAGATAATTTTCCACTACAAGTGGAGTATCTTATCCTCCAACAAGCGCACAACAAGCTAAATACCAAAGTACAAGGAGTGGATATAGAAGAAGTTCAGAATTTAGAAGAGATGTTGCATGACCAAAATGCAATGAATGGCAAACTACTAAGGAACTTAGGCTACTACTAACACTAGAAGAGAACAAGAGGGTGCAACAACAAAATCAACACAACCTAGAAGCTGCCATGGAAGGGACTCCCAAAGCCACAATCAATCCAACCCGGTTTCAAGCTATACCTTCATATAGCATCCACATTCTACTCGAAGATCATGCTTACTTTTTGGATTTGTATGCCAAGTTAGAAGAAGAGTGTGCCAATCTAAAAAAGTAGATAGCAAATCGTAGCATACAGGTATCCAAAGCAATCCTTCTTCCACTAGATATGCAAGAACTAGAGACCCTCCAAAAACAAGTGGATGAACTTCAAGCATGACTGCTACAATATGAAAGACCACCTTTGCCAATAGTGGAACCCAAACCCAAAGAGGTGGTTGAAATCCTAATAGAAGAAACCTTTGAGGACCCATATGAACGAATACCAATACTAGGAGGACTGTTGTTGTAGTATGCCCTTGGGGAGCCAAGACCCACACCACCTTGCATGGAAGCAAGAAGGAAGGCTCAAGAAGGACTCTCCTTTCATCCACCCCAACCTCCATCATGTTCAAGCCATTGGCCATCAACCCGCAGCTATGCCACATGCTTGAAAACATGGAGCGATGGGAGTCAAGGATCCTAGTAGAATTTACACAAATCATCGAGCACTCGGAGACCAGTTTCTGCAATAATGTTGCCAGCAGATCTGTTGCTGCATCTTTTGTTGCACCATGCCCATATGTTGGTGAATGTGCTTGGTGTATTCTTTCTACTACTGATGGGCCATGGTGTTTGAGAAGTGGCTATAGGACTCAGAAATGGTGCCTTCTAACCACCAGCCACCTGTGTACTCATAATGCTCCAGTTAGTAGTTAGGACACAACAACACATAAAAGCTCACAATGTATTTTGGAATGACAACTTTGAATCGACACCAAGTTCCGAATACCCTACAGATAAATACTTTGGAAGAGCCCTTCAGAGCTGCATTCACACTTATTTGAGCACTCACACCCGCAACTAGCCACCAACCAAGGGCAACCACAATAAAATGATACCTCGGGATGGTATTTCAGTTATATATCAATCTCCCTCCATGATGCCTAAGAGCGAGCTGAATGAGGAGGACCATAGGTATCCTTGTATATTCAATCATTTTTGTTGTACCATACATGGGGGCTATCAAAAACTTCCCTTTTTTGACATTTTTCTTCATGAGGAATACATATCAAAAGTTGTTGATGGTAATACTTCCTGACTGTTATAGATGAAACACTATGGGATAGTTCTGATCTGGATCTTTTTATTCTGTTGTAGCACATGGCACAAGCCTGAAAAAGAGTCTTATCCCACATGATGCATTCCACCATGGTATTGTCTGGGCAAAGAGGACTTCCTCTGGAAAGAGCTTCTGGCTGATGACTTCTGAAAGAGCTTCACCTTGGTCCTCAATCTTGTTGGTAGCCAATTATAAAAGCATGTGCTTGCTGCACGGACCAGGTTATGACTGAATGAATCGATCAACCTCATGCATTGGAGATCTCCTAGGGGTCTTTCTGCCCTACTTTTGTGAGTGCTACTAGAAATGGGGAACCAGTGAAGAGTTCTATGCCAAGATCCTTCTCACCATCATATATGTTTGTTGAGCATATTTCACTTGTTGTTTGAGCACAAAAAAATTGTTTCAACATGCTTGTTATTTCAACAGGTGAGCACCATCAATGTCTAAAAGTTTTGTCCTGATCAACTGTACTTTTGACTTAGACCCTGCAGGCTGAGATGGATAGGGAAGTGGACACAGCCATGGTAGTTTTCCTGATGTAGATATTTCCTCCAACCACCCTTTGCAAGAGCAGCATATGCCTCACATATCTTCTGGGAATTCTTCTTCCTCCATGCCTTCTCCCTGCTGCCAGTAGCCTCTGATTAAGGATGAGCTTGGCTAGCAGAAGAATTTCTTTGCACTCCAGCACAATCATCAAGGTTCGAAGGAATTATTCCAGTGTCAACTCATTAGGGGAAAAAATGAACCCTGAATGGGCCTTTTAGGTTAAGGAGTGATTAGTGATGGACCAATCAGAAGAGGGTGGTGGCCACAGTCTATGCCCTATAAAATACTAGGCTGAAGGGTGGAGAGGGGACATATTTCTCCCTTATTTAATGAGCTACCTCTAGAGAGAGAATGAATCTCGTAACTCAGTTGGGCCCAAAAATTCAAAATTTCAGAAAAGTAAAAAACTCATCATAACACCTGAAAATGGACCCCCCATTACTTTTTAGGGTCAAAAGTACTCTTTTTGACCCCAAATTCAAAATCCGTGCATGTTTTGAGCTGAAAAAAATGAGTTTTTTCAAAAATACTCAAAAAAGAGTTATTTCCCTCCTAAACCTCACATTTTCATACCCAGGTCCCAAAAAGTCATCTTTTCCCACTACTTTCACTCTGTAGCACACCATTGAAGCTCCTGTTTCTACACTCCAACCTACCTGCATCTCCTATCTCGAATTACTGTTGTAGCTTGAAGACCTTTAGCTTCAATGGCAACATCTAAAGCTTCTAGGCGACTAAAAGATGAAATCCTCACATTAAGATGTCACAATATCAAAGCCACAGATGGGCAGTGGCTATCACATGAGTACTCCAAAGGTGCATGGGTGTACATGCAACCCTCGAGAGTTGGGCCTCATCGAGTTAGAGATCGTGGAAACTTAGATCTTCATTGGAAGGGAAAGTTACTTGGCTTCAAGAAGCATAGAGACAATGGGATGGTTGCTATTGTACAACATGTTTTTACAATGGCAACTATGAAACTTGAAAACTCTAGTAGTATGAGATATCCTGTGAACTGTAAGTATTACTCTACAATATTTTATGTTTTCTTGTGTCGGATATATTTCTGAACTATTTAGATATGTTTTTGTTTGTTTCAGATGTATTTCCTTCTACTTTGGTGGAAGAGCAACCACTTCATAGTCTTACAGGTACTTTCCAGGCATTGCATGTAGATGTTGGTGCACTAGTCTTTCCAAATATATCTCCTGCTCAACTTTACCATGATAGATTTTTCTTTTACACACATAGATATGTTGTACCCTCTCCAATGAATGGTTTTGGAAGGTTAGAGAGAATTGAAGTACATTCTCTTCTTAGCTTGGAGTGGCCAAAACCTGATATATGGTCCGTATCATCTTTGAAGCAAAAGATGGTAATGGATATACATAACTCTTTGAAATTCACAAAAGTGTCTAGGTCTGTAGGTTTGCACTGGTCTTTTCCCATTCATTGTTTTGTATATTTATTCCAAGGATTCTCATTCCAAGAGACTTCCACCATGTTCATGTGTAAAGATATCACATATGAGCAAGTTGAAAGTCTTCTTGGTGAAAATTGGGGTTTGATGGAAGGAATTGCAAAAGGTGATAAATATCTCTGTAAAATAGGTGGAACAGGTATAGCATTTCGATATTTGAAACAACGTACTTCATTATACATCAGATTCTACTATGATCGTTGGATGTGCAAACTTGGCAAATGGATACCATTTCAAAGTTCAGAGGGATCTTTGCATTCATTTGAAATAAAGCTTAGATTGCCCAACAATGAAACAGAAACTATTTTAGTGAATAATCATTGGACCTTGGCTAATCTGAGAGAACACTTGATGATTATGGGGTTTGAAGGACTAACTCAATCCATCTTCAAAATTCAAGGACATAAGGTGAGAAATGTTTCATGTTTTTGTTAAAGTAATCTTTTTGTTATTGTTTATTTTACTTTAATGACTTCAATTTGTTGCAAATTGATTACAGGTGGGCAGAAGAATGGAATACAAAATGAAAGTCCCTGTAGATTGGAGCAAAGATGGAACAGAGCTCTCATTGTCATAGTTCTTTTGCAACCTGATAATGTCACTTCTTGGGCCCTAGTCATTGTATCTCATGGTTTTTGCACTTTCAAGAACCTTGTAAAAAGTAGGACAATTGATTCATGTTAGATATTGTATATACCTTATTCTCTGCAATGATAATTTCAAAACTTTTGGAATGTCAAAAATTATGTTCACTACTTTGAAATGTGGTTGCTCATGTTTTTTTCCGTGCATTATTTTGTCATCCGAAACTCATTTTTTGAAATTGCACTTCTTTATTCTATACTTTTAAAAGTGGGCCCAGTCAATTTAAAAACTTGAAACTGCTATAAAAATGGCTCTATGTGCTCATTTCTCACATTTGCACTCTCAAAGAGCTAGAAAGCACAGACTGCAAGCCTCTAGAAATCTCGCGCGCAAGCAATGGCTGCTAGCACTTCCACTCCCATGAAATCTCCTCGAGATTTATTCATGGAGTTCTTGGATACTACAGACTACAATGGTCGTACGGATTTGTATGACCTAGTCTGTAGAGTCCCTAATCTTGAAGGGACAATAGCCATGAATTCCGATGTGATCGATGAGATCACAGATTTTATGGAACTCTATATTTTAAGATATGCCATAGATATTCCAGCATATGAGTGTAAATGGGTCCCCTGTGACCTTCTTTTTTACATTCATAAAGGAGATGAGGCATTTGTGAAGCGCTTAAAGCGTTTCATGGCGATTGCTGAGGCTTCAGGGCACCTGTTAGATGACACAGTGCCCTTAATTAAACAATTAAATAAGAAAAGGAAAATGGGAAGAAAATATCTTTCCTACATAGCAACAACAATCTTTTTTGTCAATGAGGAGCCCGAACCTTCACCCATGGACCTACCCCATCTTGTTACTGGGGGTTTTGTAGATGACAAGAAGGAACCCCAGACAGAAGCTCTCAACTTATTAGAAGAGAGTCAAAAAATTCCAGAGAATTTCCTCAAGGAGTAGTGGACAAATTAAAGGAAGCCAGTACACAGAAGAGTCCACCCTCTAACTTAGACCCCGTGGAACCCACTCTACCAGAGGTAGAGATGGAAATGTTTTCAGTTGTACTTGTTGATGGAGAGGAATTTGGTGTTTCTGCTAAAGTCTAGTGATTCCGTTCTGGTTGCGAACCTGATGATTTTGATGATCATTGCTTGTTCCGGTGCTACTACCAAACTATTACGGTGGGATTCCGCTCCTTCCATCAGAATTCTCCAGTGACTCCCTGCATTCCTTCATCATTTCCTATCCGTTCTGGTGTGTTTTGTTGTACCTTTGCGGTTCGGTGACTATAATTTGCACAATTTCGGTCTCCATTACAGTGCATTATGGTCAGAAGATTCCATTCCGATGCGTGTGTGGGTGGTCTTTAGCGCTGCATTTTGATGTGGATTCTCTTCACAGCAATTTTCTTCTTTTTACATGTTTTCTGCTTGTTTGCACCGGTGCATCTTGTGGGCGATGTTCCGTTGATGTAGGCCCAAGCGTATGACATGTGACTCATGGAGAAGGAGAATAGTGAGAATGCAGATTTACTCTCCGATACCAATTTACTGTCTACAGATGTCTTTTTCCAGTTGGCAGAGCTCGGGCCAACAATCCCGGTGCCATTCGTTGATATTAAAATGAATGGTGATTTGGTTGAGGACTCTGCCAGTGATTTTCATGGCAAGCCTGAATCCAAATCTAAGACTGGCAATTGGAAAGCGTGCTTTTTGATCTTTGGTTGTGAAGTCTGCGAAAGGATTGCATTTTATGCTATTTCTTCAAATCTTGTGATTTATTTGTCAAGGGAGATTCATGAAAGCATACCTGAATCTGCAAAAAATGTTAACAATTGGACATGCACGACATTTCTCACACCTCTTGTTGGGCATTCCTAGCGGATGCTTATTTGGGCTGATACTGGACACTTGCACTCTTCATGTGTGGTTATTTTCTGGCACTTATTCTCGTTACCTTGGCAGTTTCTTTGCCATCACTAAAGCCTGCCCCCTACAAGATAGTCCCTGACAAATCTATTGCATACCTTGCTGGCTCAAGAATGCAAGTTGGATTCTTCTATTTTGCATTGTCTCTGATGGCATTAGGAGCTGGAGGCATCAAGTCCAATGTCTGCTCCTTTGCGGGTGATCAATTTTATGAGATGGACCCTGTTGAGAGCGAGAGAAAGGACAAATCAAGAGAGTTTAAATTTACGCAATATTTACATTGTGTGATTGTCATAATTTCCGTTTGTTGAATGATTTTGGAGAGATCATAATTTCTCTGGTTTGTGTTGTGTCAAATAATAATTTTCATAATCTCACAACTATTAAAAATTAAATAATCAATATACACATTAAATAGTACTTGGTTTTTTGATTGGTTGGTCAGCAATCACAACGAAACTTAGATCCTCCTCTACTCCTCACTTCCTCATATCACTTTCATTAGGGTACCATGTTCGTATATTGAAGATGAAAACTTCATGGAGTATGTGTCCTTAGTCTCATTTTGATGCCATGGGGATGAGCATTTGCATGTTATGGTGCGATATGAGTGTGAGGTAGCGTTAACTCGGCAGAAGCACTCTTTTCTTTTGTTTTTGGTACTGAGAGAGTGTGAGGTAGCGTTAAGTCGGCAGAAACACTCCATGTGGATTGTGAATGTGAGGTAGCGTTGATTCGGTAGAAGCATTCACTGATTTTCTTTTTCATTTGTGTGCATGTTTTGAGTGGTGGTTGATGTGGCACTATGGGATACACACCTTCATGTTGATTCGAGTCTTCATCTATGGTTATTTGACACTAATCATACTAATCCAAAACCACAAGCCCTGCTTGATCATTATGTGATGATTTATGTTGTAGTACTTCTGGGGACAAAGAATATGCAGAGTACAACTGAAGATTGATAAAGCTATGATTGGATGATCCATCCCTCTTACCGATTTGCATAGATTGTATATCAAAATGATGTATTGTAAGAAGACATATGGCAAAGATGTAATTGATGTCTAAGACGAAGCAATGTAATTATGCCATTTTTGTACTTCATGTTCATACATATAGGTGGGCAGACTATGGGTTTTATGTAATGCACTTGCATAACTTGGATTGAGTTCCAAGAACTTTGCTTTGCATTTCATGTTTTCTGTTTGTTGAGTATGGCTTTCTTCTCTCTACTTTCTGTTGTTATATTCATGTTGGTCTCCGTACGTTGATAGCGAGAAGAGTGTGACTGTAATGATATGTACCTGTTAAGAGAGAACCATGCTCTCGTTAACATTGGCGCCCTGTAACACTGCACGCCCGTAGAGATGGTGGCCCATATCCCTTGCCCATCCTATCATTCATGCCCAGATGATATCTCATTCTGGGTCTATTCCATCCGGCATTTCAGGTGCACCATGAAGCAGTTTTGAACCCGCTTAGTCATCAAGCGATACGCTCTATCGCCCCCTGTATATACTGATTGCATGTACTGCCATCTTTGCTACCAATGATTAAGATCTAATAGAATTGTGCGCACCTAGCCAAGATCTTCACGCCAGACTGCTTAGGACGTACAAATTTCTGTATTCATTCCTCGAGTCTCTTTTATCCGTTGAGGATTACATACTCCGGTCCGGTGCACTTCTGTGGGACTCGGCACCTTTCATTATGATCACGGTCGACTCTAGTGCACCTGGCGAACATCCGGAGATTGGGGCTTGATCTAGTGCTCACCATTTGGGAATTACATTAAGACTCCGGTGTTGGTCCAATCCTCATGAGGTGAGTTGTGAGAGCCCTGCTAGTTCGTGACTATGGCAATTTTGGCCTGATACACGATGCATCTTAGCTGGTGTGCCATTCTGGTGCATCAAGTTCGTGCAGTGCTCCAGTGGTTCCCTCATGCGGGTGCATTTCTGAAGCAAGTGTTAGATCTTCTTGGTTGGATGGACGCGACGTGCGACCCTAATTCTCAAAATATCCATTGATGCTACACGCCGTGGACTGCGCCGTATTGCATGCTGGCAATTCTGGTGTTTCAGCTAAAGTCCAGTGATTCCGTTCTGGTTGCGAACCTGATGATGTTGATGATCATTACTTGTTCCGGTGCTACTACCGAACTATTACGGTGGGATTCCGCTCCTTCCATCAGAATTCTCCGGTGACTCCCTGCATTCCTTCATCATTTCCTATCCGTTCCGGTGTGTTTTGTTGTACCTTGGCGGTCCGGTGACTATAATTTGCGCAATTTCGGTTTGCATTACAATGCATTACGGTCAGAAGATTCCATTCCGATGCGTCTGTGGGTGGTCTTTAGCGTTGCATTTTGATGTGGATTCTCTTCACAACAACTTTCTTCTTTTTACATGTTTTCTGCTTGTTTGCGCCGGTGCATCTTGTGGGCGATGTTCCGCTGATGTAGGCCCAAGCGTATGACATGTGACTCATGGAGAAGGAGAATAGCGAGAATGCAGATTTACCCTGCGGCATCAATTTTTTGTCTACAGATGTCTTTTTCTAGTTGGCAGAGCTGGGGCCAACAATCCCGGCGCCATTCGTTGATATTAAAATGAATGGTGATTTGGTTGAGGACTCTGCCAGTGATTTTCATAGCAAGCTTGCATCCAAATCTAAGACTGGCAATTGGAAAGCGTGCTTTTTGATCTTTGGTTGCGAAGTCTGCAAAAGGATTGCATTTTATGCTATTTCTTCAAATCTTGTGATTTATTTGTCAAGGGAGCTTCATGAAAGCATAGCTGAATCTGTAAAAGATGTTAACAATTGGACAGACACGACATTTCTCACACCTCTTGTTGGGGCATTCCTAGCAGATGCTTATTTGGGCTGATACTGGACACTTGCACTCTTCATGTGTGGTTATTTTCTGGCACTTATTCTCGTTACCTTGGCAGTTTCTTTGCCATCACTAAAGCCTGCCCCCTACAAGATACTCCCTGGCAAATCTATTGCATACCCTACTGGCTCAAGAATGCAAGTTGGATTCTTCTATTTTGCATTGTATCTGATGGCATTAGGAGCTGGAGGCATCAAGTCCAATGTCTGCTCCTTTGCGGGTGATCAATTTGATGAGATGGATCTTGTTAAGAGCGAGAGAAAGGACAAATCAAGAGAGTTTAAATTTATGCAATATTTACATTGTGTGATTGTCATAATTTCCGTTTGTTGAATGATTTTGGAGAGGTCATAATTTCTCTGGTTTGTGCTGTGTCAAATAATAATTTTCATAATCTCACTACTATTAAAAATTAAATAATCAATATACACATTAAATAGTACTTGGTTTTTTGATTGGTTGGTCAACAATCACAACGAAACTTAGATCCTCCTCTACTCCTCACTTCCTCATATCACTTTCATTAGGGTACCATGTTCGTATATCAAAAATGAAAACCGCATGGAGTATGTGTCCTTAGTCTCATTTTGATGCCATGGGGATGAGCATTTGCATGTTATGGTGCGATATGAGTGTGAGGTAGCGTTAACTCGGCAGAAGCACTCTTTTCTTTTGTTTTTGGTACTGAGAGAGTGTGAGGTAGCATTAAATCGGCAGAAACACTCCATGTGGATTGTAAATGTGAGGTAGCATTGATTCGGCAGAAGCATTCACTGATTTTCTTTTTCATTTGTGTGCATGTTTTGAGTCGTGGTTGATGTGCCACTATGGGATACACACCTTCATGTTGATTCGAGTCTTCATCTATGGTTATTTGACACTAATCATACTAATCCAAAACGACAAGCCCTGCTTGATCATTATTTGATGATTTATGTTGCAGTACTTATGGAGAGAGGACTATGCCGAATAGAAGTAAAGCTTGCTGATGATAAAGCTATGATTGGATGATCCTTCCCTCTTACCGATTTGCATAGATTGTGTATCAAAATGATGTATTGTAAGAAGATATATGACAATGATGTCATTGATGTATAAGATGAAGCCATGTAATTATGTTCCCCTTTTTACTTCATGTTACTGCTTATAGGAGGGTAGACTATGGGTTGTGTGTAGTGTACTTGCATATCTTGGATTCAGTTCCAGGCACTTTGCTTTGCATTACACATTTCTCATAGTTCTGGACTTGTTATGGGCATTGTTTGCACTCCATACCATGGTATAACCATGCACTTTGGTTTGCAAGCCTTGTTCATAAGGGTAGCAACATTTAGAAAGCCTAGGACATTGGTAAGCATGGTGTGGGATTCGAGTCCACAGTGTGTGCCAGTGTTAGAGTGGCATGGGTGTATTGGCATTTTGTAGTCTTATTAAGGTTCAATTGAAGGGTGAACTAAGGGATACAATGAATGGGTACCAGTCCCATACGAATGGGCATGAAAATATGTATAAAGATATGGCTTCAAGTTAATGAAAGCGTGCACATCTTGGAAGTCGTGTCTTCTACTCTGTCGGTTATGGTTCTTCCTCTCTCTTTTAGTTGCTTTATATATGATTGTCATCTTCTTCCTATGCAGGCGGCTATGGCGGATCTTTTTCCTTGTACAAAGTGGAATATGCATTGTGCCTTGTAACAATACCCACTGTGGGGAGAAGGCTCAACCCGAAGGAGACTTGGAGTAGAGTCAAAATGGGATATTAGGGAGCTTTGCATGTTGTGCCCTAGAAGCAAAACTGATGCAAATGATGATTCATGGGGCGCGACCTAAGTGTCGACCTTCACGTATACTAACAGAGGGGCACCCCGCTATCTCCACAGAGAACTAGCTCTACCCATAGGGGAGCTTATCTTGCCCTTGCCCTGGCGGCAAGAGGCAAAGCAGATTAGGCACAATCTTGGAGATAGTAACTACCACGTCAACGCCCACCATGCCTGTAGGAGGCCTGTGCCACCTTCGAGTTCAAGAAACAGTGGGCATCCACCATGTTCAGGAAGTGAATTCTGATCGAATGGAGCACCAAACAAGACAATTAGACCTGCGGGCACTAAACTTGAAACTCGACAGAAAGAGGAGAAGGGGGAGCTCGTGAGGAGCTCACCCCCACAGACAGGCAAACAGAGCTTTCGTGCAAACAGGGGAAAATAGGGAAGTAATGCAAGAAGGGAAGAGGCAAAGTTCCCCCGTCGCCTCACGATGTTAATTGAGATCCTCCTTTTGACACCACACCTCCAACACCCAAAGATAGAGAGAGAAGGGGATCAAAAGCCTTACACGTGACTCCAGAGACCTAAATTTTGTCTCTTTTTTTTGGAATTTTGTGAAAGTGAAAAGAGGGAGGGATCAAAAAGAGTACATCCCACCACTCTTTTCCAAGCAAACACTCAATGAGAGATGACAGAGGTGGATGGTGATGCCAAAGGTGGATGTGAAGTGGAGGTGTAACTCTGAGAGAGTGAGAGAGATAAGGGAGTTAAGGGTTGTTCTTGTGCAACATCTAAAATGAACTAAAACTATCGTACATTAACATGGAGATGGGGAGCTAATGGTCCAATGGAAGGGTGAAAAATGTCATGCCCACACACATATCCTAAGAGTATAAGCAAAAAATTGCAGATCAATATCTTACCACATGTTCTTGAGCTCTCCAAGTGATGAAAGGCCGTTCTCCCCGGCAACGGTGCAAAATTTGTTGTTTTAGTATGCCCTTGGGGAGCCAATACCCACACCACCTTGCATGGATGCAAGAAGGAAGGCTCAAGAAGGACTCTCCTTTCATCCACCCCAACCTCCATCATGTTCAAGCCATTGGCCATCAACCCGCAGCTATGCCACATGCTTGAAAACATGGAGCGATGGGAGTCAAGGATGCTAGTCATATATGTAAAATACAAGAAAGTTGCAACACTCTACTTACACACATAGGAAATGCTAGCATGCACACACACCTCACTCTCTCACACTCTAAGACTAAATACACATATGTACAAAGCTTTAAGAGAAAAGAGAGTTCTTCCATTCAAAGGATATATACATGAGAGCATGTCGACCAAAAGCTCACTTCTTTACAAAAATGAGCCTTTATATATAGGCTAAGCACATTTCCCCATGTGCTCTTTTTGACTAGTCAAAAAGGAGCACATGCTTTCTAACTAACATATCTCAAAAAGATCTTGGGAAATATTCTTTCAACAGTCATATCTCAAGGAACACATGCGTGGGCATTTTTCTACATATCTACGAAAAATGTGAGTATTTACAAGGTTTCCAAAGCCTTATTTTTGGAGAAATATCAAAAAGTGTCTAAGAGGGAGTTCTCATGTGAAACTCTAGGTATATGCCAAAAAAAGGGGTTCCTATGCACAAATAAAGATGTGTGCATATCCTATACTCAACAACAAATTTGTTGTTGTAGTATGCCCTTGGGAGCCAAGACCCACACCACCTTGCATGGAAGCAAGAAGGAAGGCTCAAGAAAGACTCTCCTTTCGTCCACCCCAACCTCCATCATGTTCAAGCCATTGGCCATCAGCCCGCAGCTATGCCACATGCTTGAAAACATGGAGAGAAGGGAGTCAAGGATCCTAGTCACATATGTAAAATACAAGAAAGTTGCAACACTCTACGTACACACATAGGAAATGCTAGCATGCACACACACCTCACTCTCTCACACTCTAATACTAAATACACATATGCACAAAGCCTTAAAAGAAAAGAGAGTTCTTCCATTCAAAGGATATATACATGAGAGCACGTCGAACCAAAAGCTCACTTCTTAAAAAAAAAGAGCCTCTATATATAGGCTAAGCACATTTTCCCATGTGCTCTTTTTGAGTAGTCAAAAAGGAGCACATGCTTTCTAACTAACATATCTCAAAAAGATCTTGGGAAATATTCTTTCAACAACCATATCTCAAGGAATACGTGCGTGGGCATTTTTCTACATATCTACCAAAAATGTGAGTATTTACAAGGTTTCCAAAGCCTTACTTTTGGAGAAATATCAAAAAGTGTCTAACAGGGAGTTCTCATGTGAAACTCTAGGTATATGCCAAAAAAAGGGGTTCCTATGCACAAATAAAGATGCGTGCATATCCTATACTCGACAAGGACGCACTATAGAGGAGGGCCAAGACACATTTGAGATTGAAGTGCCTAAATGGCTAAAAAGGGTTGAAAAAAATAGGCTAAATGCATGATGATCGTGTAGCTGTGCAGATCCAATCACTGGCCAATCTTGAAGAGACAGTACTCAAGTCTGGCTATTTCAAAAATCTTTCTCATCAGAGGCTCATCACCACATCAAAATTGCAATACATGTATTTTGTACTTCTTGCAAACTACTGCATCAATCAAAAGGGTGATGAGCAATGAACTGACTTTCACAACTCAATTCGAGCCTAGAGACCTTCTTGAGTTTGCAAGAAAATGTACCATATTGCAACCTAATTGGCATGCACGGTTACTCTTGACCTATCGAGAAATGATACGCACCTGGTCTAATGCACCATTGTATGTCAAGTACAATTCGTGCCACTGCCTGATATCACGTTGGCGCCCATGGCCTGAGTTTGTAATAAAGGATAATATGACTAAAGGATGTTCAGATTAGATTAATTACCCTTACGCTCCACCAAAAGGGCTACCAACTGTAGTTTACATGGTCTCAACCATACTCCATTGTTCGTCGCGCTTCAAGAACATACCCAACATTGCTGCAAAAATGTGCATGAAAATCTTTGAGTTGATGACAATGATATTCAAAACTTTTAGAAATATTAAAGCCCTGTGCATTTTTTATTCAAGACTCAATGAAGGCAATTTTGATTTGGCATATGATATGAGCAAAACTCCATCTTCCAACACAATATTTTCCTAGCACTCTCGCATCAAATACTTCCTTGCTTGTTATAAGCAAACCTTTGAGGAGATGTCCTCTATAGTTTTCTAGGAATATCACTCATATATATTCATTCCAAGACCTACACACTTGTTATAATTATTTGCTATAGAACATGATCTCCATGTAGAGCAACTACGTATTCCACATCCAGATGCACCAGATCGAATTGATTGGGATGCTTTAAGGACAGATCTAGCAAGAGGCCTCCAAATCAAGGAACATCATTTGGCTATGGATGTCTTTGAATGCTACATTGCACACCCTACACGACAAAGGTATGTCAAGGATGACATACGCAAGAGAGAGGGAGGAGGGGGTGTTGATAGTAGCGAAGGAAGTAGAGGTGGTGTGATGAGACAAGAGAGCATGAGACAAATTAGTCAAAGAGAGTCATGATAGAGAGAAGGCCAAGTCAGGTCGAGTAGACAAAGTAGTCATATAAGATCAAGCAACTAGGACTATTAAAATTCTAAGTCCTAATCCTTATAAAACAATGATTTTAATCACTATACATCATTGTAAAATCCATTTCTGATAATCCCAACTCCATTTTGTTCAAGCCAAGGAGTCCTTGAGTTTGAGGAGTACTACAAGTACCTGTGTATTAAATTTCATATTTTTCTGAGCTCATTTGAGCCTCCAAATAGGCATAGGAATCTATTTTTATCTAGGTCGAACACTAGGTCAGTGAATCATACATTCCATTGCTCCATCTCTTTGTCTTGCCATGTGTGTGTATATGTGTGTGCATGCTTGTGTACTTCTTACTCACACACTTGTACTCTCACTAGCTCGTGGTCGTCATATCACTCTCACATATTCCCAGATTGACAATTATGAGATGGATCTCCTCATGTTGATGTTTATCATTGTGCTAGAGTGACAATATATATGTGTGCATGTGCATGCGTGCGTATATGGAGAACTCGAAAAAAAAGCCTCTCTTCAGGATCGAGGAGTGTAATGTGGTCAATAGACACGTGGCACTACTTCCGTTGTTTAGGAAAGAGTTTACAAGATAAATCTTAGAAACATGGAAATTCAATAAGTCTTTGAGAAAGAGAAATCCCCTCTTCGCTCAAATAACTCGAAGATGTTGCTCCGTTCCTTTCATCCCGCACGCGCTATTGAAAAGGTGCTAAAATGATTCAAATAAGGAGCTGGTAACTTTTCTCTCGCACACAAGCAAAGAGGGGGGAGTGGAAGGCACCCACCCATGTTGAAATAGGGTGTCTTCCGTCTCTATGTTATATGTTACACACACATTCATATATGATCATGTATTCGCATGTACGTGTGTATATGCATGAATGTGTTCTTTGCACATGTGGTGAATGTATGTTTATATATATATATATATATGCATATGCATATAGGTTGTATGTGGAAATGTGAGGGCAAGAGAGAGCATATGTCGAAAGAAGGATTGGAGAGAGAGAGAGAGATCTCCATGGGAATGAAGCAGAAAGAATGAAAAAATTATACAAGATGTATAGAAAGAAACTAGAGGGCACCTTGAGTTTGACCTTGACAATGAATTCGAGGTCTTTGTGCAAATTGGAAGACTTATTTTGTAAGTTTTCTGTTTTTTGACATAGTGAAGTGCAAACTTTCATGTTGAAGATCGACAAAGGCTCCTTTTCCAATCCCCTTGCGTTCTAGAACATTGACACTCTTGTGTGTATTTGTATTTGATATATCTATTATTATGATAGCTATAAATATATATTTTATAAAGGAAGTTCGATCATTGAGATCACCTCGTACTTGAATTAACTTCGAAAAACAATGAAGGATGGATGCCTAGCGACTATTAGGATATAGAGCCCAAAGGCCCATTTAGATGGACGCTGGAAAAGAGACCCTTGAATGCGATAGTTTTTGACATCCTACCACCTAAGTGGTGAGGGGTGTCTAGCCACAACCCGTGAGATAAGGGACCCAACCAACTCACTTAACGAGCTTGGGGTGTCTTATGAACATGTTTACTGATGGCCGTTAATTTTTTTATGGTTTGGATTTTTGACAAACAAGGAGTCATTAATAACCACAAACAAGGAGTCTCTTCCTTAGAAAAACAACAAAGAATGGAAGCGCATGATCGATTTATCAATTTATCACTCCATGTGATCTTCTTTTAATCTTTTTTTTTTTTTTCTATAAACGGTGTAAAAAAAGAAGAACTTTATGTTCTTTGCTTATCTCCATCTTCTTTGTTCCTGAAATAAAAGAAAATGAAAAGACATCACTTTGCTTATGTCCACTAAAGCCCTTTTCCACGGGACTCCTTCATCAAAACTATAAGCTAGGATACATGGACAAAAAATTATAGACTTACAAAAAAGGTTAATATCTTTTCACCTCTTTTATGAGCAGTCCATTTGCTTTTTGGTTTGTTGTTTTTTAGAATGAAAACCCTATGCTATCTAAAAGGGAGGAATTTTTACAATTAGGAATCCTTCTACCTAAACAAACAAGTGATTTCTCACCATCCCCTCGGAGGCCTACCAAAGTTCTTTGCACATCCCTCTTTCCAGATCTTCCATAGTGCTTCGTTTCTCACAACATTCCATAGAGAAGAGGATAAGCCAATAGCTTCTCCAAGCATAGCTTGCTTCCAGTTGACTTGATTTGGGAATAATAGGATCTTGCTAAGGCACTTACAAATAAAAATGATTATAGAAAAGGAAAAGAAAAGATGGCCTAGATCTTCCCAACCACTATAGCAACACTTACACCATGAGGGAATATTAGAAATCTCACTAGCTTTGACATTAGTCCAAATCCCCTTATAAAAAATTCACCACATGAGGACCGATTTGCTGTTCTTGATAAGTGGGTGCCACAAGCCCCTAAACTCAAATTCCCATCTAATCCAACACAAGTTCAAGCACCATCTCCTATTGAGAAAGTTGTGATTCCATATTCTTATTGATTCTCATAATGTCGGCAAGTTTATTGCCATTCTTCCAAAGCAAACGTACCTTTTAGAAAGAATCCTCGCCACTTTGTAGGCGAATCTTTGAATCATCCCAAGCATTGATTTTGTGCGTTAAAAGAAACCAATCTTCATAATCCACACATGAAGTTGGATCAATACCCTCAAATCTAATTCAATGTCTTCTATCTTGGCTCCACATGTTCTTCCATATACAAAAAACCTTTGTTCTAGAGCCTCTTACATCTCTAGAGTTTCTCATCTTCCATTCTTGCAATACTAGCAATCTAGAACCGAATCGAGTCTTGTTGTATGCTGTCAGCTGACCACTTCTACTCATTATCAATAGAGCAAAAGGGCTTCATCATGTTCCATCCCTTTTGTAAAGAACAAGCAAGGTCTGAACCCCTAGGAGTGACTATGAAAGGTGAGAACAATAGAGTAAAGAGGTCAAGCCCTTTCAACTTAGGGATCCTTGTGAAAGATACGACGCCACTATTTCTAAAAATATGCTTAGCCCAAGAAGCATCTTCATTACTCCAAGCTTTAATTATCCACTTGGCGACCAACTTGTTGGCCAAAGCTTCCATGTCCAATATGCCCAAACTGCCCAAGTCCTTTGGACAAGAGCAAATATCCCACTTGATCTTTGACACACCATTCAATTATGGTCACCTATCCAAACTCCTACAAAATCTTTTTAGCTTTTGTAGCTCCTTATCGCTTGGCCTCTAACACAGCAATAAATAGATGATTGAGGAGACAAGGAACATGTTTACCACCATTGGACACGTGATGTGTGTCCTTGGGTACTACAGAGAGAACAGCATAGTCCAGTTCTTACCTCCCTTAATGTTTTGAGTTCTTCAAGATCTTGTCGTATCTGAGCAAGACCTTCTGAAGTACCTTTGTCCTCTTCTCTATTCCTTTCTCAAGGCTGTCACCATATCTTCATCTTGGGGGAAAGTCTTACCTCGATGTGTTCCAAAATGAACCCATGCAGCCTCAATCCTCGTGGAAGCTGCTTCAAATTCTCTTAAAGTGGCATCTGGTCTTAAAAGCTCTCTCAGCTTCTGCTGTGTGGATTTCGGCAAGGCTTTCTCCACCCACTTCTTAGCAAGGAAATCCCCTAGTGGTTCCGGAAATCTTGCCACAAGTGACCTTGCCTGCATCATAAGTTCTGAAAATGATTCTCCCATATGCAAGATTAGATTCTCAAGTTCATCTAACATTCTTTCTGTAGATTTACCTGGCCGAAATGCGTCTGTGAATTCGGTCCTCAATGCTTCCCATGTTTGGAAATGGTTTTCCGTGTAGTGGCTGAACCATTTGTTGGCCAATCCTTCAAGACTTGATGGAAAGAGAGCAAGGAAGGCGTCCTATCGTTGTTGTAAGCTCCTGCTCTTACAAATTGAAAGAAATCTTCGTACATGATCTTCAGGATCTTCATTAGCAACGCCATGAAATGAAGAAAATCTAATATTTATCCTTGACAAAAGAGCGGAAAGTTCCTCTGCCATAGCCTTATTAAGAAGACTTTCTTGAGGTAAAGTCTTCTGAGTTTTATCCTTGTCGTCTAACCCTTCTATTCTAGAAGCTAGGCTTGAGGCAGATAGACTTGTTATGGGTGTTAGGTAAGGGTCTGGCCTTCTTCTGTGGTAACTTTTGATTGGTGTCTTCTTAGGGCTTAGCTTCTTCTCTTTGCTAGCTCTGGTGTGGGTCATGGACCATCTTGGGAACTATTTCCAAGAGGGGAAATAATGAGAGAGTGATTAGATGGGGGGAGGTGGCTCACCTTGATGGAGGAAGTCACCCCAATGAAGAGGTCGCCCAAGAAGAAGGAGGAGTCTTTGCCAAGAAGAGGTTGCTCAAGTGGAGAAGGAGGAGGAGGAGTCGCCCAAAAAGTCAAAAGAGGAGGAGGAGGAGGAGGAGTTGCCCAAGAAGCCAAGAGAGGGGAAGGAGGAGGAGGAGTCACCCAAGAAGCCAAGAGAGGAGGGGGAGGAGGAGGAGGAGTCACCCAAACAACTAACAGAGGAGGAAGAGGAGGAGGAGTCACCCAAAAAGCCAAGAGAGGAGGAAAAGGAGGAGGAGGAGGAGAAGGGCCGCCCTAAGGAGAAGAGATGGCCCTAGGCAGTCAAGCTCTAAGTGATTCCTCAAGGAAAAGGGAATCTCCAGAAGCCCAGTCCCACCGTGCGTGCCAAATTTTCACCTGTAGGTGGTGAAGTGAACTGTGTGGGTGCAGGGAATGCAAAATGCACTACTCCTGGAGCATATGAAAGCACATGAAGCACATTACCATAATAGACACTTATCACCAAGCTTGTGTATCATGACTACAAACTACACTTAGGAGTAAATCCCCACTACAAACTACACTTAGGAGAAAGAGTCACAACAGCAGCATGCATGCTTGCAGAATAGAGCACAAGACAACACAACTTAGGACAACCAAATGTAACACAATTTGTACAAGCCATTAGATAATCATACCACTCATCCTACAAAGACAACAGTGAACAATAGAATTCAGCCTCCAAGTATTCTCACATAAGTAGCATAAGTAAACAACATAAGCAGGTCTCTACGAGCTCTAAGCTGGCACTCATTCTCCACTATAGTCTCCTGTAGTGTGCGCTATATGCTATATGCTTCTCGCTTGAGGTTTCCCCTTTTTATAGGAGAGAGGTGAGGAACCGGTTACAATAGGAGAGTCTGTTACACGGGAATAATGGGAAGTTAAGCACTAGGCAATTTCATATGTCAGCATGGCTACCAGTACCAGACTTTGTTGTGTAATGATGAGTGGTTGGGGCCCACTTGGCCGCCTTTTCAGGTTTGCTTGTCATCTTGATGAATCTGGTCATGCCGTCGCCCAAGTCTACCATCTGGGCCCAACTCTACCATCTGGATGTCTTGGTGCCCAACTCCAGCTTTTGGACGTCTTGGCACCCAACTTGAGTTTTTGGATGTCTTGGCGCCCAACTCCAGATTTTGGATGTCTTGGCACCCAACTGTAGATCTTGGACGTCTTGGCACCCAACTCCGGATTTTGGATGTCTTGGCACCCAACTCTAGCTTTTGGATGTCTTGGGGCCCAGTTTGAAATTTGGTTCCTTGGTGCCATCCTTTACTCTGTCCTTCAAAAATTTATTCTACATATGTATGTGATGTACCTAGTGTCAATTAGCAAAATGATCAAAATCATAGAAACAATGGTCAATGGGTCAACCTTTCACGAGGTGGATCCCAACTTGCAGGTCAAATTGTTGGCTAAACTAGGTAAAAAATGGCCAAAAATTATAGATGAAAACTTTTAGATGTTCCCGTAAGAGTTAAAGGGAGCTTTCCAACCATAGAGAAGACTTGTGTATCTAGAACCATTTTCTCCTTAAAAATTCATACCCTAATTTCAAGTCAAAAGTCAAAATCAACATTGAAATGCAATTTTTTTAATTAAGGGTCAAGATTTAAACCAAAGATCTAATGGCTATAAAGTTAGGCGCCTATTAGTAGCAGACATGTAATCAATATGTGCTAGATAAGAAATATGCCACATCACTAAAACTTTTGCAAATTTTAATAAGCTAAAATAGGTTTTACGTGAAGGATTTATATGCCTTTATAAAAAGGAACTAAGCCCTTGTTAGGATTTGTGACAATATGTTGGTGGCTTATTCATGTAAGAGTTTGAGTTGTCTCATATGTGGTGGTACTTTGTACTTAGGGATATTATTTAGCTCTTACTTCAGTTCAATTCATCGTCAATAGAGAGAGTTATTCCAGCCATCCATCTTCTCCATGTGTCTTGCTCTGTTTGTGCTCCTTGTGTGTGCTTCTCCTGTGTCTCTTGCACTTCTACATACATCCAACAGTGGTATCAGAGCAGGTTCAACTCCTTCTCAAGTTTTGATTTTTTGCGTCATACCACGTGCGCACTTTTAATAGTGCAAATCGACTTCAGAGTATAGAACAGTAAATTCATTGTTCTATACTCCGAAGTCAATTTGCACTGTTAAAAGTGCATGGATGCTGTGATGCAAAAAATAGAAACTTGAGAAGGAGCTGAACCTGCTTTGATACCACTGTTCGAAGCCATTCGTGCAGTGAGAATCACCATCAGAGTGATGGTTTGTGAGCTGAAATTTCAGCATTCATTTCAACTTTCATTGAAGTAAAGATTTTCTCACATTCTTGTTCCTTAGTGAAATGGCAGGTAGCAATGACTTTGTTGGGCATGCTTCAAGCTGAAGATAAGCTTGATGGGACCAACTATCCAATGTGGTTTTACATGATGAAGCATGTTTTTGTTGCAAAACAACTTTGGAACATAGTACCAGATGTAGATCGAAGACCTGCAAGTTCTTCTACTTTACAATCTAGTGTCATAGATGGAGCTTCTTCTTCAATTATAGTGGTTTCTCCTTCTCCACCTACACAAAAGCAGCTTAGATGGGATGGAAAATATGCTCAAGCTCATGCATTGATTGCGCTTTCTGTGAAGCATCATATAGTTTCACACATTCGATCATGTTCTACATCAAGATAGGCATGTGACACTCTTGCTTCTTTGTATGTTGTGTGTAATGAAGCACATGTTGCATACT
This sequence comes from Ceratopteris richardii, assembly GCA_020310875.1. Classification (NCBI taxonomy): domain Eukaryota; kingdom Viridiplantae; phylum Streptophyta; class Polypodiopsida; order Polypodiales; family Pteridaceae; genus Ceratopteris; species Ceratopteris richardii. The sequence continues at coordinate 256,367,148 of CM035406.1, read as the reverse complement.
TGAGGAAGCAACTTGTGGATGTATGTATGGCTGAAAATGAGTCGATGGATGTGTATGTGACATGCATGAAGGACTTGAAAGTGAAATTCGCAAACATAGATGATATTATTCTAGATGAATCACTCATTTCTACATTGTTGAAAGGATTACCAGAATCTTTTCAAAGCTTTGCTACTATACTCCATTTGGTTGCAAAAGGGAATCCTAATATGTATGCATTTGATGATGTTGTGTCTCTTCTTTTGCAAGAAAAGCAATCTAGAGTGAATAGGAGTGGTTTGATTGAGGGAACACAACCACTTGCTATCTCACAAAAGGAGAAAAGCAAGTATGGTTCAGCTTTGGGTTCATCAAAACCAAAGCCTTAACCTTCCTCTTCCACTCATTCCTCTAATGATGGTGATTTTCAAAAGAAGAAGAGATATATTGTCGGAAGGCTGGTCATACTATTGATGTGTGTAGAAAGCTTGCTAAACACAATAAAAAGAAGAAGGAATCTGGCATGTCTATTGCTGAAAATTCAGCAAATGCAAAGAATGGTGAAGCTAACATGGCTCAAGATTTTTGGGCATGTGTTGTTACATGTCATTATGATGGATCTTTGCATTCTAAATGTATGGTTGTGAGTGAGGTTGATTCAGATTGGTTCTTTGATAGTAGTGCTTCAAAACACATAACATCATGCAAAAGGTTTTTTGCATCTTTGAAAGATGCATTCAAAGGAGGACATGTGGTGTGTGCAAACAATGCCTCTTATCCTATCATTGGAGTAGGAGAAATTCAGCTTACAACTGCAAATGGAGGTGCGATTCTCTTGAAAAATGCATTGTATGTGCTCGGTATCAAGAAGATTTTAATTTCAGTTCTGTTCACTGCCAAAGATGGACTTCATGTACACTTTGTTGATGATAAGTGTATGGTTCATGATTTTAGCAACGGTGATATTATCGTGATGTCCGATACATTATGTAATGGTTTCTATCGCATGAATACATACAAGAGGGTTGCCTCAAATGCCTTGGTTGCTCATACTTCTTCCATGGTTGAAATGGAGCTTTGGCATGCTTGTTTTCGTCACTTGAACTTCAATAGTTTGCTTTACTTGCAAAAGAAGGACATGCTTATACGTTTTCCAACACTTGAGTCCATTGAAAAGCATGCATGTGAAGGTTTCATTCTTGGAAAAATGCATCGTGCTTCTTTAAGATAGTCATACACACACCACAAGAAAATTGAAGTTTGTTCATAGTGATGTATGTGGTCCCGTCAAGACTCCGTCTTTTGGGAAGCATGTATATTTTGTTACCTTCATTGATGATGCTATTTGCCATACATGGGTTTATCCTATGAAAGCAAAGAATGAGGTATTTTCTTGCTTCAAAGAATTTTTAGCTATGGTTGAAAATTTTTCTTCACAAAAGCTTTTGACTCTACGCATGGATCGTGGTGGTGAATACATGTCACATGAGTTTAATGCTTTTCTTCATGAACGAGGTATTTCACACCAATGTATGGTGCCATATACACCTAAGCAAAATGGTGTTGCCGAGCATAAAAATAAAACACTTCTTGAAATGGCACGATGTATGGTTAAAGAAAAACATCTTCCTGATAAGTTTTGGATGGAAGGTTATGTGTGCAAACTATGTGTTGAATCGCCACCCTACAAAACCATTGAGAGTCATCACTCTTGATGAGGTTTGGAATGGTCATTTGCCTATGGTTAGTCATATGCGTGTGTTTGGTTGTTTCGCATATGCTCTTGTGCCATCACAACAATGTCACAAACTTGATGAAAAGGCAAAGAAATGTATATTTGTTGGTTATAGTGCTGAAAGTAAAGGATATCATTTGTACCATCCGTTGACGAACACAATTATTGTGAGTCAAGATGTGGTATTTGTTGAAAATTCAGTTTTCCCTCTACTTGAATACAAAAAACAGCCAAAAGTTAGTTCACAAGATGTGTTTGATACACTCATGCCTTTGTTCCAAAATAGTGCGCTTGACAATGGCCATATGGACTAGCCAATTGAGGCCCAAATGGCAAAACAATTCAAGCAAAATAGTGCTGAAAATGTAGAGAATTTCCAGCCAAACATGGCTGAAAAGTTTCAGCCAAAAATTGTCAAAATTGCTGAAACTTTCAAGCCACATATGGTTGAACATTTGCATCAAAATATGGTTGGAAATGAGCATGAAATTCATCCCATGCATGATATAAATGTTGATGATGTGTTACATAATGAATGCATGTCTATCCAAAGTGCACAAAGTATGCCAAAGTGGCTAAAACAAACTTTGCACGACAACAAATTGAGTGCACCTTTGCTTGGTAGAACAAGATCAAGCTCTCACCATGCATCAAGTAATTTTATGGATTATTCTTTTATTGCAACAACATGTAATGAAGAGCCACTTACTGTTGAAGATGCATGTGTCGATGAGTGCGATGCAATCAAAAATGGATTCTATACATAGGAATGGTACTTGGTAGTTATGTGAATTGCCAAAAGGAAAAAATGCCATTGGTACAAAGTGGGTTTACAAGATTAAGAGAAAGTCTGATGGTAGCATTGATTGCTACAATGCTAGATTGGTTGCCAAAGGATATACGCAACAATATGGCATTGACTATGAGGAAACTTTTTCACCTACATCACACATGACTACCATTCATACCGTGGTTGCATTGGCTACCCGTCAAGGTTGGAAAGTGCATCAGTTGGACATAAAAACAACCTTCTTGGATGGTGATTTGCAAGAAGAGGTCTATATGAAGCAACTTCATTGATTTTCCATGAAAAGGAAAGAGCATATGGTTTGTCACTTGCATAAAGCCTTGTATGGTCTCAAGCAAGCTCCACATACATGGTATGAAAAAATCCATAAGCACTTGATTGCTCTTGGCTTCACATGTAGTCCAATTGAAAGCACACTCTATGTACACAAAAATGGGGCTGATCTTACAGTGCTTGTTCTTTATGTTGATGACATATGCATTGGTAAGCGATGAAATGTGTGTTCAGATATCTCAAAGGCACTTTGAGCTTAGGCCGATTTTATGGCCGCGATATTCAGCCATGCTTGCATGCTTTTACAGATAGTTATTGGGCTGGCTATTATGAAACTCACATGTCCACTAGTGGCAATTGATTTTTCCTTGGAGACTCATGCATGTCTTGGTTGAGTAATAAGCAACCTACAGTGGCAACATCAAGTGAGACAGCAAAATATCTGTCCTAGTAATGCATAAGTAGATCAGGCATCCAACAACCTACTGATAGAGGACAGCATCAAATGCATCTCCAGCATCATGAAGACTCAATCATAAACAACCTGCTGATATAGGAGAGGAATTATCTAATGAAGATCTAGACGAGATCGTGGATTGGATTGAGGAGACTAATAATGTTTCATGCTTTACAATAGGAATCAACAAGGAAGCAGAAGAAGAGCCTACTGTGGAGTCTGTGGTATTAGGAGAACCAGCTAAAGATTTCGGAAGAGGTAAAGTTTTGAAAGGAGTTGAAGGAAGGAAAGGGATTGAAGGAAGCCAAACAAAAGAAGAACTAGTAGAAAGCATTTTCCCATTGGTGGAAGTTCCAGTGGGATGGACACAAGAAAAGACCCAGGAAATCACCATCAATGATAGTCCAGCATTCACCAAGGAAATGTTGTTTAAGGATGACAAAGAGGCAATTCCAGAGCCAGTTAAAGAAGTCAACTTAGGGGGACAAGAAAATCCACAAAATCTTCTACTGGCAAGTTGGTTATGGGACCACCCTCTTCTTCTTACAGAGGTAATAACATTCATAAATAATTTTAAAGATGTATTTGCATGGAGTTACAAAGATTTGACAGGAATACGAAAGGAGCTGGGAATACATACTATCCCTTTAGTGGCAGAAGCTCGGCCAATTAGAGGAAAAATGTATAGGCTAAATCCTAAATATGCAGAAGGAGTCAAGAAGGAAATCCAGAAAATGGAGGAAGCAGGTATCATAGTTCTTGTAGAACATTCAGAATGGTTGTCCTCTATGGTCATTGCACCTAAGAAGCAACCTAATAAAATCAGGGTTTGTGTGGATTTTTGAGCATTAAATAAGGTAACCATACCCGATGGGTTTCCCACACCTTTTTCTGAACAAGTGCTTGAAGATGTGGTAGGACATGTGCTGTACTGTTTCATGGATGGTTTCAGTGGATAGAATCAACTAGAAATCCATCTTGAAGATCAACCAAAAATAGCCTTTGTAGCTCCTTGGGGAACCTATATCTACACCAAAATGTCTTTCGGCCTTAGAAATGCACCAGCCACTTTCAATAGGACAATATATCTTATCTTCAACAAGTTGCTCCCAAAATTCTTAAGAAGTTTCATGGATTACTTTTTAGCCTTCTTTGGAGCAGCGTGCACCATTGCAGTAGAAAATGTACTAGAACATTTGAAGCAATTAGAACAAGTATTCTAGCATTGCAGAGAGACAGGTTTGAAACTTAACCCTAACAAATTTCATTTCCTGGTTACCCAAGGTACCTTGTTAGGACATGTCATCTCTACTAAAGGGATGAATCCAGATCCAAATAAGATAATGTCAATTCTTAAGCTTCCAAGACCTATAAATGCTAAAGAGGTCTAGAGCTTCTTGGGGCATACAGGATATCACCACAAGTTCATACGCATGTATGCAGATGCAGCACAACCACTTCCACGACTTACTAGTAAAAGTTTTCCCTTTCAATGGTTTGAAGAAGAAGAATCTGCATTCACTTATCCAAAACAAAGGTTGGCATCTGCACCTACACTCATCTCACCAGATTGGTCTAAGACATTTCACGTGCATGTAGACGTAAGCTTATATGCAATAGGAGCTATACTGACTCAACCAAGCGAAGCACACAAATTAGACCAGCCCATTCATTACACGAGTAGGCTCCTCTCAAAAGCCAAGAAGAACTATAGCACTACAGAAAGGGAAGCATTGGCTATTGTATTTGCCCTCAAGAAATTCAGGCACTATTTTTTAGGCACTATATTCACAGTGATTACTGATCATCAAGCTTTAAAATATTTGTTGAATAAGCCACAAGTTGCACGAAGAGTATGGAGATGATTTCTTCTCTTCCAAGAATTCGATTTTGAGATTGTATAGAGAAGCGGTAAGCAACATGTCATTACAGACCACCTCTCTTGCATTAGACACCCAACTCAAGCAACAAAGGGAGTAGAAGATGATTTCCCAGACAGCCAAATATACAAGGTAAATGTGGCACCTATATGGTATGATGATTTGACTCTGCTCCTAGGAAAGGGTCAATTCCATACTAGGTCAACTCCATTGGAAAGGCGTCGACTCTTCTTGAAAAGTAAGAATTTCATAATGGAAAAAGACACCCTCTATAAGGTTGGCCCTGATGGGATGTATAGGAAGTGTCCTCAACCACATAAAACTGAAATTGTTCTTCAATTGGCACATGAGGGTAAGTCTAGTGGTCATTTCCCTAGACATATCACTGCACTGAGGATACTCCAAAGTGGCTTATGGTGGCCATATCTCTTCAGAGATGCCACTAAATTTGCCAAGTCATGTGATTTTTGTCAACGATGTGCGCCCAAACCGACACGACAAAGGAACCAATCGCTTAATGTCTCTGCAGCTTGGCAACCCTTTGATCATTGGAGAATAGACTTTGTTGGCCCAATTTTTCCAGTAGCACAAGATTCAGGTGCAAAGTATATTCTAGTAGTGATGGATTATGCCACTAAGTGGGCTGAAGTAATAGCCAGTAAGGAATGTACTGTTGAAACAGTAGCCACCTTCTTGTATAATTGCATCTTTTGTAGATATGGATGCCCAATAGAGGTCACAACAGATCACCCATTTCCTCAACAAGGTGTTGACTTTGATTTTTTGAAAGTATCAAATATTCCATAAGACGTCCTATGCATACTACCCACGGGCAAATGGTCAGGCAGAAAGCACAAATAAGGTTCTCATGCTCTTACTGAGAAAAACATGCTTACAGTTTCCTAATACATGGGGCCAGGCATATCTTGGAACATTGCGGGCTTACAGAACTTCATTCAAGGCCACAACAAGACATACTCCATTTGAGCTAGTATATGGAATACAAGCAACTGCTCCTTTTGAGTTCTTGCATGGCTCCAACCGTGTGGGAAGCAATCCATTTCCTGGATTTACTGGTGCACTCTCAGCCAACATTGTGAGGCTACAACTTCTTGAAGAAAAAAGAAAGATAAGCAATGAGACTCTAGTAGCAGTACAGGAAAGAAGAAAGTAGGATCATGATGCAAACCTTTGGAAATCAAAGATCAAGGAAGGAAGCTTAGTTTTGTTGTACCACCCGCGGCTCTTTGAGAAGAAAGCCAGGAAGAAGTTGATGTTGAGATGGAACGGACCTTTTAGGGTCATACGCACACTTCCAAAAGGTGCAATACAAATCTCCACATTGACGGGCACAATACTGCCCTTAGTCAACGAATCTAAGCTAAAACCCTATGTGGAACAATAGGGAAGCAGGAACTTGCCCTTGTATAAGATGTATATACATCTTATGTTATTTCCTAATAGCTTATGTCCTTTCCTTATTTAGCTATTGGAATTTTTCTCATCTATCTTCTTCAGGTATCCCATCTATCTACTTCCCTTTCCACCCACTCCCACACTACTACCACCACTACCATTTTTCCTCTTGCTACTCATAGGCATTTGCTACTAACTTCTTCTATCTCCTATCACATAAGGATTCTCCTCTCTTATCCTTCGGATGCCACCTCTCTAGGCAAAGAATGGCAAAAGATCATTTCATACCACTTCCATGGGTGACCTCTCCTCCACTTTCATCATGGCAATTCTTTGGGCGACCCTACCTCCTCCTCCCTCTCAAGCTAGCATGGCCAACATGGGCGACCTCTCCTCCACTTTCATCATGGAAATTCTTTGGGCGACCCTACCTCCTCCTCCCTCTCAAGCTAGCATGGGCAATCGGGCAACCTATCTCCACTTCCACCTTGGTCATTCTTTGGGCGACCTTCCCTCCTCCTCCCTCTAAAATGTTTACTAAGGCCACCTCCCCTCCTCCTCGCTCTAATTTAACTAGGGCCACCTCCCCTCATCTCCCCTCCAAATGACTAAGGTCACCTCCCCTCCTCCTCCCTCTAATTTGACTAGGGCCACCTCCCCTGCTCCTCCCTCTAATTTGACTAGGGCCATCTCCCCTCCTCCTCCCTCTAAAGTGCCTTGGGCCACCTCCCCTCCTCTCCCCTCCAAATGACTAAGGCCACCTCCCCTCCTCCTCCCTCTAATGTGACTTGGGCCGCCTCCCCTCCTCTCCCCTCCAAATGACTAAGGCCACCTCCCCTCCTCTCCCCTCTTGTGTTAGCTTGGGCCACCTGATTAGTCCCTTAAGCCCAAGGAAAAGATGATTATCCGAGACTTTATTTTGCTCAAATCCCTCACAATTGGTCCACTTGGATCACCTAGAGCCCACAATTATCTCTCGAGGAGTTCTTCCTATGTCTGTGCACTAGCTCATATGTTCTCGGCAAACGCACCAAAATGATTAGTCCCTTAAGCCCAAGGAAAAGATGATTATCCGAGACTTTATTTTGCTCAAATCCCTCACAATTGGTCCACTTGGATCACCTAGAGCCCACAATTATCTCTCGAGGAGTTCTTCCTATGTCTGTGCACTAGCTCATATGTTCCCGGCAAACGCACCAAATGATAACGCCTCTTAGTCCAAGGGGAAGATACATATATGTTCTGCCCAAACTCCTGGAAGTCAGTCGAGTCGTATTGCTTGAAGGTCGCAATTATATCTTCAATATGTAATTTCACTCCCTCAACAACTACCTCGTACACACTCGTACTTATGCACGCTTGCTCTTCCAAGATCCTTTTCACTCATGCACATTCCTATGTACACTTACATCTTCTACCTCCTTGTCCATATAAACCCACACCTACGTGCATTCACCTCCTCATATACTCTCCCACATGGACACTCGCACGCACTCTCCGACTATCTACTACTTCAAAGCAGACCAACAACCTCTCAAGACTTGAAGTCAAATGACCGAATCATTAAACGTACCCAATCTTATCATGGGAACAAACTCACCCACTTCCATTCTCCCTCACTTTCTCACTCTCTTGCACTTTCCCTTTTTCTCTCTCTTTCTCTCACTTACTCTCAGACCCGCTCACACACACATGTGCACTTTCTCACACCTTTTCCTCTTCTTTTCTCACTAGCTCTCTTTCACTTCCCTTCCCGCTTCCCTCCTTTCCTTCTCACTCACTCCTTCAAGCTCACATGCTCAATGCACTCTTTCCTTTTTGTCACGACCACTCAAACACCCCCGCTCACTCGCTTATACACTCACTCCAACTAAGCATTTGCATACAAAGCACGTTAAAACATGCTCACACACACATGCATGCTCAAAGTTTATAGGTCTTATTCACCCACACAAATACATCCATACAAGCAAGTACTCATACTAAGACACTCGTACATGGACACTCAGCCACAAACTCACTCACACTCTTAACCCACACTACTTCCTCACTGCTTCCTTTTGCACATGACTACTCTGCTCATACAGACATAGACGCTCAAAACATACTTAGACACTCACACAACTAGCATCATTTGAACTCGTCGTGCACCCTTATCCATGTAAGTACATCCTCAGACACATACATACCTGAAGTGCAACCAGTTAAGTACTCGAAGTTGCATAAATAGATTGTTTTTCAAAAATACCTTCTCAAAGTTCAAATCATTGAGCACAGCATTAGATTCCCTAATTTCAACCGTTGAATCATTCCAACCCAGCACTATTATGGAAGACACATTCAGAACTCGCAAAGAGACTTTAATCTTCAGTAGTAATGCAGCGCTAATTTTCTGATGTTCATTAACTTAACATATCAAATGGATAAAAAACGACAGTTCCTTACAAAATGATTTCCCATGTGTGCATGTTGAGCAGCAAAAAAAAATGATGACCGCATGTCTCCTTCCTCCCTGGACTCCTCAGCCACGAAAAAACTGAAGATGAAACTCTATGTCCCCCAGCCTCCACGATTCTCCTCCACTCCTTCTATGGTGCCTATTCTCCAAATCTGCTGCTCACAACCACAACCTTTCAACGCTTGATATCGGTCAGCGATCGAGTTGGCTTATCCCAGCATCCTTCTGTATATAATTTCATGATAGCTACGGGGAACATTTCTCTGCTCTGACATTTTATACATCAATCAAATAAAGGCGAAGTCCATTATCACTACAATACTACACGCGGATGATGCACAACAGAGGTGTACAACCATAAGAGCTCCATGGTTCAGTAGCACGATCAATCATAAGGCTCCTTCAAGCTCCTTAGGGCATCCTTCTAGGTGAGAAAAACCATTCAGCACATACAATAACACCCATCAACAGCCGAAGAGAAAGGCATCCGAGCATGAAGCTTCAGCCCGTGACTTATAATATACCAAGATAATCCCACGAGGTGCAAGAGACATCAACCTTGCCCGACTTGCTCCCAATATTCTTCAGTGTCCAGCAACCGATTCAGCTCCAGGTGTGTCTTCTTATGCACCCCTTCATCCCGAGCTGCTCCACCGTCTTCACTTCGAAATAGCAGCATATAACCTCGTTCTCATTGGCTGCTACCTCCCTTGATGTTGTTGCTTGCTGAACTCATCCACAATGACTTCAAGAGATCCAAAATCTCTCTCTCTCTCTCTATCAGGCAATGTCCTTCTCCCTTGCAAGATCCCTAGTGAAATCCCTCCTTTCTCTGTATGCCTGCAGATTCACCAAAAAACGAGAAGCAAAACCCCTCTTTGTTGCATTACTGGAAGGCTTCCACAAGCTTGTCCATCAACTCCCTCCAGAAAGGAAGAACCTATAACAAAATCACAAGATGCTTTCAGTGCCACATCATCATGAACTTAGCCCTTTTTGGATATTCCCTGTCAGTTCCAAGAAGATCCCTTCAATTCGACAATTGGAAATTCTCTACAACATTGTCTGATGCCCCACATTTCTCTTGTTTAGCCTTCGCAACTATGAACTTGAAATGCCCTACTTGCTCTTGAGCTGCTTGCTTCTTTTCAATAGCAGGACAAAATTCTACAGCATAAGACACATGAGTCATAACAACGTCATCAAGAAGAATGTCAAACTCCTTAGCACAACGAAGGAGGCTTTCTCTCACAAGGGAAGATACATAAGGCTCCTTTGTAAGGAGTTGATCGGCATCAAAGTGAGCTGCGCTCAGGAACATACATCACATAGAGTGTCATTGATAGAGTTCATGCAAGCTCTCTAGACACATCAATTCTTTGCAATTCACGTGAGTGTAGGACCACATTGCACAATATCATCTGAAATGAGTTTTTCTACCTCACTCTCACCCTCAGCTCTCATAGTCGCTGCCCTTTCCCTTATCATTTATACCTGCTACATCATTCCAGCTAGTGAGGATAAAAAACCCCATTCTACGTCGGATGACCTCCACTACTCTTTGCACACCAAGGGGCTGAGATTCCTCCTTCCTAAAATGCCTGGGATAGAGCCCACCCACACACTCTACTGGCAACTCGATAGGTCCTCGACACCTCTCTTCTCCTTTCCCTTCGACAACCCCTCCATAAACGAAAAGAGAGAGAGAACCTGCGAGAGCCCCCTCTCCAACAGAGACACACGGCCACAAGAAAAAGAAAAAGAAAAAACCTCCTCACGAATGGATGGCGCCTCCTCCATATGGCAGCAGGGATAAGGACATCACATCGCTCAACTAAGATCGACTTTGGATCAATATCTTCTCCTCTTCTCCTTTCATGTCACCAGCATATCCACCTCAGATGTCCGGATAGAAACACTTCTGAACCTCCGGATTGCAAGAGGGAGCACGAAGAAACCTTGGAAGACTTTCATCCATATGGAACGGGTCCGCTGCAGCTCAGAGTTACCAGGATACGAAAAATTATAACCCCCCTTGCTACAGAAGCTTCAGCCGCCGGAGTCCTTGTTTTTCCTAATTCGAGAGTACCCAAAACTCCACAGTGCCCGAGCAAAATAATACTTCTCGAATGTGCAAAAACCCCTTGATCGTTGCCTCCAGCCTACAGAACACGAGCAAGCCGACCCTCTCAGATGATGCCAACCTTCTTTCAGAGCAGCTGTGTATGTCCCCAAAAAAGACGAGAACGCATAGTCCCCCCTCCCACTTCAGATGTTGGCACCCTTCGCCCCTCCTGTCTCACTGCCCAGCAGTCGAAGCAAGAAATGAACCTCTGTATACTCAGTGACTAGGCTCCACTGCACACCTGTATAGCCACGAAGCAGGAGAACCCCCCCCCCATCTTGTCTGCTTGTCCTTCTCTCCCCTTGAGGATGCGCACTCCTCGTTCCAGCCCTCATCTCTCCTTCGAAACCCGGTTAGATTTCCCCCTTCGACCTCTGCCCACAGAAGAGCGCTCCAAAAAGTGCGAGAGCCCCCATCCAAAGCGGGAGAGCCCCCCCTCTGGTCCGCAATTTTCTTATCTGTAGCTGGTCGCACCCAGGACCGAAGGGCCCCCCCCGAATCGATAATTTACTTGTCCTTTTGAAAAAGCACCCAATCTACCACAAGCACTCAAGATAGAGACACAGGTTATAATATTTGGAGAGACCCCCCCAAGTTTCATGCACTCAAAGCAGCACAAGGCTTGCTCATAATGCAAGTGCTGAGCATATCCACTTATAAGGGTACTCCAAGATACAACATCCGGTACAGAAAGTTCATTGAAAACTGTTTGTGCCTTTACCATATCCCCACACTTAGCGTACATGTCAACCAAGGCATTTGCTATCACAATGTCCCTTTCTAGCAAAGCTGCCTTCATAATCTCAACATGCACCTCACATCCTTTCCAGAAGTCTCCAATAGCACCACATGCTTTCAAAATACACGAGAAGGTAGATTCATTTGGAGACAGGCCATCCCTTCGCATTTGTTCAAAGCAATAAAGTGCTTCCTCACCGCTCCCATTTTGCGCATAACCAGTAATGAGTGCTGTCCATGAGACCACATTCTGAACAGCAAGTTCATCAAATGTTTTCTGTGCATTTTCAAGCATTCCGCACTTGGCATACATGTCCACCACTACAGTGCCATCATAATGAATCTGATTCTTTTCCATCGCCTCAAACCAATATAAAGCTTTATCACCCTGACCATGTTCAATGTATGCTGATATCAAGGCATTCCACAAGATTGTCTCTCTAGCTTCCGATACAACATCATGACTTAGGAGTTTTTGGAACACATCTTCAGCAGCTGCAGGACATCCACATTTCATGTACACATCAACCATGGCATTGGCCACAGTAAGCGTCATCTCCAAACCTAACAAGATAACCTCTCGATGTATTGATGAGCCCATGGCTATCGCACCAGCATCACTACCGAGCCTGTCGTCAATGTATCCAGACATGAGTAAACTCCATGAAATATGTCTTCTGTACCGAAGCTTGAAAAGCACTTCACGTGCTTCTATAAGCAAGCCACAACCTGCATACATGGCCTCAAAATGGGTGTGGCCTTCACTCACCAAGCTTGCATGACAATAGGCATTCAATACATAAACAAGAAATGCAAGAATCTGAATGGGCTTTCCCCCAAACTGCATCTGCTCAACACAAATGATTGAATCCTAAGCATGCTCATATTTTCCATAATCGGAACTCCAAACACCAAGGGCATTCCCCTCTGAACAAGATGTAGCCATGTAGTTTGCAAATACCTTCCATCCCATTGATCAACTCTTCAAATACCTGCAATCAAACATATTTCCCTGGCCAAATAGAAACATATTAGTGCATAAAAACCAACCATTTTCTGAGCTAACATACTCCCCTCTTCTTAATTGCGAAGTCGTCCTCGACGAGCCAAATTGTTCCTGCGCTCAAATCATCCAACATGTGCTCATCACTCAATCAAATACAAATCTTTACCTTGCATGCCTATTCTCTTCTTCCTCGATGTAGCACTTGCAATCACCCTCATACAATCATCGGTTAGTACCAAAATCCAATCATTCCACTTACCATCTTTGTCCATCCTCTCGCATCTTCATCGACATGTCCACCTGTCTGCAAACTTCATTAAAACATTAGAACCTTTTTTCATCAAATCCCAATAACATCTACAACCAAAATGGAAAGACAATCATCCACATCACACATATACACTCGGCACACACATCATGATCCCGCATCACTCATGCATTCTCGTCACGCACAACATACATACATGCAAACAGAAGACATATCCACATTCGCTCTCTTCACTCTTCTCGACTACTCATTCAACACGTCACACATCTTTATTCCACATATCAACACACTTTCTATCACACCACCAAAAACCACTTCCGAGTTCCGTTTCGATACTCTTCCCAACCGCACGATCGCTTTCTTGATTCCTTTTTCCCGTTTCTAATTGGGTTCTCTCGCCGATTGTTCATTCCCTTTCCCACCTAGGGTTTCCACTACCCGCTTGCCTTCCTGTCTATCTCTCTGTTTTTCTTGCTCGTCGACTAGATCAGATGCTAGGTCACCACCACACCACTCCTAAATTGATGGACACACGACAAAGACCACTCAAGCCTAACACGAGCTCACTCTAACAAGATCACTCATCGTCGATGCGATTCGGGACTTCTCAAGTTGTCATACCACCTAAGAGCCAGACTGAACACTTCCGGAAGATTTGCAGACAACAATGCAACAAGCACGATTGGATTCCTCAAGTCCAAGCTTTCCATAGACACATCGCAACCAAAACCCTAGCCGAGCTTAAGCTTCAATTTGACATGTTTCATCGGGAGCCCACACATAACCCAAATCCCTACAACACAAACACATATATTCCCATCCGAGCATCATGCCCTCTCACCTTTCTTATGTCCCCCCTCGAGCGAGGAATTCTTCTCATTCATTTTTTTTTTCCACATTTTTTTTTTCATCATTTTTTTCACATATCTACTCACACTTGCCGGCCTATGCCGAAGCTGGATGCGACTCGTGGACTCGACCACCCGATCGAGTTTGTTCCACCCATCTACCAACCCAACGCAGCGCACGACACACAGACAGCTAGCCCTATGTGAAACCGACGTCGGTTCGTGGCTTTGACCACCCGGCCAAAGTGGGTCCACCCACCTATCGGCCCACATAGGCGCGTAGCCACACTTACACATACACAAACATATATATATTTTCATTTTTTTTTTTCATTCCCGCATCTCGAGAATTAGGAGACAAAAGAAAGGATCTTTTCCCAACCCAACCAATCACGACACCCACACATATATCTCCCCCCGTGGACATCCCGATGAGACATATCTCCTCTTTGTTGCTACTCAAGCCAAAATCTAGCCACTAATGCCATGGTCAACCCGTCCTCGCAAAACCCGCACATACTAACCACTTTGTCGACCTGAAACCTCAAAAAGTGTCACTTTAGTTCCTAAGTGTACAACACACTTGGTCCATCCGTCCTCACATCTCAGACTCGTAATCCGCAAAGCAAACCCTAATCAGACTACAGCCGTCCTCACCAACATCCATTGCCTCGTCTATTTTTTCATCTCCAACCTCTGCCTCGCAGAGATTCCACATGATTCGACAGTTTGCTGATATTGTCCTCTAGCCAGGCGATACGGTCTGGAAGGCCACCATTCATTACTACACCTCTTAACGCCTCGAGCTTCAAAGCTAAATCCCTTATCCCTTCTTCTTTTTGCTCATCACTGCCTTGGAGTCGAAAAATCTCATCATCCACTTGATGGAACCGAACCCACATTTTCTTCTTCTCCTCTTCTAAATGGCTCATCTTTCTTTCTATTTCCAAAGGAACCTCCTCTCTCCTCCCGACTTGGCCAGACAACTTTTCAACCTCTTCTCGAATCGACCTCTCCTCCCAGATTCTACTCATATTTTCTTCCTCCAGGTCATCTACCTTCTTCGACAATTCATTCTTCGTCCTTTCTAACTCTGTTCCGAGCGCATCCAACCTATCCAACACCGCTTTCAGCTCTTCCTCCGTTTTCCTCGCTCTCGGATCCTCCACTTGTTCTCGGGTCTCATCGTCTTTCTGATTCATCCACCTACCGAGCTTGCTACTCAGCCTTGCAATCTCTTTCTCTAACCGTCTCACTTTCTCATCACTCTCTGCTTGGGCACTTTTCATTCTTTCTAACTCCAGGTGGAACTCGTCACATGCCTTACCCGCTTGATCACTGTATCGACAGATTATGCTTTGTACCTTCTCGATTTCATGCTCCATTCCCTCGACTCTCCTCATTAGGTCATCCTCGTCTCTGGAGAGCTCTTCTTCGATCGCAACTCCAAAGCAGTCGGCTACCATCAAACCGGATCTCAAGTCCCAGACCACGTTTTCACTCTCGGGCTTCACAAGATTCTGCCTCCAGCTTTTGTTTACTCTTTTCCACTCCTTGTTTTCATTTTTCAACATTCGTACTCGCTTTTCCCAAGTTCCTAGGACCTCGGCCATTTTCTCTTGATTTTCCTCTAATTTTGCTATTTTGATCCTCTCGTTATCTCGCTCTACCCGAAGCAAATTGACTTGACATTCCAAGCTCTTCACAAGGTCTACCAAGTCTCGATCATGAGATCCAGTGTCCTTGCTTTCACTTGCTCTCGCAGTCTCCGTCGATGAAGTAACTCCGCCTTTGTCAACTTCCACATACAAAGAGGATAAGCACTTATCTGGTTCATTCGTTGCGACCTTTAGGTCAATCACCTCTTTTGAGCCACACACGTGCTCGCATAGTTCCTTTTTCCCGCAGTCCGCACATGTGGGAACTAAATCCAACGGGGTGCATACACGAGGGCAATATTTGGCTATATGCCCAATCTGCTCACAACACCAGCATCTCACATAATTTGATATCGGGCCAAATCGCCACCCTCGGTTCACATGATGTCTCATGGTCGGACGAGAATCTATCCATCTCCTATTTTGTCCAAAATTCGGTTGCCTCATATTGGCATTCTCCAAACCACATGCTGGCTTTTGTTGGGCCATTTCTTTAATGAAGGTCAAAGAAGATTTGGGATCGTCTTGGCTGTGCCACACAATTGGGGCACCAAGCGAACTCGTAGCACTCTCTATGAGATGTGCTAAGCCAATTCCCGGCAGACGCACCAAAATGATTAGTCCCTTAAGCCCAAGGAAAAGATGATTATCCGAGACTTTATTTTGCTCAAATCCCTCACAATTGGTCCACTTGGATCACCTAGAGCCCACAATTATCTCTCGAGGAGTTCTTCCTATGTCTGTGCACTAGCTCATATGTTCTCGACAAACGCACCAAAATGATTAGTCCCTTAAGCCCAAGGAAAAGATGATTATCCGAGACTTTATTTTGCTCAAATCCCTCACAATTGGTCCACTTGGATCACCTAGAGCCCACAATTATCTCTCGAGGAGTTCTTCCTATGTCTGTGCACTAGCTCATATGTTCCCGGCAAACGCACCAAAATGATTAGACCCTTAAGCCCAAGGAAAAGATGATTATCCGAGACTTTATTTTGCTCAAATCCCTCACAATTGGTCCACTTGGATCACCTAGAGCCCACAATTATCTCTCGAGGAGTTCTTCCTATGTCTGTGCACTAGCTCATATGTTCCCGGCAAACGCACCAAATGATAACGCCTCTTAGTCCAAGGGGAAGATACATATATGTTCTGCCCAAACTCTTGGAAGTCAGTCGAGTCGTATTGCTTGAAGGTCGCAATTATATCTTCAATATGTAATTTCACTCCCTCAACAACTACCTCGTACACACTCGTACTTATGCACGCTTGCTCTTCCAAGATCCTTTTCACTCATGCACATTCCTATGTACACTTACATCTTCTACCTCCTTCTCCATATAAACCCAAACCTACGTGCATTCACCTCCTCAAATACTCTCCCACATGGACACTCGCACGCACTCTCCGACTATCTACTACTTCAAAGCAGACCAACAACCTCTCAAGACTTGAAGTCAAATGACCGAATCATTAAACGTACCCAATCTTATCACGGGAACAAACTCACCCACTTCCATTCTCCCTCACTTTCTCACTCTCTTGCACTTTCCCTTTTTCTCTCTCTTTCTCTCACTTACTCTCAGACCCGCTCACACACACATGTGCACTTTCTCACACCTTTTCCTCTTCTTTTCTCACTAGCTCTCTTTCACTTCCCTTCCCGCTTCCCTCCTTTCCTTCTCACTCACTCCTTCAAGCTCACATGCTCAATGCACTCTTTCCTTTTTGTCACGACCACTCAAACACCCCCGCTCACTCGCTTATACACTCACTCCAAGTAAGCATTTGCATACAAAGCACGTTAAAACATGCTCACACACACATGCATGCTCAAAGTTTATAGGTCTTATTCACCCACACAAATACATCCATACAAGCAAGTACTCATACTAAGACACTCGTACATGGACACTCAGCCACAAACTCACTCACACTCTTAACCCACACTACTTCCTCACTGCTTCCTTTTGCACATGACTACTCTGCTCATACAGACATAGACGCTCAAAACATACTTAGACACTCACACAACTAGCATCATTTGAACTCGTCGTGCACCCTTATCCATGTAAGTACATCCTCAGACACATACATACCTGAAATGCAACCAGTTAAGTACTCGAAGTTGCATAAATAGATTGTTTTTCAAAAATACCTTCTCAAAGTTCAAATCATTGAGCACAGCATTAGATTCCCTAATTTCAACCGTTGAATCATTCCAACCCAGCACTATTATGGAAGACACATTCAGAACTCGCAAAGAGACTTTAATCTTCAGTAGTAATGCAGCGCTAATTTTCTGATGTTCATTAACTTAACATATCAAATGGATAAAAAACGACAGTTCCTTACAAAATGATTTCCCATGTGTGCATGTTGAGCAGCAAAAAAAAATGATGACCGCATGTCTCCTTCCTCCCTGGACTCCTCAGCCACGAAAAAACTGAAGATGAAACTCTATGTCCCCCAGCCTCCACGATTCTCCTCCACTCCTTCTATGGTGCCTATTCTCCAAATCTGCTGCTCACAACCACAACCTTTCAACGCTTGATATCGGTCAGCGATCGAGTTGGCTTATCCCAGCATCCTTCTGTATATAATTTCATGATAGCTACGGGGAACATTTCTCTGCTCTGACATTTTATACATCAATCAAATAAAGGCGAAGTCCATTATCACTACAATACTACACGCGGATGATGCACAACAGAGGTGTACAACCATAAGAGCTCCATGGTTCAGTAACACGATCAATCATAAGGCTCCTTCAAGCTCCTTAGGGCATCCTTCTAGGTGAGAAAAACCATTCAGCACATACAATAACACCCATCAACAGCCGAGGAGAAAGGCATCCGAGCATGAAGCTTCAGCCCGTGACTTATAATATACCAAGATAATCCCACGAGGTGCAAGAGACATCAACCTTGCCCGACTTGCTCCCAATATTCTTCAGTGTCCAGCAACCGATTCAGCTCCAGGTGTGTCTTCTTATGCACCCCTTCATCCCAGCTGCTCCACCGTCTTCACTTCGAAATAGCAGCATATAACCTCGTTCTCATTGGCTGCTACCTCCCTTGATGTTGTTGCTTGTTGAACTCATCCACAATGACTTCAAGAGATCCAAAATCTCTCTCTCTCTCTATCAGGCAATGTCCTTCTCCCTTGCAAGATCCCTAGTGAAATCCCTCCTTTCTCTGTATGCCTGCAGATTCACCAAAAAACGAGAAGCAAAACCCCTCTTTGTTGCATTACTGGAAGGCTTCCACAAGCTTGTCCATCAACTCCCTCCAGAAAGGAAGAACCTATAACAAAATCACAAGATGCTTTCAGTGCCACATCATCATGAACTTAGCCCTTTTTGGATATTCCCTGTCAGTTCCAAGAAGATCCCTTCAATTCGACAATTGGAAATTCTCTACAACATTGTCTGATGCCCCACATTTCTCTTGTTTAGCCTTCGCAACTATGAACTTGAAATGCCCTACTTGCTCTTGAGCTGCTTGCTTCTTTTCAATAGCAGGACAAAATTCTACAGCATAAGACACATGAGTCATAACAACGTCATCAAGAAGAATGTCAAACTCCTTAGCACAACGAAGGAGGCTTTCTCTCACAAGGGAAGATACATAAGGCTCCTTTGTAAGGAGTTGATCGGCATCAAAGTGAGCTGCGCTCAGGAACATACACCACATAGAGTGTCATTGATAGAGTTCATGCAAGCTCTCTAGACACATCAATTCTTTGCAATTCACGTGAGTGCAGGACCACATTGCACAATATCATCTGAAATGAGTTTTTCTACCTCACTCTCACCCTCAGCTCTCATAGTCGCTGCCCTTTCCCTTATCATTTATTCCACATGATTCGACAGTTTGCTGATATTGTCCTCTAGCCAGGCGATACGGTCTGGAAGGCCACCATTCATTACTACACCTCTTAACGCCTCGAGCTTCAAAGCTAAATCCCTTATCCCTTCTTCTTTTCGCTCATCACTGCCTTGGAGTCGAAAAATCTCATCATCCACTTGATGGAACCGAACCCACATTTTCTTCTTCTCCTCTTCTAAATGGCTCATCTTTCTTTCTATTTCCAAAGGAACCTCCTCTCTCCTCCTGACTTGGCCAGACAACTTTTCAACCTCTTCTCGAATCGACCTCTCCTCCCAGATTCTACTCATATTTTCTTCATCCAGGTCATCTACCTTCTTCGACAATTCATTCTTCGTCCTTTCTAACTCTGTTCCGAGCGCATCCAACCTATCCAACACCGCTTTCAGCTCTTCCTCCGTTTTCCTCGCTCTCGGATCCTCCACTTGTTCTCGGGTCTCATCGTCTTTCTGATTCATCCACCTACCGAGCTTGCTACTCAGCCTTGCATTCTCTTTCTCTAACCGTCTCACTTTCTCATCACTCTCTGCTTGGGCACTTTTCATTCTTTCTAACTCCAGGTGGAACTCGTCACATGCCTTACCCGCTTGATCACTGTATCGATAGATTATGCTTTGTACCTTCTCGATTTCATGCTCCATTCCCTCGACTCTCCTCATTAGGTCATCCTCGTCTCTGGAGAGCTCTTCTTCAATCGCAACTCCAAAGCAGTCGGCTACCATCAAACCGGATCTCAAGTCCCAGACCACGTTTTCACTCTCGGGCTTCACAAGATTCTGCCTCCAGCTTTTGTTTACTCTTTTCCACTCCTTGTTTTCATTTTTCAACATTCGTACTCGCTTTTCCCAAGTTCCTAGGACCTCGGCCATTTTCTCTTGATTTTCCTCTAATTTCGCTATTTTGATCCTCTCGTTATCTCGCTCTACCCGAAGCAAATTGACTTGACATTCCAAGCTCTTCACAAGGTCTACCAAGTCTCGATCATGAGATCCAGTGTCCTTGCTTTCACTTGCTCTCGCAGTCTCCATCGATGAAGTAACTCCGCCTTTGTCAACTTCCACATACAAAGAGGATAAGCACTTATCTGGTTCATTCGTTGCGACCTTTAGGTCAATCACCTCTTTTGAGCCACACACGCGCTCGCATAGTTCCTTTTTCCCGCAGTCCGCACATGTGGGAACAAAATCCAACGGGGTGCATACACGAGGGCAATATTTGGCTATATGCCCAATCTGCTCACAACACCAGCATCTCACATAATTTGATATCGGGCCAAATCGCCACCCTCGGTTCACATGATGTCTCATGGTCGGACGAGAATCTATCCATCTCCTATTTTGTCCAAAATTCGGTTGCCTCATATTGGCATTCTCCAAACCACATGCTGGCTTTTGTTGGGCCATTTCTTTAATGAAGGTCAAAGAAGATTTGGGATCGTCTTGGCTGTGCCACACAATTGGGGCACCAAGCGAACTCGTAGCACTCTCTATGAGATGTGCTAAGCCAATTCCCGGCAGACGCACCAAAATGATTAGTCCCTTAAGCCCAAGGAAAAGATGATTATCCGAGACTTTATTTTGCTCAAATCCCTCACAATTGGTCCACTGGGATCACCTAGAGCCCACAATTATCTCTCGAGGAGTTCTTCCTATGTCTGTGCACTAGCTCATATGTTCTCGGCAAACGCACCAAAATGATTAGTCCCTTAAGCCCAAGGAAAAGATGATTATCCGAGACTTTATTTTGCTCAAATCCCTCACAATTGGTCCACTTGGATCACCTAGAGCCCACAATTATCTCTCGAGGAGTTCTTCCTATGTCTGTGCACTAGCTCATATGTTCCCGGCAAACGCACCAAAATGATTAGTCCCTTAAGCCCAAGGAAAAGATGATTATCCGAGACTTTATTTTGCTCAAATCCCTCACAATTGGTCCACTTGGATCACCTAGAGCCCACAATTATCTCTCGAGGAGTTCTTCCTATGTCTGTGCACTAGCTCATATGTTCCCGGCAAACGCACCAAATGATAACGCCTCTTAGTCCAAGGGGAAGATACATATATGTTCTGCCCAAACTCCTGGAAGTCAGTCGAGTCGTATTGCTTGAAGGTCGCAATTATATCTTCAATATGTAATTTCACTCCCTCAACAACTACCTCGTACACACTCGTACTTATGCACGCTTGCTCTTCCAAGATCCTTTTCACTCATGCACATTCCTATGTACACTTACATCTTCTACCTCCTTGTCCATATAAACCCAAACCTACGTGCATTCACCTCCTCATATACTCTCCCACATGGACACTCGCACGCACTCTCCGACTATCTACTACTTCAAAGCAGACCAACAACCTCTCAAGACTTGAAGTCAAATGACCGAATCATTAAACGTACCCAATCTTATCACGGGAACAAACTCACCCACTTCCATTCTCCCTCACTTTCTCACTCTCTTGCACTTTCCCTTTTTCTCTCTCTTTCTCTCACTTACTCTCAGACCCGCTCACACACACATGTGCACTTTCTCACACCTTTTCCTCTTCTTTTCTCACTAGCTCTCTTTCACTTCCCTTCCCGCTTCCCTCCTTTCCTTCTCACTCACTCCTTCAAGCTCACATGCTCAATGCACTCTTTCCTTTTTGTCACGACCACTCAAACACCCCCGCTCACTCGCTTATACACTCACTCCAACTAAGCATTTGCATACAAAGCACGTTAAAACATGCTCACACACACATGCATGCTCAAAGTTTATAGGTCTTATTCACCCACACAAATACATCCATACAAGCAAGTACTCATACTAAGACACTCGTACATGGACACTCAGCCACAAACTCACTCACACTCTTAACCCACACTACTTCCTCACTGCTTCCTTTTGCACATGACTACTCTGCTCATACAGACATAGACGCTCAAAACATACTTAGACACTCACACAACTAGCATCATTTGAACTCGTCGTGCACCCTTATCCATGTAAGTACATCCTCAGACACATACATACCTGAAGTGCAACCAGTTAAGTACTCGAAGTTGCATAAATAGATTGTTTTTCAAAAATACCTTCTCAAAGTTCAAATCATTGAGCACAGCATTAGATTCCCTAATTTCAACCGTTGAATCATTCCAACCCAGCACTATTATGGAAGACACATTCAGAACTCGCAAAGAGACTTTAATCTTCAGTAGTAATGCAGCGCTAATTTTCTGATGTTCATTAACTTAACATATCAAATGGATAAAAAACGACAGTTCCTTACAAAATGATTTCCCATGTGTGCATGTTGAGCAGCAAAAAAAAATGATGACCGCATGTCTCCTTCCTCCCTGGACTCCTCAGCCACGAAAAAACTGAAGATGAAACTCTATGTCCCCCAGCCTCCACGATTCTCCTCCACTCCTTCTATGGTGCCTATTCTCCAAATCTGCTGCTCACAACCACAACCTTTCAACGCTTGATATCGGTCAGCGATCGAGTTGGCTTATCCCAGCATCCTTCTGTATATAATTTCATGATAGCTACGGGGAACATTTCTCTGCTCTGACATTTTATACATCAATCAAATAAAGGCGAAGTCCATTATCACTACAATACTACACGCGGATGATGCACAACAGAGGTGTACAACCATAAGAGCTCCATGGTTCAGTAGCACGATCAATTATAAGGCTCCTTCAAGCTCCTTAGGGCATCCTTCTAGGTGAGAAAAACCATTCAGCACATACAATAACACCCATCAACAACCGAAGAGAAAGGCATCCGAGCATGAAGCTTCAGCCCGTGACTTATAATATACCAAGATAATCCCACGAGGTGCAAGAGACATCAACCTTGCCCGACTTGCTCCCAATATTCTTCAGTGTCCAGCAACCGATTCAGCTCCAGGTGTGTCTTCTTATGCACCCCTTCATCCCGAGCTGCTCCACCGTCTTCACTTCGAAATAGCAGCATATAACCTCGTTCTCATTGGCTGCTACCTCCCTTGATGTTGTTGCTTGCTGAACTCATCCACAATGACTTCAAGAGATCCAAAATCTCTCTCTCTCTCTATCAGGCAATGTCCTTCTCCCTTGCAAGATCCCTAGTGAAATCCCTCCTTTCTCTGTATGCCTGCACATTCACCAAAAAACGAGAAGCAAAACCCCTCTTTGTTGCATTACTGGAAGGCTTCCACAAGCTTGTCCATCAACTCCCTCCATAAAGGAAGAACCTATAACAAAATCACAAGATGCTTTCAATGCCACATCATCATGAACTTAGCCCTTTTTGGATATTCCCTGTCAGTTCCAAGAAGATCCCTTCAATTCGACAATTGGAAATTCTCTACAACATTGTCTGATGCCCCACATTTCTCTTGTTTAGCCTTCGCAACTATGAACTTGAAATGCCCTACTTGCTCTTGAGCTGCTTGCTTCTTTTCAATAGCAGGACAAAATTCTACAGCATAAGACACATGAGTCATAACAACGTCATCAAGAAGAATGTCAAACTCCTTAGCACAACGAAGGAGGCTTTCTCTCACAAGGGAAGATACATAAGGCTCCTTTGTAAGGAGTTGATCGGCATCAAAGTGAGCTGCGCTCAGGAACATACACCACATAGAGTGTCATTGATAGAGTTCATGCAAGCTCTCTAGACACATCAATTCTTTGCAATTCACGTGAGTGCAGGACCACATTGCACAATATCATCTGAAATGAGTTTTTCTACCTCACTCTCACCCTCAGCTCTCATAGTCGCTGCCCTTTCCCTTATCATTTATACCTGCTACATCATTCCAGCTAGTGAGGATAAAAAACCCCATTCTACGTCGGATGACCTCCACTACTCTTTGCACACCAAGGGGCTGAGATTCCTCCTTCCTAAAATGCCTGGGATAGAGCCCACCCACACACTCTACTGGCAACTCGATAGGTCCTCGACACCTCTCTTCTCCTTTCCCTTCGACAACCCCTCCATAAACGAAAAGAGAGAGAGAACCTGCGAGAGCCCCCTCTCCAACAGAGACACACGGCCACAAGAAAAAGAAAAAGAAAAAACCTCCTCACGAATGGATGGCGCCTCCTCCATATGGCAGCAGGGATAAGGACATCACATCGCTCAACTAAGATCGACTTTGGATCAATATCTTCTCCTCTTCTCCTTTCATGTCACCAGCATATCCACCTCAGATGTCCGGATAGAAACACTTCTGAACCTCCGGATTGCAAGAGGGAGCACGAAGAAACCTTGGAAGACTTTCATCCATATGGAACGGGTCCGCTGCAGCTCAGAGTTACCAGGATACGAAAAATTATAACCCCCCTTGCTACAGAAGCTTCAGCCGCCGGAGTCCTTGTTTTTCCTAATTCGAGAGTACCCAAAACTCCACAGTGCCCGAGCAAAATAATACTTCTCGAATGTGCAAAAACCCCTTGATCGTTGCCTCCAGCCTACAGAACACGAGCAAGCCGACCCTCTCAGATGATGCCAACCTTCTTTCAGAGCAGCTGTGTATGTCCCCAAAAAAGACGAGTACGCATAGTCCCCCCTCCCACTTCAGATGTTGGCACCCTTCGCCCCTCCTGTCTCACTGCCCAGCAGTCGAAGCAAGAAATGAACCTCTGTATACTCAGTGACTAGGCTCCACTGCACACCTGTATAGCCACGAAGCAGGAGAACCCCCCCCATCTTGTCTGCTTGTCCTTCTCTCCCCTTAAGGATGCGCACTCCTCGTTCCAGCCCTGATCTCTCCTTCGAAACCCGGTTAGATTTCCCCCTTCGACCTCTGCCCACAGAAGAGCGCTCCAAAAAGTGCGAGAGCCCCCATCCAAAGCGGGAGAGCCCCCCCTCTGGTCCGCAATTTTCTTATCTGTAGCTGGTCGCACCCAGGACCGAAGGGCCCCCCCCGAATCGATAATTTACTTGTCCTTTTGAAAAAGCACCCAATCTACCACAAGCACTCAAGATAGAGACACAGGTTATAATATTTGGAGAGACCCCCCCAAGTTTCATGCACTCAAAGCAGCACAAGGCTTGCTCATAATGCAAGTGCTGAGCATATCCACTTATAAGGGTACTCCAAGATACAACATCCGGTACAGAAAGTTCATTGAAAACTGTTTGTGCCTTTACCATATCCCCACACTTAGCGTACATGTCAACCAAGGCATTTGCTATCACAATGTCCCTTTCTAGCAAAGTTGCCTTCATAATCTCAACATGCACCTCACATCCTTTCCAGAAGTCTCCAATAGCACCACATGCTTTCAAAATACACGAGAAGGTGGATTCATTTGGAGACAGGCCATCCCTTCGCATTTGTTCAAAGCAATAAAGTGCTTCCTCACCGCTCCCATTTTGCGCATAACCAGTAATGAGTGCTGTCCATGAGACCACATTCTGAACAGCAAGTTCATCAAATGTTTTCTGTGCATTTTCAAGCATTCCGCACTTGCCATACATGTCCACCACTACAGTGCCATCATAATGAATCTGATTCTTTTCCATCGCCTCAAACCAATATAAAGCTTTATCACCCTGACCATGTTCAATGTATGCTGATATCAAGGCATTCCACAAGATTGCCTCTCTAGCTTCCGATACAACATCATGACTTAGGAGTTTTTGGAACACATCTTCAGCAGCTGCAGGACATCCACATTTCATGTACACATCAACCATGGCATTGGCCACAGTAAGCGTCGTCTCCAAACCTAACAAGATAACCTCTCGATGTATTGATGAGCCCATGGCTATCGCACCAGCATCACTACCAAGCCTGTTGTCAATGTATCCAGACATGAGTAAACTCCATGAAATATGTCTTCTGTACCGAAGCTTGAAAAGCACTTCACGTGCTTCTATAAGCAAGCCACAACCTGCATACATGGCCTCAAAATGGGTGTGGCCTTCACTCACCAAGCTTGCATGACAATAGGCATTCAATACATAAACAAGAAATGCAAGAATCTGAATGGGCTTTCCCCCAAACTGCATCTGCTCAACACAAATGATTGAATCCTAAGCATGCTCATATTTTCCATAATCGGAACACCAAACACCAAGGGCATTCCCCTCTAAACAAGATGTAGCCATGTAGTTTGCAAATACCTTCCATCCCATTGATCAACTCTTCAAATACCTGCAATCAAACATATTTCCCTGGCCAAATAGAAACATATTAGTGCATAAAAACCAACCATTTTCTGAGCTAACACCACCTCCCCTCCTCCTCCATCTAGTGTGCCTAAACACCTCTCCTACTCTCCCCTCTTGTGTTGACTTGGGCCACGTCCTCTCCTTCTTTCTCTAGCCTATCTCACCCTCCCCTCCACCTTCCTCTACCTCCCTCGTCCTTCCTCTCACCTCCATCACATGTCTCATGGGCGACATCAAATCCAAGGCAACCCTACCTTGGTATGCAACAAGGCGACCCTACCTCCTTATCATAGTCATGGGCAACCTCACCTCCCTATTGTGCATCAAAGGCAACTTCACCTCATTAATATGCTCATGGGTGACCTCACCTCCCTCTTATGCTAAAGAGGCATCTTCAACTCCTCCCTATGCACATGTGCGACCTTACCTCCATCTTATGCTACCTGGGCGACATCTCGTCCCTCTAATAATCCAAGATGCGATTACTCCCTCCTAGCTCACAATAACGACCTAACCTCCCTCTTCCTTTCCTCACCTCTTCTCCTCTTCAAAAAGACTACCTCATTCCTCTTTCTTCCTAGGCTAGAGCAACCCCTCATCCCTTCCCCTCAAGTTAGGAATTGTCCTTCTCCATCAAATTGGGCAACCACATGGCCCTATCATACACCCTTGGGTGACACTTCTCCAAAGTTTGGGCTACTTACTGGATGCTACATAGAGTTGTCTGAAGCCAACCCTCACTAACCCTCATATAGAGGGGCGACCCTTCCTCCTCTCTCTAAAATGGGTGCCCTCTTCACTTCATGATGATCTTAGGGTGATGGGCAGAACTCCCGTTGGGCTATTATATGCTCCCTATCGTGTTCCTCAAAAGGGAATATCAAAACAAAGATGCTGCAATAATCACTAAGGATAGTATAAGACTCTGTGGTCACAATGGCTCTGACATTCAGGTTGGACTTTGAAGTCACACCAGGACAAATAGCTCCAAACCTGAATGTGGACTTTGAAGTCACACCAGGACGAATATCTCCAAATATATAACGAGATTTCTCCACCAATTGTCCATATGGTGGGTAGATTACAATAAGTTCACACTAACCTTTTTGTTGGAATGCTTACTTATGAAAGAGATTTGACCAAAAGGAAGAGGCACAAACACACATGTCTGAAAATCTATCGGAGTGGAAGCATGGTAGTAGTGACAATCTTTTGCTAGTGGGACATAAGCTTTGGAAGGCTCAAGGGCGACCGCCCCTCTGTACTATTAATTCAGGCCACCTCCCCTCCTTCTGTACTATAATTAAGGCGACCTCCCCTTTGTACTATTAATTCAGGCAACCTCCCCTCCTTCTGTACTATAATTAAGGCGACCTCCCCTTCTGTACTATAAATTCAGGCGACCTCCCATCCTTCTGCACTATAAATTCAGGCGAGCACCCCTCCTATTTTCTTAAATTAGCGACCTCTCTTAATACCAAGCTCAGTTGACCTCCAATCCTAATTCCTTAGAACTAAGGATACATATGATGACTCTCTTCTACTCTCATGCGGACTCACACATCGAACCCTTATCCCATCCAACCTACATCTACAAAATTCTTATCCAATGTCTATAATTAGACTATAAAATCCTTTATATATCCAACGTCTAATTAACTTCTTCCACGCTAGCAGCAACCTCTACTCCTAGAAACTACATTTCCCTCCCTATCTCATCCTCACCGACTATACTCCTCTTACATAGTGTGCATCGATTGGACATATCGATCCTCAACCGTTTGCAACTTCCAATAGCATTTTATACCAATTCCTAAGCCACACAAAGAGAGGTGATTAGTGGTGATTTCTATTCCACAGAGAGGCGACTGCTTCCAGCAGAGCAACAATTCTTGTATCTCTCTTCAATTGTTGCAGAGGCGACCACTATTACACAAGGCAATTGCTATTCCCCATAGAGGCGATGGTTTTCAAAGAATTCAGAGTAACAATCCCCATACTTGCTAACGACCTGCTCTTAAAGATGCCCTCCGCTGGAAGTTGACCACCTAGCTGCTTGATGAAAGCAATCTGTAGCTCTGAAATTTGACCTGCTACCCATACTTTTTAGCAACCTGCTCTTGAAGATGCCCTGCGCTAGAAGTTGACCACCTAGCTGCTTGATGAAAGCACCCTGTAGCTCTGAAATTTGACCTGCTATGGTAGTTGCTAACCTGGGCGATTGCTGAGGGAGCCCTGCACCTGAAGGCTAGAGATAATTTAATTAAATACAATTGCTAAGCAGACCCACTTGTGCTCTAGGTGGATTAAGCCTCACAGCTGACACACTCGATTGATCAACCAATTGAAGAACTCAATTACTGCTTATGGCTTGACTCGACCAGATGCTTATAACTTAACGCTGCTATCAAGGTCTCTTGCTCACATCGGCTATTATCAGGCCTACTAGGATCATCACCCTACCGCAATATCTGCAAATTATTCACCACGCAAAGCACACATGGACAATAGTTATCATGGCATCTTCCTCTATGCAAATAGAAGAAACATTTTCTGAATTCAAAACTAATACAGAGAGTGCATCAGGGCAATCCTCTTTCCATGGCGACTCTAGCGATTCACTCTATGTGGTCTGTGAGGAGAATCCTTCCGAATCAGAATCACTAGAAGAGGAAAATCAGCAGGATGAAGGCACATCTTTAGCAAGTACTCATATCGAGGACACTGCTGCATCATCAGCAAATGTGGCAAATGTGGCCACCACCACAGAAATCATCATCTCCATTCTGGGGGAAATCTCTTTGAAATTGGACTTAAGCATTTCCGGTAAGCTTCAAAACTCATCACTTTAGAGGAATTACACAATATGGGGTTAATCACAATAGCAAAAGCCAAGCTCCCCTCCATCAGTGACCCTCAGAATTGTGTTATGGAGATCTTAACACTCTTCAAGTCATTTCCATCCCTTTCTGGAGGAAGGATCACTAAGGAGAAGTTAGCAATTATGTTGGGTAGCCAAGGGATTCCAGAAACTAAGAAGGCAGGCAGTTATGCTGAATTACCAGTTCCCAATATATTACACGCATGTGCAACTAGTTTTTCGTCTCCAAACTGTAGTCAAGTAATAATGAAGCGGCTACTCTTATTTAAAGCGTTCTTCCTCCTCAAAGATAATTTGCACTTCACAGACATCAAAATATGTGAACCTCTTCTCTGCTTTGTCAATGCCAAACCCTATCCATATCATAAAACTCTTCTACATACGCTCGCCGAATGTAAAAAATGCTATGGGCAGCAGGTAGGCAAGAAGGCTCTTACCTTCCGAGTGGTAGGAGGTCACATTATGCTCTACATTGCTAGGTATTTTTCAGCCCTACATTTGAGAGGTGTGTCGGGTCTGGCATTATCTAAACAACCTAGTGCAGCGCATCCTCGAAAGAAACGAAGAGTGAAAATACAAATGGATTCCAGGGAGCTCCTCAATACTCTTCCAATCGACTAGCAAGGATATGCTCGAACATCAAAAAAGGTACGCACATCAGTTAATATCCCATTTCCACCTATCAAACTCGTGCCTACTTCCTCTAAGGAAGCTTCTCCCACCGTTCCATCTCCCCCACCTTCACAAACCCCAAATAGCTCAGACGCACCCTGTAGCTCAGTGATGAGTAGCACCTCCTTTAATGTCAATCCGGGAAGACATGAGGATGGTATGAAGACCTCGAGCAAGTGAAGGCATAAGTGTGTGAGTGAGAAGCACACCAACATGCACACACATACACACACACGCGCACATACGGCAAGAACAAAGAGAGTAAGACAATGGAATCACTTCTATTACAACCAAGTTCTCATACAAGCTCAAAACTACAACAAGCTAGCCCCAAAAATGAGCTCTCTAGCTCTATTTATAGTTTTTTACTAGCTTTGGTCCTGTTCAGACCTAATGTCCGGCCTAGTTAGAAATTAGGTCCCTAAGCTATTTTGGAGGCTCAAACGAGCTTTGAAAATTATGAAACTTGGTAGGCTAATACTACTAAAGCTCCTCAAGCTCGAGGACTCCTTGGCTTGCACAAAATGGAGCTACAAAAAGGTGAAACAGTATTTGCAATGGTTTTCAGTGATGAGAATCACTTTTAAAATGATGTAAGGATTGAAAAAAATTGATGGGTTGCCTCAGTGCTAGATTTGCATGTATGCCCGTACCTGCTTCTTCTCGTATGATGCCAACACTCTCCGCCCCCTAGCGTCTGTCATCTCTGACAGACCTTTGCTCCACAGGATTATCAATGTAGTGTTTGACTATCTCAGTGGCTAACTCCTCTTCTTTGATCCTTAGTCCCCTGACAAGATCTCGTTGAAGAGCATCCCAATTGATTGTTCTCGGAATGTCAGGTTATGGGGTGGCGTAGAGCTCTGAGTGCATTGTCTGTTCGCATGCAAATAGCTGAAGCAGATCGGTTGGACGTGGCGCGAACACCTCCGAGTGAGCTTCCCAAAACCGAGTGGTAAACATATCATCAAATGTTTCCTTGTAGCAAGCTGGGAGGTATCTAATCCTTGCATGCCAAGCGTAAGTGACCCTAATACTAGGGGTTGTGCTGATATCATAAAGTAAGTCATAATTACCATTTCTGAAGCCCAGAATTGGAGGTTGGATGTTACGTACATTGCAGAAGGTCTTTAACACTACTTGCATCATGTCCACGATTTTGAGCATCATCTGTGCGGCGACATCAAGCATGGGATGGAGGCATGACATCCAGTGTCTGATAGTGGCCATCATGTAGGCTACAGTCGGTGTGCGTGTTAGGGATGCAATGGAGGGGTAATTGAGCCATTGTTTGCAATTATTATTGTTCTGAACTTTTATGGCAAATGTCTTTCATGATCTTCTTCGTTGCACTGGCCCAAAGCAAGGGTTATACTTCAAATGCATGGGAGGATGATCCCATTTCGTAGCATTTCTCGATAGGTCTCCAATAACTTTTTCCACCAGATTGGTTGGAATATGGCACCTTTTCTGGCTTCTTCTGGGATGTCCTCTGGTTGGAACTGTGTGGCAAAAGAAGGATACCTATTGGTGACTCTTTTGATCTCATCGTTGTAGTCTGCCAATAGCACAAAGTAGGGCTTATACTGTAACTCTGAACTGGTTATTAAGCGCCTAGTGGCCAAATGCTTGAAATATTCGGATTGGAGTATGGTCTCCTCAATGGTTTTCATGGCGAGCATCTGAGTTGCTATGCGCTCTTCGTGAGTGTGGCCCATCTCTTCTACCTGCTTCATCCATGCAGGAGGGGGTTCCTCGTATGTGTCTTGTCCCTCGTCCATGATTCTGCCTCCTGGAAGGGGTTGAGGCTCATAGTTATCTTCAAAGTTCTCTTCCACATGAATGGTTACTCCTTCTTCCTCGGACGGTTGATCTGGTGGAGAGGGGGGTCGTTCATATTGTAACAACTTAATCTTTAATTCTGCATCTTGTTGGCGTAGCTCAAGTACCTCATTGGCCGTTGAAGATTCAGGCTCTAGTGAAGTAGCAGCGTTGACCACATTTCTTGGTTCTGTCATATGTGGTGCGAGCATTGGTTGTCTCTGTAGTTCTTTCACTTGGTGGACAAGCTGGTCATGTGCTTCTAAGAGGTTGGCATAGGTTTCCAATATTTGCTTGATATTTTCTGAGGGGATAGCCTGGAAGCTAGCAGGATCTATGGGTGCCCCTGGAGTGTTTTCTATGGCTGCTTCGATTTTGTTGTTGTAATCTCCTGTTCTCTTCTTGGGTAGCTACTAGGTGTCGTCGGAGTAAAGCCATGTTTCTCTGTAGTCTTGCATTGTGGGCTAATTGATCTCTGGGTTGTTCTTCGGTTGCCTTACCCATCTCTGTATATTTGGCTTCGAGCTCCGCATGAGATTGTTGGAGAGCGGTAACCTCTTGTTGTAATGCAGTGTTACTCAACTCCAAGGCATTGACACGTGCCTAGAGGTGGGACGACAGAGTAAAAAAACTCTTTATTGTTTTCTTCCAATAATCTGTATTCCTATTTAAGTTGAGCAGAAGCTTCGAACATGGTCCTTGGCCTGAGTGCTCGCTTGCCCTAACGCTTGCATAGGGAAGTGGTGTGTTGAAGGTGTCAAGGTCAAGGACAAAGCACAGGAGCACATCAAAGAGGTGGACACACAAGAAGAAGGAGCAAGTAGGGAGCTCCAAGAAGTATATGTCAAATTTTCAGAAGAAATCCCTATAAAAATAGTGATTTTCATCACTAAAAACCATTGTATATACCATTTTCTATTTTTGTAACTCCATTTTTTTCAAGCCGAGGAGTCCTCGATCTTGAGGAGTATTAGAAGTATCATCCTACCAGTTTTCATCATTTTTAGACTCCGTTTGAGCCCTCAAATAAGCCCTAGAACCTAATTTTTAACTAGGTAGGACACTAGGTCTGGACAGGGCCCAAATTAGTCAAAAAACTATAAAAAGAGCTAGAGAGCTCATTTTTGAGGTTAGCTTGTTAGAGAATAGAGCTTTGGTAAGAGAACTCTTTTGCAATTGAAGCTTTCCATTGTTCCTCTCTTGGATCTTACCTTGTGCACGTGTGTGTGTATGTGTGTGCATGTTTGTGTGCTTTCACTCATGCACTAGTGCCTTCACCATCTCCATTTTCTTCCATCTTCATCTTCATAGAAATTTCTTGGTTTTTAGTGCATTTCCACCATTTTCATACCACTTTTCATGCATTATTGTGCGGGAAGGAGTTAGGAAGTGCAAGGGAGAGCAAGCACCTGTGTTTTTTCATGATTTTCTGCACATACAGAGCTCACCATTGCTCGGCGCTTAGAAATTCAAAGTTCCCACCAAAAAACACGATTCTGTGATGAAAATCGCGATTCTGTGAAAAATTCAATTTTTTTTTTTAAATCGTGATTTTCTATTTCCCGCCTAAAAGCTTGTTGAAAGAAACACGATTCTGAGGTCATTCTTAGAATCGAGATTCTCTAGTTGTGCTCAGAATCACGATTCTCTAAGTTTTCAAAAACACGATTCTGAGGTCATTCTCAGAATCGTGATTCTCTAGTTGTGCTCAGAATCGCGATTTTTTAAGTTTTCAAAAACACGATTCTGAGATCATTCTCAGAATCGCGATTCTGTGGTTGTGGTCAAAATCGCAATTCTCACAAATCACGATCGCAATTCTCACAAATCACGATTTTCAGCCAAAAACACGATTGTGATCAAACACGATTCTCATCCAAGGTACAAAATTGTGATTTTCATAAAACACAATTCTGAGAAAACACGATTCTCGTGAGATTCACAGCATCGCGATTCTCTTGAGATTCACAGCATCACGATTCTCTTAAGATTCACAGCATCGCAATTCTCTTGAGATTCATAGCATCGCGATTCTCTTGAGATTCACAGCATCGCGATTCTCTTTAGATTCACAGCATCGCGATTCTCTTGAGATTCACAGCATCGCGATTCTCTTGAGATTCACAGCATCGCGATTCTCTTGAGATTCACAACATCGCGATTCTCTTGAGATTCACAGCATCGCGATTCTCTTGGTTTCACAGGATCGCGATTCTTTGATTTCATAGCATCGCGATTCTCTTGGTTTTATAGGATCACGATTCTCTGATTTTACAGCATCGCGATTCTCTTGATTTCACAAAATCGCGATTCTCTTACAAAATCGTGATTTTTCCATAAGGCCCTATTTTGACCCCCAGCAGCCTGATTTGACATAACTTTTCCATCCAAAGTCTATTTTTTGAGCTCTATAGCTCGTTGGAAAGCTCGTTTCAAATGCTACACGACCTCAACTGTATTTTATAAGAATAATGCGTTGGTTTTCAAATAGGATAATTGTAAGTTGACCTTCAAGTGGGACCTAGAACCCAAGGGGACTCCAAAGGATTTTTTAACCATACCAAGGGGAAATTTCGGACTCTTAGCCAAAGCTTATTAACCTGAGATCTGGTAGACACCCAGACAAGGATAGACAAAGCATTAGATCTTCTCAGTCCAGTGTCAACCATAAAGCTAAGTCTTGAGCACAACAACTAAGTGGTTGTCCTTACGTACTAAACTCTGACACAAGTGACTCAGAAATGTTTTTTAGCATGGGGAAACCTGCAGGTGGCTCACGAACTGCCCATCTACAAACACCAGAAGGTCCCTATAAGACACAATTTGTATATATTCGGACCAACCGATTAGGTGCTCGCATCTATGAGGATGGCATGCAGATGTGCATTGACATAGAAGATAACTTGGGTGAGGAGTTAGGATTGTCCAAACTCTATCAGGATTCTGATAGTTCTACTAGTCATACTTCAAAAGTCTCCACGGAAATAGATGAGATAACGGAGCAAGTTGCCAAGAAGCTGGGAGTCCAAAATAGACAAACACAAAGAGTGACCTCATTGAACCGATGTTATACCTGTGGAGGGGACCACATGGCTAACGTATGCCCAATGCAAAACCAAAACATTAGAGAAAGGAATACTCCATATTGCACTATTGAGAGAAAATACACAAACCACATGGCTCAAGATTGTCCCTACAATAGGCAGGCTGTTAGACAAACTTATCAACAACCTTACCAACAAGGTAGGTATAAGAACCAATACCAACAGCCATATTATCGACCACAACAGCAATATCAGGCACAATATAGGCCACAACCAGTCTTGGGAAACCAACCACCACCCCCTGCAAATGTGATTCCAGTCAAGTATGCTGTGGGAGAGGAAAATCCAAATAGACGTGCCACTAACCCCACTGATCTCAGAGAATGACTCTCATGCTCATAGTTCAGACTACTCCCATGAAGGTAGTCCTCATGCTTATTACACTGAGTCGCCTGAGCATAGTGAGATTTACTCGTATCAATATGAGGCACCACCTATGGAGCAAAATTGGGAGCCAGAATACTCCAATGTCATGTACACAAATCCTAACCCTAGGCCCCAATTGAGACAAATGAGACCACAAGCCCCTAGAGGATCTTGTTTCAGATGTCAAGGTGACCATTTCATTCGTGATTGTCCCCATCCACCATCTCCGAGTTAGGGTCAGGCTATCACAATACAAGCTTTTTGTCCTGAATGTGGCAAAGACCATCTTCCTAGAGATTGTCCAAGAAACCCCTCCAGTGCACCCAAGGTTACACCCATTAATGTGGTAGGCTTAGTGGCGGATTCAAGTGCTAGTAGCAGTAATGTGGCTCCTGTATAGGCAGTTACTAGGGCACAAGCATTAAAACAAGATAAACCAACAGAACAATCGGAGTCGAGTGAATCAGGAGAGCCTAGTAAGAGGAAAACAAGAACATGGAAAGATACTAGAGAGAAGGCTAATCGCAAGTGGAATAAGAAGTTATCGGAATTAGAAGAAAGCTTGAAAGACGCAAAAACAAAAGTAGAAGACATTGCATCTCAAAACCCCTCGCATGCCGAAACTCCATCCACTCCATCTCATCCCACCCCACCACCCATTGTAAATAGGCCATAACCAGAGTCTGTTCTTGCAGATCCAACCCCAGAAGGCTTGGACATGATGTTCAAGGCCTACCAGGCTCGACTTCAAGAAGGGCCTATAGCTGCAAACCTAGACAAGAGTTACCCTAGAGCAGACTTAGAGATTGAACGGATGAAAATGTGTATGAAAATGGTAGAAAAAGCTCAAGCTATACTCGAGACTAGTCAAAAGTTCAATCAAACAAACTCTGTCAAACCGGATTTGCATTTCCAAGGCTTATTAGAAAGATTAGAGCAATTGGTAAACAAACCATAAGTTTCTTTACCTCCACAGACTCAACCAGTTATTGAGGAAGAAGCTCACCACCAATGGGAGCTTATGTTCCTAATTCCACGGGTGTTGGAATACCTCCTTCAATTCAGGAGCACTCTCAAGAGTTCTTGCTGGAAATACAAGAGGAGAAATGGGCCAAGGAGAAGGGTAATTCCCCTCCTATTCATGAGGTTGATGACCTTCGTGATCAATTTCCCCAAGACATTCCATCTATTTATGGAGATGAAGTAGAACAACAAGAAGACGAAAGATTAGATTTTGAATCTAATACCTTAGAAGAACTGCCTTAATTTCCAAGCCCATGGGAATCTGAATCTCTTCAGATCAGAGCTCCCACAATACTGGTCAAACATGAAGACTCACTGGTTCCAAGGAACACTAATGTCGTGAAGAACACTAAGGTTCAATGTCATCTCACGGTAGAAGAGCTGTTAAAAGCAAAACCAGAACTATGGGATCATGTCAAGGATCAAGTTCCAGAACTTGATTCCAATATGCCAAAAGGAGGCTCTAAGTAGAAAGTACCAGAGATACCTCTAGACGACACGTGTGAGGGTGAAGAAGGTAATACTTATCTTCCAATCACCTACCAAGGTTACACAACCAAAGCAATCATAGATTCAGGTCCTGGTGTTGCTATTGCGACCACCTCCTTGTGGAAGCAATGGGGCAAGCCCACATTAAGACCAACTAGAATGAAGCTTCAAATGGCCGACGGTCATTTTGAAAGACCTCTAGGATTGCTCGAAGGGATAACTCTAACCACTCGTGGTGTAGAGTTTGAACATACATTTGCTATATGTGACTTTGAGAAAAATAATGTCTATGAGATGATCCTAGGAAGACCCTTCCTACGACAATTGCAAATAGTACAGGATTGGGGAACCAACTCCTTGTACCTACAACACTTAGGGGTCACCACCAAGGTCAACTTGAAGGATTACACCTTCAGAGATGTACCACCCCTACAGTGGAATCCTATCCACAAAGCAAAAGAAGATTCCATCTCTGTGCATTCTGAAAGTTCACCTGATCCATCATGGCTGCATGAAGATACTCATTTGTGGATGTGCAAGGTCGCAAAGGAAGAGGAAAAACGCTTAAAGGCAAGAGAAGATGGAACTTCGCCAGGAGATAGACCAGTTAGAGACCCAGCCTACACACTGATGATCTTTCAAAATGAGGAATTTGAGCCTCATGGCTGGCCAGAAATCTTAGCCACCATGGACATTGTTGTCAATGAAGAACAATGGAAACCTCATTGTGATGAGGAGGGTTATGATATTTCAGTGTTCGTGTGTCAATCCTTGCTAGAAGAATGTGACCCTAGTGATGTCATAGAAGAAGAAGAAGAGAATGACGATGATCTAGAGTCCATTGTGATGGATAGTTTCTTTAACGCAGAGCAGCACTATCTAGAAGATATAGGAGTGTTCACCCAGAAAAAAGAAGAACCTCTCACAAGTATTAAAACGGTAAATTCAAAGGATGGAAGTGAGAGCAGTCAAAAGAAAAAGAAAAGAAAAGTAGTGAAACAAGAAGAGGAGGAACCATTGTTTGAGGCACCAGAAAATTTCAAGAAATATGAAGTTGACGATCGTAAAATTTTGGTACGAATGCCGAAGAGAGAGGCCATTATAGGAGAATCATATGATAATAAAGAAAAGACCAAGAAAATTGTAGTGACCATTGAAGAGAACGAAGAGAGATGCACATATATAGGAGATGACCTAAGTGCAAGAGAAGAAATGGAGCTCGTAGTTGTATTAAGGGAATATAGGGATGTGTTTGCGTGGCACTATAGAGACTTGAAAGGGGTAGATCCAAGAATTTGCTCTCATACCATCCCCATGACTACTGATGCCAAGCCCACCAAACAGAAGCCCTACACATATAATGATACATATGCAGCCAAAATAAAAGAAGAAATTGATAGGCTGATTGAAGCTGGATTCATCTATGAGATTGAGCATACTGAATGGGTGTCCCCATTGTAGTGGTGCCCAAGAAGAACGGGAAATTGCGAGTGTGTATTAACCTTAAAAAAGTTAATGCCGCTACGATCAGAGATAGTTATCCACTTCCAATCACGGAACACTTATTGGAGCGTGTTGCAGGCAAGGAAGTTTATAACTTCCTTGATGGATTTTCAGGTTACAATCAAGTAGCCATTGCCCCAGAAGATCAACACAAAACAACTTTCACCACAAAGTGGGGAATCTTTGCATTTTGTGTGATGCCATTTGGGCCCACCAATGCACCTGCAACATTCCAAAGGCTCATGTGTCATGTCTTCAAAGAGTTCTTGCGAAAGAGCTTAGAAGTGTATGTGGATGATTTATGTGCTCATTCCCAAGAAAGAAGATTTCACATCCCTGAGCTCAGACAAATCTTCAACAAGTATAGAGAATATCGAGTGTGTCTGAACCCAAAAAAGTGTGTGTTCATGGTGCGTCAAGGTAAAATCTTAGGTCATATTGTTTTTAAGAATGGAATCTCAACAGATGAAGATAAGGTACGAGCCATATTGGAGCTGCCAAGGCCAAGGAATGTTAAGGAGGTACAAGCCTTTATGGGCCATTGTGGATATTACCGTAGGTTTATCCACATGTACGCGATCATAGCTAGACCCCTTTATGCCTTGTTGTCTAATTTTGAGTGGAACGACGAATGCGAGAATTCTTTCAATGAACTGAAGAAACGTTTGTGCACAGCACCAATACTGAACACTCCTGATTGGAATAAACCATTCCATGTGTTACTGTTAGTGTCCATGTGAAAGGCCAAATGGCCACCGGACACTTCTTTGTATATGTTCTTTAATAAAACATATAGTGGCCTGGTCAGTCACAGACTGTAGGTTCGACCGCATTTGTAAGACCTAAGAAGTCTATCTTCGTGCTCCCTATGTACTGTGTTTTCTGCGTATTCTACAGCCTCTGTGCGGAGTACTGTGTGCGGCCCCAGGTTCTCGGTTTTCTACTCTGAGCATATCATCGTGGAGCTCTAAAGAAGGAGAGCCGACTGTGGTGCATCACCATCGAATCACTTCACTGGTATCAGAGCAGTTCGAGGCAAAAGCTTTGTTCCTTTTGTGCGAGCGAAGCGAGCACCCAAGGCTTACGACTGGCATACCTTGTCATCCGAGTCACCGTTGGCTGCGCACGAGGGAGGACCTCAACGATCAAGGAATATAGAGGTTCCCGGTACTTCCCGGGAGGTCACCCATCCCAGTACTGTTCCCCCCAGAGCTCGCTTAACCGTGGCAATCTCTTGCCACTAAGCTACACTCTTGTGGTGTTTGAAGAAGGGGAAAGACTAAGGTTGACATTACCTTGAACAAGTTTTGGTCCCTCAAAGCTTCATTTTTTGCTTTCAAAGCCTATTTCTGAAGCAATTTTGGGGTGTTTTTGGAGCCATTTCGGAGTACTTTCACACATAGTTCTCTTTGCACAGGTCCAAGAACATCAAGAAGAGTGTTCCTTGTACTTCTCAGACAATAAATATCAACCTTTGGGGCTGTATTTTCAGCCACACTCGTAAAACTACAGGTTTCTCGAGGGGTTTTCAGTTTTGCTGGGAGTAGTCGCTGCAAATTTATGCAGGTTTTTAAAGGCTAAAACATCAGAGTTGACAGACACTTGCAAGTGTTATTGGCTAGTTTTTGGGCTGTGTATTCAGCCTTTTAGTGTCATTTTACTGCATATATTGAGCACATACACACCATGTACACTTCTGTGGATACCGCTTATGTACGTCCATGTGGTCATTGATATAGCGGTTACATTCTTTGCATAAAGCCTTTTATGTTTGATAAAGAGGGTCGTGGTGAGGTTTTCTTAACTGGGAGACACCCAGATGTCGGGCTCTCTTCGGTGATGCAAGTGGAAGACTTTCCCAGCCTCGCCATAGGAGATGTATGATAGTTGTTCATAGGTGCTCGATAAGCCTAGTTGGCTTCTATTGGGTAACTGATTATATGTAGTGGAGTCAGTGATTCACTATGCAGGTAGACATGTTAGTACTTGCAGTTTTATGATACTTTGACACTGGTCATATGCTAATTTTGCAAAGGATACTCTGGCAAAATTTTTCCAAATTTCTGGTTTAGTCAACTATACAGTGGTCGATTTACTCCTTGATACACTTATTTGTTGGTGTTTGGAC
The DNA here is from genome assembly GCA_020310875.1 of Ceratopteris richardii. Classification (NCBI taxonomy): domain Eukaryota; kingdom Viridiplantae; phylum Streptophyta; class Polypodiopsida; order Polypodiales; family Pteridaceae; genus Ceratopteris; species Ceratopteris richardii. The sequence goes on along the minus strand of CM035406.1, from coordinate 256,326,472 downwards.
TCTTCTAGCTCCATTATCATTCTATTTAGTTCTCTATGACCATGGCATCAGAGTTCTCAGGCACATCCGGTGGATCAGGGTCTAGTGCTAGTGTTCCGAGGAGGAGCTATAACTTGCAAGGCAAAGACCATTTTGAGATCCAAAAATTTGATGGCACAAACTTTGCTCTATGGAAGAATCAGATTAAAGATGTGTTGATTCAAAGGAGGCAATGGAAGCCAGTAAATGGGATTTCAAAGAAGCCTGCTGACATGGATGAAGATGATTGGGATGAGTTAGATGAAATGGCCAGGTCTACCATTCGCTTGCACCTGGCAGATAATGTTTACTTTACAGTATTAGACTGTGAAAGTGCAGAGGAGCTTTGGAAGAAGCTATGCAATACATATGACGGCATCAAATAAAGTGTATCTGATGAGAAAATTATATGACCTTTGTATGAAGGACACAGATAGTGTTGCTGCTCATCCAAATGAGTTTGATGCTATATTCTCCCAGTTACAGGCTCAGAAAATGGATATGGATAATGAAATGAAAGCAGTATTGCTGTTATGCACCCTACCATCATCATGGGATACATTTTGCACAGCTATTAGCAACAGTGCACCTGGTGGTAAACTCGTCTATGATGACATATGTGGAGCACTCTTGAGTGAGGAGATTTGTAGAAAATCTATGGTTGGCACTCAGAGTGGAGATGCATATAATGTTCGTGATTCTTACCAAGGAAAGAATCAACAACGTGGAAGGAGCAAGAACAAGGAAAAGAATGGTCAACGGAATAAGAGTAGAAGTAAATCAAGGAAGAGGGATATCGAATGCCATTATTGTCATAAGAAAGGACACATGAAGAAAGACTGTTATGCATTAAAGAATGCTAAAGGTAAAGGACAGAATGTTGATGGGCATGTTAAACAGTTACCTGCACCATCTACTTCGACTGTGAAGATTGAAGAAATTAATGCTATTTCTGATGATGCTGATGTGTTGACACTTGATAGTACTGTGCCATCTGAGGCACTTATGGCTGATTCTCTTTCCCACACCTGGCTGCTAGATTCTGGCGCTTCTTTCCATGTGACACCACATAGAGAATGGTTCTCTAATTATGCAACAAAGTCTCTTGGTACCATGAGACTTGGTGACTCTTACCAGTGTGATGTTGTGGGGATTGGAGATGTGGTTGTGCAGTTCATTGATGGCTCAGAATTTACTATGCATAATATACGCCATGTACCTCAGTTATCACGCAGTTTGATGTCAGTTGGTCAACTTGATTACCTTGGTTACAAGGTGGTCTTCTATGCTCACTCCTTTCGTATATCAAAGGGCAATATGGTTATTGCAAAAGGAAGCAAAGTTGGCTCACTTTATCCTTTATTTGTATCACAGAAAGAACGCTTGTTAGCTGTTACTGAACAGCCTATGGCTTGTATTTGGCATGGTCGTTTGGGCCATATATCTCGTAGTGGAATGGAAAATCTTTCTCGTTCTGGCTACTTACCTGTGTTATCTTTCTCTGATTTTTCATTTTGTGAGCATTGTCAATATGGAAAGCAAACCAAAAATGTGCATAGAACGCACACTGACTCTTCAATTCAGCCTTTAGATCTCGTTCATACAGATGTGTGTGGTCCTATGCCCACTAGGTCCTTAGGTGGTTCTCTTTACTTTGTCACTTTCATAGATGATGCTACTAGAAAAGTTTGGGTATATCCTATCAAATCAAAGGATGATGTATTCCCTACTTTCAGAAAATGGCTTGCTTTAGTTGAGACTGAAAAAGGAACTAAGCTTAATGCTTTACATTCAGATAATGGGGGTGAGTATACCTCACATGAATTCAGCCTTTTCTGTCAGTCTAGAGGGATTCGTAGAGAGTTTATAGCTCCTTATACCCCAGTACAGAATGGTGTAGCTGAGAGGATGAATAGAACTATTCAAGATAGAGTAGTCTCTATGTTGCATCATGCAAACCTCTCACAAGGTTTTTGGGCAGAAGCAGTATTGACTGCAGTTCATGTGATTAACCTTTCACCTAGTACTGCAAAAGGTCTGAAAGTGGCACAAGAGTTATGGACAGGGAAACCACCATATTATGATCATCTTCGAGTTTTTGGGTGTGAAGCATATGCTCATATACCCAAGAATCTTAGATAAAAGTTGGACCATAAGTCAAAGAAATGCATTTTTCTTGGATATGGTCGAGAAGGACAATTTGGATATCGCTTATGGGATCCTGAAACACGGTCAGTGATCAGAAGTAGTGATGTCATTTTTAATGAGTCTAAGATGCATAAACAGCCCATTAAGGAGGTTGAAGTGAGAAGAGTGGTGTTTGAGGATACTAGTCCTCCGGTTAGCATGCATAAAAATGCTGCACATAGGGATGTTCAAGAGAATGTCCATTCAGATCAGTCTGCACATGTTCTTGTTCATCAACCATTGAGACGTTCTGCACGTGTCTCATATCCACCTAATAGATATGTTCCAGGTTTAGATTTTGTTATGCTAACAGATGCCGGTGAGCCTTCTTGCTACAAAGAGGCTATGCAGACAGAGGATCATGTCAAGTGGGAGCGTGCCATGAAGAGTGAGTTGGATTCTATTCACAAGAATGGTACTTCGGACTTAGTACCTTTGCCAAAGGGCAGGAAAGCTTTACCATGTAAATGGGTATATAAGCTGAAATTCACATCAGATAGTGCTTCTCCAAAATATAAAGCACGACTTGTTGCAAAGGGTTTTAAGCAACAACATGGTGTTGATTTTGAGGAAATCTTCTCTCCAGTGGTCAAGATGACTACTTTGTGCATGTTGCTTGGATTCGTTGCAATGGAGGACTTAGAGCTAGTCCAAATGGATGTGAAAACAGCTTTTCTGCATGGAGATCTTACAAACGAGATCTATATGGAACAACCAGAGGGTTATGTAGTTCCTGGCAAGGAAAGTCTAGTTTGTAAGCTCAAAAAGAGCTTGTATGGACTTAAAAAGTCTCCTAGACAATGGTACCAAAAGTTTGATGCTTTTATGAAGTCCCAAGGCTATTCTTGGAGCAATGAGGATCATTGTCTCTACACAAAGACATGTTCTGATGGAAGCTTGATATGCTTGATACTTTACGTCGATGATATGTTGATTGCTGGGAAGTCCTCTTATCATTTGTCGCTTCTCAAAAAGAAGTTGAGTCAGACATTTGATATGAAGGATTTGGGAGATGCCAAACATATTCTTAGAATGCGCATTACTCGTGATAGGAGTAAAAGATGCATATACTTGTCTCAAAGTGAGTACATATCCAAAGTACTTCACCGATTCAATATGCAGGGTGGAAAGGCATTGAGTACACCTTTACCCACATATGTGAAATTGAGCAAGGATGACTGCCCCAAATCAGATGAGGAAAAGGAATTCATGACCAAAATTCCCTATCAGTCTGTTGTTGGTAGTCTCATGTATGCTATGGTAGCTACGAGACGAGACATTGCATTTGCAATGGGAGTTGTGAGCAGATATATGTCTAATCCTGGCAAGAAACATTGGGAAGCGGTCAAAATGATTTTGAGATATCTCAGTGGCACTAAGAACAAGTGTCTATGCTTAGGTAGAGGGAAAGCATCCATTATTGGTTACACAGATTCTGACTATGTTGGTTGTGTAGACAATCATAAGTCTACATCAGGGTACATTTTTCATTTTGCTAGAGGTGCTATCTCTTGGAGATCTTGTCTTCAAGAATGTACAGCTGTTTCCACACAGAAGCAGAGTATGTTGCAGCAAGTGAGGCATGTAAGGAAGCATTGTGGCTTTCTCGTCTTTCTTGTGATATGGGTTTACCTCAGCATGTACCTCACTTGCTCAGTGATAGTCAGAGTGCCATTGCTTTGGCTAAGAATCTGGTCTATCATGCAAAGACCAAGCACATTGAAGTGAGGTATCACTTCATTAGAGATTGCTTAGCCACTGAGAGCATTATTCTTGAGAAGGTTCACACTCGAGATAATGCTGCAGATGCTTTGACTAAAGCTCTACCACAGGATAGCTTTCAACACTGTTGTCACTTGATGGGGGTTACTTGATTCTTGATCTTACGCAGTCACTTGTATACTGTGTAACATGCCCATCAGGTGGGAGGTATAGTTTGTATACTTACACTCAGGTATTCTTTATCATCCTTTATTTTTTTCTCCCATAGTTACTCTGGCCATATTGGCCTTTAGTGGGAGATTGTTACTGTTAGTGTCCATGTGAAAGGCCAAATGGCCACCGGATACTTCTTTGTATATGTTCTTTAATAAAACATATAGTGGCCTGGTCAGTCACAGACTGTAGGTTCGACCGCATTTGTAAAACCTAAGAAGTCTGTCTTCGTGCTCCCTGTGTACTGTGTTTTTTGCGTATTCTACAGCCTCTGTGCGGAGTACTATGTGCGGCCCCAGGTGCTCGGTTTTCTACTCCGAGCATATCGTCGTGGAGCTCTGAAGAAGGAGAGCGCACTGTGGTGCATCGCCATCGAATCACTTCACCATGTACATGTGGATGCATCCAATCATGCCATAGGATGTGTGCTAGCACAACCCACAGGTGAAGGAAACTTAGATTTGCCCATAGCATATGCTAGTAGACAGCTCACCGCAGCTGAACGAAACTATACCACAACTGAGCGAGAGGGCTTAGGCATGGTATATGCTGTGAAGAAGTTTAGACACTATTTATTGGCCAACAAGTTCAAGTTTTTCACTGATCATCAAGCTTTGTTATATTTGGTCAATAAACCTTGTAATATTGGACGCTTAATAAGATGGTTCCTCTTACTAATGGAATATGACTTTGAAGTTGTTGTCAGGAAAGGTAGAACCCACCTTCGGGTAGATCACCTTTCTCAAATCACTTCAGGAGAGTCACCGCAAGGAGTGTCTGATGAATTACCCGATGCTTATCTGTTCAATTTAGAAGTTGTTCCTAAATGGGCAAATAAGTTGGTACCAGTCCTAACCTTCGGCCCTGCAAATAAGAATGTGAAAACATCACAAGAAGAAATTGTAAAATCACAAAAATATCACATATTGGCAGGAAGCATGTACAAACAAGATACTGAGGGTGTATTAGCTTGTTGTGCTAAGGACGATGAACATGGTAGTTGGTTGCAACAAGCCCATGAAGGATTGCTAGGAAATCACTACTCTAAACAACGAACATTGCAAAATCTAAAACGTTTAGGAGTGTATTGGCCTAGCATGGATAAAGAAATACACGAGTGGATTAAGAATTGTCCAGGGTGCAAAGAGAGACCCCAAGTGGAGCATGCAACTCTTTATCATGTATCGTTAATACCAGATTGGACTGCTCCGTTGGTAGAATTTATGAGATCAGGGACATTACCCAAAGAGGCTAGTCTAGCTAGAAGAAGAAGCATGGAGCAAGAGGCTCAAGACTATGCCTTAGTTGGAGACAACCTATACCGGAGAGGAAAAGATGGTTACCTAAGATTGTGCATTCATGAATCAGATTATTTGAAAATCTTAGAAACTGCACACAATGGTGTTGCAGGTGGACACTTTGGTGCTGATGGAGTAATTAAGACCATTCTATTCTCAGGACTTTGGTGGCCCACTCTTCATATGGATGCACATACCTATGTGAAGAAATGTGACACATGCCAACGTGCACAATATCCGGTTAGAAAAGACGAGATGCCTTTGAGGCCAATGATGGGAGGACGTGCATTCTCGAAATGGGGTATAGACTTTGTAGGTCCTATTAACCCCCTAGCTAGAAACTCCCATGCAGAGTATATTATTGTAGCCACAGATTACCTTACAAAGTGGGTAGAAGTGAAAGCCACAACAAAGAATGATGCTCAGACTACGGCTAAATTCTTATTTGAGAATGTGTTCACGAGATATGGACTACCAATAGAGTTAGTGAGTGATAGAGGCACACACTTGTTGAATGAAGTCATTGAAAATCTTCTCCATGAATTCTTGGTGATACATAAGAAGTCTGCCCCCTATCACCCACAAGCTAACGGACAAGCTGAGAGCATCAATAAGATCCTCTGTAACGTATTGATAAAACTGGTAAATAATAAACACTCTGATTGGGACAAACAACTTCATCATGCTGTTTGGGCTTATCGAGTGGCCTACAAAACGGTACTCAACGCCACCCCATTTCAGATGGTCTTCGGACAGAATGTTGTGCTACCATTGGACTTCCTCATCCCAGCCTTAAAAGTAGCACAAGAACATGAGTGGAATGGACATGAATTGTCCTCTAGGATCTTTGATCTCGAACGCTTAGGTGAGACGAGGCTACGAGCGGTAGTAGGCATCTACGCTGCAAAGAAGAGGCAAAAGGCATACTTCGATGCACACATCAAGGATAAGGGATTGAAAGAGGGAGATCTATTGTTGGTTTATACACTAAAACGACATGCCCGTAAGTTGGAAAAAAGAGGATATGGACCCATGATCATTAATAGAATTTCCACTAGTGGTGCAGTTCAGTTGGCCACTCTAGAAGGAGATATCTTGCCAAACTATATTAGTGGATGTAGATTCAAGCTATATCAAGAACCTCTTACTGAGGATATGCTAATGAGACTCAACACTGCTAAGAAGCGAAAAGACGAAGAGTTAAGAGTGAGAGAAGAAGCACATGCAGAGGCCAGAGAGCGTATTAGGCGAAATAAGTTAAGGCGACTAGGCCTAGATGTCAACTCAAAAGCCCCAAAATATCACATGGATATGTGCCAAAAATCAAGCATAATTACTTCTCATGTCATTGAACAACGTCCCTTTGTGACCATAGAGATAGGACAAGGAAAGGGTGCAAGGAGTGTGAAAGCATTGATTGACTCAGGTGCAACAAGTAGTGCAGTTAGACTGTCCTACTGCCAAGACTTGCAGTTGAACATCAATCCCATAGAAGCTTATCTCATAGCATTGAGAGGTGTGGAAACCCCTTGTGTGGGAGAGGTGGAACTTCCCATCTACCTTCAAGATGTTCCAATGAAAGTCAAAGCGCTAGTGTGTCAAGATGAGAACCTTACATAACCACTTGTCTTGGGTCAAGATTGGATCTATGGCCATGTTGTTAACTCAAACCTAAGAAGTCAAATCCTTCAAGTTTGGGTACAGGAACAATGCATTACAATAGAATTAGAGAACTGTATGCTCACAAATCCAGATGTCCCACATTCTCATAGTTCTTCTAAGACTAATCATATGGAAGAAGATGTTACATGTGTCGAAACCTCTATGATCCAGAAGGACACAATCATGGAAGGAGAGTCGCAAAGGCAAGCAAACCCTCCTTCTTTTTTGAAGAGTAAAGCATCCATAGTAGTTCAACCTCAGAAGCAAGCACAACAATTCAAGACAACTACTATAGCAAATAGAAAGACACCCTTCAACAAAAAAGCAGTTCCGAGCATGAAGCAGATCTGGGTACACAAAGGAGAGAAACCACCAGCCTTGCCCCCACAAATCCCATCCAGGCAAGCCAACCAAGCCAGAAGACGAAGGAAGAAGCTTGGACAAGCTCAACCACAAGGTATCCGACAAGTTTGGGTGCCTAACAAATTAGCTGCAGCTCAACGAGGGCGATTAGAGATGTGGGTACCTAAGAAGCTCTTACATCCACAACAACCTATGTTCTCCCACATGCGAAAGGTCTCAACAAAGAATCCACAAAGAGAAAAGGGTAAGAACCGCATACAGAGATTGAAAGAAGATCAAATCACCTCTTCAACCATAGTAGGAAGACGTGTAAAAAGGATATGGGTTTGGAAGCCAAAAGTACAAGTAGCCTCCACCGAACCAACATGCCAATCACACTGGATACCATAGTTCAGAAAGCACCCAAAGAGGAAGACGCCTGAAGTGATCTCTACAGTGCCAAATGCTATTCTAAAATGGACTCCAATAAGGAGGATTACATCAGTTCGAGACTCAATGGATACCTCCACCAAGGTCCGCATCAACCTCCGCAAATAACATCGAAAGCCTCGACGAGCGACAACCATGTGCTCCTTGCACAACCCTATCTTTTGCACCATTGAGGTTATGCATTTCCAAAGTATGCATTAATATAGGGCCACATTACGTGGCCGTGCATAGACACACTTGAGAATACCAGGCACAAGAGCACATTGACACATGTCAACTATTTTTTCTGATACTCACATTTGTATTCTTGTTTTATGACATGCTTTCAAAAAAAAAAAGAAAGAAAGAACTTGTTCCCAGGTTTGGATCATGAAACATGAATGAGTCATGCTTAGTTGAAGGTGGAACCATTGATTACTGGGCATTTATCAGTTTTGATAGAAGTATGTCTCGGCTAGCAGATGATATTATTACTGCCTTATCTTCTAGATATCAAGCACCGGGCATGAACATGGCATCCACAACTACTGTTTCCCCTTACCATGGTAGGAGGGAAGAGCTTGAAGGTCCAGAACTTGAGCGATGCTTAACTACTGTATGTACTAGAGCATCCAAGGAGATATCTGCAAAGGGTAGTTTTGGTACACTGCAAATCCTTGTATGTATACAGGATGAGAAGACTCCTGCTTATGGTGAGCTAACAAGAAGATTTGAAACTAAGCTTGGTGTAGTTACCCAATGTCGTTTGTCAAGGAATATAAAGAAATTCAATTCTCAATATTTGGCAAATGTTGCTTTGAAGGGTGCAGACAGAACCAGGCACTCAAAGAATTTCATCAATGGATCCTCAACACGGACATTCATCAACAATGTCCATCACAAATGCCGGGAGCACAACAGGACGAGATAAACATCGATCGATGCTTCACCATGGTAAGTATCTTTACCTTGGCAACACCATAACCATGATAGATTAGAAAACCTCTTCGTCGGCATACCCTTGAGCATTAGCTCAAGACCCCAATTTTTGCACCATACTTCTTCCAATGCATTTTCCAAGTAAGCATGTATAGGGCTACATTACAAGGTTGTGCACAAGGCACATATTTTCCTCAACCCATGCACGAACACACTTACCCATCATCCATTATGGGTTATGAGCACTTGGCATGACTACTATGAACATCATCTTTGGACGATCTGACGTCATCAATGGAGACTCACACCGAGCCAATCATGCTGGAATCCAAGGAAGGAGCGCATACCAAGGAACAACAACTTCCAAAGGCTTTTAGTGACAAATGAAGAACCGGACAACCAGCCCTACCACATTTGGAAGGTAGACGGCTCTTGTTCCTACCGAACCGACACTACCTCTCAAAGCACTACATGGAACAACCATTACAACAAGGGTCTATCAGGGACGACAGACTCGAGAGGGGGGGGGAGTGTTGAAGCTTAAGGTCAAGGACAAAGCACAGGAGCACATCAAAGAGGTGGACACACAAGAAGAAGGAGCAAGTAGGGAGCTCCAAGAAGTATATGTCAAATTTTCAGAAGAAATCCCTATAAAAATAGTGATTTTCATCACTAAAAACCATTGTAAATACCATTTTCTATTTTTGTAACTCCATTTTGTTCAAGCCGAGGAGTCCTCGAGCTTGAGGAGTATTAGAAGTATCATCCTACCAATTTTCATCATTTTTAGACTCCGTTTGAGCCCTCAAATAAGCCCTGGAACCTAATTTTTAACTAGGCCGGACACTAGGTCTGGACAGGACCAAAACTAGTCAAAAAACTATAAAAAGAGCTAGAGAGCTCATTTTTGAGGTTAGCTTGTTAGAGAATAGAGCTTTGGTAAGAGAACTCTTTTGCAATCGAAGCTTTCCATTGTTCCTCTCTTGGATCTTACCTTGTGCACGTGTGTGTGTATGTGTGTGCATGTTTGTGTGCTTTCACTCACGCACTAGTGCCTTCACTTGCTCATGGTCTTCATACCGGTCCTCACGTCTCCCCGGATTGACAAGTAAAGGAGGTGGTGCTTATGCTTGAGCTACACGGCAATTGCAACTCCTGCACCTGAGTCCAAAATTGCCTTGGTTGTGTATCCTTGATAGGTAACTGGGAGATAGGTATTTCCTTCCTGTCCTTCACTCATGTCTCCTATTTTATCCAATGGTATTTTTGGCACCGTTCTATGAGATCCTACCTGGGAACGAGATTTCGCTACATCTGACACTTGTTTGGCTACATGTTTTCACAACTCAAGCTTAACCTTGAGTAGCTCTTCCAAAGTGAGGTTACACTGCACTTTAGTGTTCTTTACTACCTCCGTATTCCTAGGAATGATCGAATCATTTCTTATCATGACCGTGGGCGCTCTCATGCAAGTAGAATTAGTTTCCCAGGGCCCGGTGAAATGGGGTAATTCCTGCAAGGAATTAGAGTCCTCAAAGTCTAACCTCTCGTGAGATTGGGCACTCTCCTGTTCTCCATAAATGGAAGGAATGTCTTGTGTGAATTGATCGTTCACATCATCCACAAGTTCAATAGGAGGTGGATCTTCACTTTCTTTAGCCCATTTCTCTTCTTGAATCTCTCTCAAGAATTCTGGTGAATACAGATTCATAGAAGAAGAGGTGTGTGGTTCAGTGGAGTTAGGCACATAAGCTTCCTGGGGAGGAATGCTTATTCTATCCCTTGCACTCTCTTTAGACTGTGAGATGGCTCCTTTTCTAGACTTTGCAAGTAACCTCTCCAATCTATCTAATAGACCATCAAAATGCAATGGTGTTCTAGTGGAGCTAGAGCCATTGAACAAGCGACTGGCTTCAAACATGGCTTGCGCCAATTCGACCATCTTAGCACAAAGCGTTGTCCTCTCTATCTCTAGATCGGCTCTAGGGTAACATTTTTCATGATCTGTCACATTTGGCCCTTCCTGGACTCTGGCCTGATATGCTTTAAGCATCATGTATAAATCCTCAGGAGTGGGATCGGCTAGGACTGAACCTACTCTGGGTGGTGGGTGGGTTACGTGTGGTGGATTAGAAGGTTGGGGAATAGAAGGTGATGGGTTGGAGGGAGATGGAAGGGGTGGTGGTGGTGGGGTAGTGTGAGAGTGGTTTTGAGATGCAAGTTCACTTATCTTTGCTTTGGTTTCTCTCAAGCTTTCTTCAAGTTCGCTCATTTTCTGTGACCATTGTCTTTTCATTCTCTCCCGGCTATCTCTCCATGCTCTTGTCCTTTTCTTGGTTATACTCTCTGTCTCACTAACCTCATAACTCTTTTCTTGCCCTACTCCTTGAGTTTGTTGCAAGGCGTGAGCTCTAGTGACCACATGCACTAGAGCTATGGATGTTACACTTCCTGTAGAGTCTACAACTAGTCCAATGACGTTGATAGGAGTGATTTTTGGCAGGTTATTGGGGTTCTTTGGGCAATCTCGTAAGAGATGCTCTTTTTCGCAATCTTGACAGAAGCCCTGAATTGTCACTGGTTGGGGTTGTGTAGGGGCAGGCAATGGACAATCACGTATGAGGTGATCTCCCTGACATCTGAAGCATGGTCCTCTAGGAAATGGGGGTCGTACCTGCCTAGGTTGAGGTCTAGAGTTGGGGTTTGTGTACATGACATTTGCATACTTAGGCTCCCCACTAGGTTCACTCGAGTCCTCATAATAGTATGACTCGTCATGCTCAGGTGACTACATGTAATAAGCCTGCGGGCTTTCAATGTGAGTAGAGTCAAAACTATAATCACCGGGATCACTTTCCGAAAGCAATGGTGTCACTGGCACTATGGCTCTATTCAGATTCTCTTCTGCAGTTGTGTACTTTACTCGAATCACATTGGCAGGATTAGGGGGTTGTTGCACTAACACAGGTTCAGGCCTTTGTTGGGTTTGATAGGGTTGCTAATAGGGTTGTTGTGGTCTACCATATTGTTGAGGTGGGTACTGGTTCTGGTATCTTCCTTGTTGAGGGTATGGTTATGAGTATGTTTGCCTAATTGCTTGCTTATTGTATGGGCAATCTTGCACGGTATGATTGGTGTACCTCCGTTCTATGGTGCAGTACTGGCTACTAGGATTCACTTGGGGTTGACCCATAATGGGACATACATTCGCCATATGGTCACCTCCACATGTATAGCATCATCTCACTAGGGTAAATTGGGGTATCTGTTTGCTCGAAACACCTAGTTTCTAAGCTACTTTCTCTGCTAGTTCCTCAATAGATGTAGATTGTCTAGAAGAGAGGCTGGAAGAGCTATCTACATCTTGTTAGATCTTTGAAAGCTCCAGCTCCTCACCTATATTATCCTCTATGTCTATACACATGCGTACGCATTCTTTTATGGTCCTAGGGTCCTTCAGGTACACATATGATCTCAACTTTGTACTCAGCAGTCCATCTAGGAATAAAGCCACCTGTTTGGCTGGAGTGGGCAGCTCTGGAACAGGGCATCTCTCTAAGTATTGCCTGAACCTTCTTCCTGCTAGTCTAACAGTCTCTTGAGGTGTCTGCTTGAAGCTATGAATCAGGGAGGAAGTATTATGTTGTATGCCACTCTTAGAGAATTTAGTGATGAAAGCCTCAAGAAGTTGGTCTATGCTTCTAAACTGTCTCTCATTTAGAGGTTGAAACCATGTAAGGGCTGTGTTCCTAAGGGTGAGACAAAAAGCATTGTACTTCGTGAATAGGTCCTCAACTTGTTCAGCTCTCAAGACTTGTCTAAATTCGACCACATGATCGTATGGATCTCCAATGCCATCGAAGTAATTCTTCATGGACTTAACTAGCTGTGTAGGTCTCAAAGTCCTCGTGTGCTCTCTAGGTCTTGGCAGAGGGAATTCCTCTACATTTCTTGGATTTCTAGGAGCTCTAAGTCTCTCAAGTTCCACTCTATCCGTTTTCGTTCTCGTTCTTTCTCTTCCCAACGGGTTGGCGAAACTAACTTCTGGTCTAGTGGTTCTATTTTTGGTTGATTATCGTGTTTATGATCTTGTCTGATATCACGTCGTCAGGAATACTTGAGTGACTTTCTGCACTTTAAGTTGTTCGTACCACGTTAAGTTATTTTCTTTTAAGTTATCGATCGCCAAGAGAGTATCTGTATGCTTGAACTTGAGTATTTAGTAGTCTTCAACTTGATAGATGCCTATCGTCACCCTGACTTACTTCTAGCACTACTCGCACTTAGCCTAAGCTACAAATTGACAAAGGAAGTTGACAATATTCCAACCTCACTTGCTGATCCCTTGCTCTTTAGTGCTTAAGAATCCTGTTCTCAAGCTTGCAGAATGCCCTTGCTTTGGATGCCCTCTAGTGCTCTCAATGGACCTGTAAAAGTCCCAAAGTTCAAGACTTAGATTCAACTGACAGAACAAATCACTTTCATTTATGTAATTCAGATATCAATTTGCACTATGTCTTTATGGAAACCAATTCTAGAGATCCCTTAGTTTTGTTCCCCCTAGGTATGGTCCACTTAAAAATTCCATATCTAATAATCCTTGTATTAATTTTACCGTAACCAGTGGAAGTTTTGGTAGTACTCCCCACGAGCTTTCCAACGAGCCTAAGATCACTCCGAACAGATTTCGTATGAGGAAGTTATGATTGTTCAGGCCTTTAGGGTTCAAAACAGGCTCTGAGGGTTCGAGAATTTTCCTGCGGTTTTCTAGTTGTTTTGCTCACTTCTCAGGCTATAAGGTAGTCCCAATGTGTTAGAAATCAAGCCCAAAATTATCCCAAGTCAATCAATTATTATACTCAAAAAAATTATTCATAAGGCCGGTGTATCGCGATAGTTCGGGTCGGTGTTCGTGATAGACGGGTGTGTTGCGATAGGTGGGTGCGTAGCGATAGGTGGGTGTGTCGCGATAGGTGGAAGTGTCGCGATAGTTCGATGTGTCGTGATACTTGGGTGTGTTGCGATACTTGGGTGTGTCACGATAGGTCGGTGTGTCGCTATAGACGGGTGTGTCGCGATAGGTGGGTGTGTCGCGATAGGTCGAAGTGTCGCGATAGTCGGGTGTGTCACGATAGGTCGAAGTCTCGCCATAGTTGGGTGTGTCGCGATAGGTCGAAGTGTCGCGATAGTCGGGTGTGTTGTGATACCTCAATGTGTCGCGATACTTGGGTGTGTCACGATACTTGGGTGTGTCACGATACTTGGGTGTGTCGCGATACCTCGGGATATGGTGAATTTTATTGATCAAGCTAGTGATTCTAGGAGCTCTCTGTCTGCGCTGTGTCGTGGTGCACTCAAAATCGTGATTGGGTCAACTTTTTGGTGTGTCGCGATAGCTGGAGCTCGACACCTCGGGGCATGCGCAGAGAATTTCTGTACCTGCTGAGCTTGCTAGAGATGGTGAGGATGCTGCAACCTGTAAGAATCATGCAAAAACACATAAAACAACAATACACACTCGCTCTCTCTCAAACTCGCACAAAGCAAATGAGGAGAATGAAATGGAAGAGGGAATATGAAGTGGAGAAGGAGATGGAGATGGAGATGGAGGTGGAGATGGAGATGGAGAAAAAAAACAAGAAAATTACCTACTACTTATCATTCCAACGCGTCCTCTCTACGTCTTACCATCACACGCTCGTCCTCAAAGCTCGATCCCCAGCAACGATGCCAAAATTTAGTGTAGCTCAATGATGAGTACCACCTCCTTTAATGTCAATTCGAGAAGACATGAGGATGGTATGAAGACCTCGAGCAAGTGAAGGCACAAGTGTGTGAGTGAGAAGCACACCAACATGCACACACATACACACACGCGCACACACGGCAAGAACAAAGAGAGTAAGACAATGGAATCACTTCTATTACAACCAAGTTCTCATACAAGCTCAAAACTACAACAAGCTAGCCCCAAAAATGAGCTCTCTAGCTCTATTTATAGTTTTTCACTAGCTTTGGTCCTGTTTAGACCTAATGTGTGGCCTAGTTAAAAATTAGGTCCCTAGCTATTTTGGAGGCTCAAACGAGCTCTGAAAATTATGAAACTTGGTAGGCTAATACTACTAAAGCTCCTCAAGCTCGAGGACTCCTCGACTTGCACAAAATGGAGCTACAAAAAGGTGAAATGGTATTTACAATGGTTTTCAGTGATGAGAATCACTTTTAAAATGATGTAAGGATTGAAAAAAAATTGATGGGTTGCCTCAGTGCTAGATCTGCATGTATGCCCGTACCTGCTTCTTCTCGTATGATGCCAATACACCCACTACACCCATTGCCACACCTCATCCCACTCCCGCTCCTGCTCCCACCATACCCACTCACATCACTATCGATCCACCTATAGACCCATTAATCTCCAATTTCAATCATTACCCACACCACCACCTTCCTCTTCACAACCTGCATCACCCCACTCCCCATCGCCACAGGCACCATCACACCACCCATCGCCACTCCCAGCCGCACCGATATTTATCCCCCCAAATGATACACCCATCCCATCTGCGAGCAATCAAAACACTATTCAACAACCGCCGTTCAAAATACTATCCTTTCCACCACCATTCCCGTTCTCTCCTTCCCGACATAATCCCGCTACAGATTTACCTCTGAACCCATTTCTTGATTCATCTAGTTCAGAACACCAACAGCTATCCTTAAATGAAAGGTACAAAAAACATATCTGGCCCTTAGTTCCCGATCGCTTACGGAATATGCGGCAAATGGATATTGCCAAGAATAGATTTTTCGAAATTACTAACAAACTTCTAGAAGACAGGCAAGCTTGTGTCGATTTAGAGAATCGGCTATGCACTCATGCTAACATGTTGAATGAAGAATTTCTCAGAGTAAGTCTCATCAACAAGGAGATATACATGCAAATAGTCGAATTATCTGGACATTTCAGGGATGCAAACAGGCTTGAAAAGAAAGTCCACAACTTAGAAGCATTTCTGCAGGATGAAGAAGAGAAGACCACAAAGTTGAAGGCTGAGAATAAAGACCTTAAAACAGCTAACAAGAAACTATTGGCTGAAAATGCACTGCTAAGGAAGCAAAGGGATGCACTCAAATCCAAATTTAGTGCCTTAAAATCTTTGCTGACTTCTTCAGACACAGAGGACGTCCCCCCAACATCAAGAGAAGATGAAGACCAGGAAGATACTCCAAATGAAGGCAAGGAGGACACTCCAACGTAGAATAGAAGGCCTGGGAAGAAGCCTGCATGCGACTAGCATCATTGTCATTTGGACAGAAATCATATATTTTATGCTGTAGAGACAGTGTCATAGTATTTTATTTTTTACCAGTTTTATAGGACTTCATGAGACTTTATTTTGTACTGGCATCACTCAGAAGTTTTTGGCAGTTCACGATGTATTCACTCCACTTATGCTCTTGATATATTTGGCACTTCATAATGTCATCACTCCATTTATTCTCTTGTAACACCTCAATTATTCATTTTTTCTTTCTCTCCGAGACGAAGAGACACTAGTGACAGGCAACCTGTAGAATAATTTTTTAAAGA